>JAESUZ010005306.1:0-23739 GCA_017311185.1 Proteles cristata cristata
CAAGAGGCAGAAACTCTATGAAATTAGATAGAACACCGTGTGCACACACATGTGCTAGTGCATTTTTTTTTCAGAAGTTAGTGTATATTTTTCTCACAACTTTTAATACATTCTCAAAGAGGCCCTGATCTGAAAAAGGTTAAGAGCCTCTGCTGCTTCAAATGATCTGTTAGCTCAAAAGTGAAATACCAAGTACGTGTATGCTCAATGCCCACAGACCTGTAGTCAGGATGGAGATGTCCACAATGCCCGTCCGGGGGTCGGTGGCAGACTGCTTCAGAGCTTCCCGATGCAGGCGCTTTGCTTCTTCAACGTCAACTGCTTCAACTTTGTTTGAAAATCGTACTTTAGCATGGGCTTCTGATAACCGAATTAGTGATTCCAGCTGTCGAGGGTACGCAGAAACCATTCCTCGGCTGCTACCAATCTTCCTCATGTCTACATAAGCCTAGTATAGACAGGAAAAACCCCCAAAACTCCTTTTAATAATAATCTTTTGTGGTTGAACTTTGAACAGTCACTATTCTGTTAAATAAACTACCACAGCACAGAGGGGAAATAAAAGTCAGATCTAGCTTTGGGACTTAAAGCTCATCAAGAAGCTGGGAGCCAATGTACCTATGAAGAGGGAAGAATGGGAGTGGGCAGGAAAGCGCATAAGGGTTGGCACTCCGGAGACAGTGTACTGGGGTAAAGGGCAGACCGCAATTCCAGCAGAGGATGAATCAGGGCACCTGTCTGAAAAAGATGCTCAGCTGAGGGTTCCTTTAGTGAGCGAGGCAGGCAGATTACTGGGATAATGGTACAAAGGTGAGTTGTATTCAACTCACATATATACGACATAATTTTATTTCTTTTTGAGCAACTCTCAAGTATGTAATACAAGTGGAAAATTATGCATCACTTACAACTTTCATTTAAGCATTTTTCAAGGGCTTAGGATGTAAAGCCTATCAAAGCACCAGGAACCTTCTTAATATCATAAATAATCTATCATTATGCACTGTATCCATGTAAAAGGATACTGAAAAGTGAACACCAAATACAATTTATTTTTGTATTTTCATTTACAATTCATTTTATATTTTAGCAACAAGCAAATGGAGGCTCAGAGAAATTAGATGACTTCTCCAGAGTTACAAAGCTACTAAGCAGCATCACTGTTGTATTTCAAACAGGTATTCTGATCTTAAATTCACTGTGCTTACAAATATTTAATTATAAAAAGTTTATACAACATATACAAATGAAACCTTCCCCCTTTTACCTTTAGAAAAATTAATTTTGCAACACAGGAGGAAAACACAGTTTTAAAAAATAGTATGTTGTAACAAAATTACTGTTTTAAAGGGGATGACCAGCCAATTCCATTAATGCAATTGTCTATAGGCTCAACAAAAACATTTTCAGGGTTTAAAAAGGGACCTGTGTTACCTCAATGAGAGCCTGGCTGGCTTCCTGGCTCAGCCGAGGCATGACAATGCTATGGGCATAAGCAATGTAGTCCTTCAGCACCGCCATGTCCATGAACTCCTCCTCCACTTGTTCCTCACTCTGGTAGTACATAGCGACAAGATGGTGAGCCAGACGCCTGTCATATGCTTCGTCCTGAGGGTCCAGCATGAGGAATATCAAATCAAACCTGAGAAAATATTGTAAGAAAACTGTTTTACTGCTTGGGACACCAACACACCCATAAATGGAATGGCTTCTAAGCTACTCAGGCATGTACAGTGAATGTGGGTGTAGTCAAGGCAGCCAAGGAAGAATTGAGTGTCTGCTGTCCAGTGGTCTAGTGAGCCTTCAGCTCAAACCCCTTCTCCCTGTTCTGGCCCCGGCAGGTGCCTGTTTTTCTGGCCCTTAGGTTTGCCCAGGAAAAGGCTCATCACTCCATAGCTGAGTCAAAGAAGATTCCTCTGAGGGAAATGTTGCGGTAATTTGGAAGACTGGAAGATTTAAAGGAAAATGCATTCAACTGTTTTTGGAAAACAAACAAAACAGAACAAAAGTCTAGGGGCACTTGGGTGGCTCAGTTGGTTAAGCCTTGGACTAATGATTTTGGCTCAGGTCATGATCTCACAAATTTGTGGAATTTATTCCCCGTGTCGGGCACAGGGCCTGCTTGGGATTCTCTCTCCTTTTCCTAAACCCTCCCCTAAAAATATGTTAAAAAAAAAAAAAAGTTGAGTAAGTAAAATCTAAAAATCCACTTATGAAATATATCAATGCTTGTAGTTAGTGGGGTTGAAAAAAGTATGGACCACACAATTCCACTTTCACAAATTTAATTCTTCAGAACCTTATCTGTCATGTGAAGCCATTCTCTGTACTTTCTTAATATTCTATAGCGGCTTTAAGACTGAGATAGCAGTGAGTGACAGATTTTGTGAGTGACGCCAAGGTGAAATGTCATAACAGCTTCAAAGGAGTAAATGTTAAGGTGCCATTCACAGCTAAGTAGTGAAACACAGCCTTTGCCATGAAAACTCTAACCAACCATATAAGAAACCTTTGCATCACAATGAAGAATTTGATACTAGCAGCTGGTGATTATATATTTTTTTAATTTAGAGAGAGACAGAGTGCACACGAGCAGGGGGAGAAAGGCAGAGGGACAGGAGAAAGAATCCTAAGCAGGTTCCACACTCAGTGCGGAAACCAATGCGGGGCTTGATCTCACTACCCTGGGATCTTGACTTGAGCTGAAGTCAAGAGTTGGATGCTTAACTGACTGAGCCCCCCAGTCGCCCCAATTATTTTATCTCACCTTGAGAATTCTACAAATGAGCAAAGTAAGAACACATTTTTTATGTTCTCATACCTTGATAGTAATGTGTGAGGTAGCTGGATATTTTCAATGGTAGTTTTCTTAGGATTCCATTGAGACTCAATAGGATTTGCTGCTGCCAGGATAGAAGTGCGTGCATTGAGCTGGCAAATAATCCCAGCCTGTCAGAGAAAATAGTGCAGTTAGAAGCTTCACCCTAATGCAGTAGGAACATGTGAGCTATCTTCCACTGGTGTGCCCTCTGCCACGTATCCACTGTCACCAACAGCCATGCAACATCACCTTGTAAGAGTGAGGACAACAGATCCACCTGGGACAATGCCATCCTCTGATTCATGCCAATGACAGACTTTTAGATAAATGTAAGCCGTACCTGCATCTTTCTTACAAACTAAACTCCTTGAAGGACATTTAGGATCAACTTGAGTTCTATGAATTCCACACATTAGTGAGTTAGTACAGCAAAATAAAAGATGAAAAAAGATCTTGCAGAAAACACTTTTTCAAAAGCACTTAGCTGACACATAGCAGGAAAGGTATTGAAAAGTATTCATGAGTTTCCCAAAGTTAGAACCAAGGTGAACACAGGCTAAATTTCTAAGTGTGCCCATGTGCAGCATGGAGAACGGCCTCACCTTCGCGATGGAAAGAGTCTGCTGTTCCATGACTTCATGTAGTACTGATCTTGTACTTTCATTCATCTTGTCAAACTCATCAATACAGCAGATGCCGTTGTCACTGAGGACAAGGGCACCGGTCTGCAAGACAAGCTGCCTCGTTCCAGGGTCTTTCATCACAGATGCAGTGAGGCCGACTGCACTGGAGCCTTTCCCAGACGTGTACTGGCCCCTGGGGACCAGATTGTACACGTACTGCAGCAGCTGGGACTTGCTGGTCCCAGGGTCACCACACAGCAGGATGTTGATCTCAGCACGAAATCTGCCTCTTCCTGTGTGACTAAAATCCTTTCTTGTTCCACCAAAGAGTTGAAGCAAGATTCCCTAAATAAACATGTTTAAACATTCACTTACTACACAGTAACTGAGACCAACTATAAGGATTAGAGGGATTTTCTTACTCTGTGAATAAAAAAACTATCTGTTTAAAGCACACACCACTGTGCCAGAATACTGGCCATGCAAATCCCTGTTCTGAGCCCATCTGGTTATGATTAGGAATCTCCAAGCTCAATGTAGGTAAGAGGAAATGGACAATGATGCTGTGGTCTCGTCAACCAATAACTAAATCAGACTGTGAGCACCCTGCTCTGTGCAACAGGCAACAATTATTATCCTTTATGGATTGGGGGGAGAGGGGGATGATTTCAAAGAACTACAAATCCTGATCAAAGTTAAAAATCCATTGTTACCTTCTTTATATCTTCGTGTTCATAAATGCTTGGAGCCAAGGCTGAAGCAAGTCTCTCATAAATGTCTGGTTTTCTGGAAAGTTCCTTAAGCAACTCCACACGTTTCTCTGAAAAAGTTTCTGCTCTGCTTCTTCATCAAGGCCATGTAGACGTTTTGCGTCAGTTTTCCGACAGTGAATGACATCAATGTGGGTTTTGTAGACAGACTTCACGTTACTCACTCGTGAGTTGACTCGAATAGGAACAGCTCGGTAGATGCCTGAGGATACAACCAAGAGACCTGTTCTTATCTTCCCCTAAATGGCTCATAACCCAGCAGGGACAACAGGGAGACTGCAGAGATCTGACGGCTGTCAGGGGAGGTGAGCTTCCACACACACTGCCTTCATGACCCTCCTAGAACAATGGACTCAGGCCTATGCCACAAAGCTCCCCACTGAAGGGGGCAAGGCAAGTTGGGAACACTACAGGTTTTTGAAAAAAAGCAGACCTAGAGGTGTGTTCATCTGGGACCATTTGTTAGCTCTGTGATCTTGAGCATCTGAGTATAACCATATTGCATACAATCGTTCTGAGATTTAAAGGAAATTATTTTGCTTTCAGCACAATGCTGGCTTATGGCTGTGTTCCATAAATAATATTTTGAAACAGTACTTGCATTTCTCTTAAGCTGGGTGTACTGAATCTACTTCATAATTATTTGACAAAGTACTGTTATTTAGAACAAAGTCCTAAAATTCTGTACTGAAAATTCGGAAAGAAAGGAAATCCTAAAAGCACTTTAAAAAAAATTACTCAAAAATTATTTCATAGATGGGGCGCCGGGGTGGCTCAGTCGTTAAGCGTCCGACGATGGCTCAGGTCATGATCTCATGGTGCATGGGTTTGAGCCCGTCGGGCTCTGTGCTGACAGCTAAGAGCCTGGAGCCTGCTTCAGATTCTGTGTCTCCCTCTCTCTCTGACCCTCCCATGCTCATGCTATCTCTCTCTCTCTCTGTCAGAAATAAATAAAACATTACAAAAAATTATTTCAGACAAGACAGTCTATGGAGTCAAAGGTGAAGGTATGATAAAGGAAAAATAAAAGTGTTTCTAGGTGAATGGCTGTGCCCTGGTGTGCTTTTAAAAGAATATAAGAACATTAGAAGTCAATGAACAATCAGCCTTTCAAATGTACCAACTCACTTATTCTCCAAGAAGTGTTTCTCAACCTGATAGGTCTATGTTTATGTTTCCTGACTTTCAATCTAGAATGCTTGGACTCTGGACAATCCACTTTCCTGCTACTTTTTGAGGAGCAAGCATCTGTGCCCTCTATCACAGCCTTCATGACAAATCTCCATAGATTGCTGGTCCTTTTGTTTAACAGGTCAATGAATTCTTTTTCAAGACATAAAAACCAGTTTATATGTCGTATTCTGAGAGTACACACCCTTCTACACAGCGAGCCAGGTTAGGATGGACGATGCTTTAAAGTTGTCTAGTTATCTTTATTCGTGCTTGCAAGGGTTCACTATGGCAGAACAGCGCACACACTATTGATTTTACATCTATACTGTGCTTTCCACAGCCCCCCTGCCCAGATACATTCACCTCCGTCATCGCATTAATTCCACTTGGCAGTGGAGGAAATTAAGACAGCAGACTAAATATCAGAGATTTCAGAGCAGTAGGGTGGCAGGACTCATGACACATTCTCTCACACTGTTAACAGAATACAGGCTGCCAGGGACACTGCTGGGCTTTATACTGGGGAGCCGTAGGATCAGAAGTCCTCGTTCACTGAACACACCCAGCAGGCGGCCCCAGGAGCCACGGCCACTCCCTGGACTCAATCCCCACACTGCCTTCAGTGAAGAACTGTGCCTGCTGTCCAAACACACCCTTTTTGAGAAACCAGGTGCTCATGCTGCTCTGAAGTAGTGAGAGGAAGAATGGCATATTTGCATAGTGCCGTGGCACAAGCACTCTCTTGGCCAGAAAAGGGGAGGAGCCCTGGGCCACAAATCAGAACCTCAGCTGCAGGATCTCCAAGTCTCAATCTCTGCTTCCTCGAAAAATACCATAATGTGACTCCTGCGTGGAAGCAAAGTGCTCTAACCCATTCTTCTCTGTAACAGGTGAATGTTAGCCCTTAGCTGTGCATTTGGGAAACAAGTAGCAAATTATTTAAAATTCCAGAGTTGGTGAGAGCTGCTTCCTGGAACTGCTGGTATAATTTAATTTTTTAAAATGTTTCATTTAAGGGGCGCCTGGGTGGCTTAGTCGGTTAAGCGTCCGACTTTCGCTTAGGTCATGATTTCGCGGTTCGTGGGTTCGAGCCCCGCGTCGGGCTCTGTGCTGACTGCCAGCTCAGAGCCTGGAGCCTGTTTCAGAGTCTGTGTCTCCGTCTATCTCTGACCTTCCCCTGCTCACGCTGTCTCTCTCTCTCTCTCCTAGAAATAAATAAAAATATTTAAAAATAAAATAAAATAAAATAAAATAAAATGTTTCATTTATTTCTCAGAGAGAGAGAGTGTGACAGCATGAGCAGGGGAGGGTCAGAGAGAAAGGGAGATACAGAATCTGAAGCAGGCTCCAGGCTCTGAGCTGGCTGTTAGCACAGAGCCTGATGCGGCGCTAGAACCCACAGACCTCGAGATCATGACCTGAGCTAAAGTCAGACACTCAACTGACTGAGCCACCCAGGTGCCCCTACTTTAAATGTTACTAATACCAGCCCTGTCTGAGCTGTTTTCTGAAGACACTAACACCATAAGGTCAAAATACACTCACAGCTCTGCAACAGAGACAGCAAAAGCAAGCAACTGCAAGGGCAGTGAAAGGGAAAGGTTCTATCCTGCTAGGTAAAAAGGGGATTAAAGCATTACAACTCATTTTCTTAAGATCTGAATGACAGCTGCTGGCAAGACCAAGCCAAAGGACGAAAAACTGTCCAAAAAAAAAAAGCAGGACAGACTTATCTTCTTAATACAATTTACATTCTTACCTGTAACGTTCACTCTGTCTCCAGGCTGAACCTTCTCAACAAGATCATTGTGAGCAAAAAGGATGACAGTGTGAGGCGTTTGCCCTGCAGGCATATCTTCAGGAGACTCTTAAGTTTGATCTAAAAGAGCAATGGAAACGAAGTCTCAGGAAATGACAAGCATAATTGACACAAAACTGCAAGTCTTTGTACCACTTAGAGATAACTACTTATGATGTTTACCATGTTTAGTTTTAAAACACCATTCTTTGCTTTTATCTCCAGATAGCTAACATTTTTTAAAAAAGCTTTTAATGTGACATGAACAAATTTTGGAAGGATATTGTTTATTTACACATTATCCTATTTCGGGAAAGTGTCTGGTGACTTACGTGACCTTTTTTTTTTTTTTTTTTTTGGCCATTTCAAGGTTGTAGTACATATTTCTTGGTTTAAATGTCTGCCTGTATTTCTAATTATGTTTTTAAATTTTTTAAAAACTTTATTTCTGAGAGAGAGAGATAGCGTGAGCAGGGGAGGGTCAGAGAGAGAGGGAGACACAGAATCTGAAACAGGCTCCAGGCTCTGAGCTGGCAGTCAGCACAGAGCCCGATGCTGGGCTCGAACCCACAAACTGTGAGATCATGACCTGAGCCGAAGTCGGTCGCTTAACCGACTGAGCCACCCAGGTGCCCCAATTATGTTTTTAGAAGTTACTTCTAATAGATAGCCTGGGTGAAGTACACACTTTTCAGTTCATAGTTAAGCACTTTTGTGCATCTCTCCTGAATACCTGCCTATCTACTCCTCTAAGAGGTCATTTGCTGAGTACCTGCTGTGTGCTGGACCCTGGTGCTAGGAATTGGGGACTTTGCAGTGAATGAAGTTCTCTCCCTCAGAGTGGAATGAACACAGACAATATACAAACACAAGTGAGTACACAACATCGGACAGTGACAAATCCAAAGGACAGAAGAAAATACAGAGTAAGGAACACAGGTGGTGGGGGTAGGGGAGATGCTTTTGTAAAGCAAGGTTAGGGAAGGCCTTTCTCAGATCAGGCAACCTTTAGGCAGAGGTGTAAGAATGTTAGAGAGGAAGCCATGTGTTCTGAATTGTAAGAATAGCCAAGGCAAAGGTCCGGAGGCAAATTTATGCTTGGCTCAGGAGCCCTGTATAGGGAAGTGGATGAGCCACTGTCACTAAGGTCTGTGGGTACAGAAAGTGTGTTGTGGGCCATGTAGTTTGGAGGCTACTCTCAGATATTCAACGTTTCATTTCAAGTCCATTTGGGATCTTTAAAGCATTCTAAGAATATTATACTACATATCCTTGGGAGCAGGGTTCCCACAGTTTTATCTCCAACTCAGTACCACACTGGCATGAGCTGAGGTACATTTGCTCTAATACTTTGTACCAATATTAAAGATTTCTACCTTAATTTAATTTTCAATTCTTTGGTGAGTAAAAAGTTGAACACTTTTTCACATTTGCTAGTATTTTTCTTACTGACTCCCCATAAGGGTAATTACTTTTTGTAGTATTTTGAACACATGTGCTCTACTTAAGTTTTTAAAAGTTAAGCATCGTAACAAAACAAAAAAACTGAACAGTTCTCCTTGTACTTTTACACCATCATAATCATAGCAAATAAATTATCTTGCCTTTTTCCTACTTATTTCTGAGTCATCTTAATAACTTCACCTTCAAAGTTTTAGGATAAAAGAGGCAAAAGGCCCAATTCCCTTTACAATAAAATTTGTGAGGAAAAACTCCAGAAAACTTGTCAATTCACTCTGTACTAGTTGAACAGCTAATAAAATGACAAAACTAAACCAAATAATTTTTACCAATCTTTTAAAAAAGATTTTTCAAGTAAGTTGTACATCCAACATGGGGCACAACCTTACAACACTGAGATCAAGACTCACATGCTCTACTGACTGAGCTGGTCATGCGCCCCCATTTTTACTGATCCTGGAACACTGCCATCCCAGAGCTGAAGGCTTAAATTTCAAGTACTCAGCTCATAACCCAATAACAAAGTCTAGTGTCAAAGAAGGAATGAAATAGCTGAATTCCATCTAGAAAGCCAGGCTTTAGAGCCTTACGAATGGACCTATTAAATTTGGCTTTTTGAGGATCCAGAGAGGTAGAATAAAGGGGAAGCCTTGCAGGGCCCCGAGAGGCACACACCATCTGCTTGTCAGAGAATACAGAGCGATTATGGATCAGTGCCATGCTGTGGGTGGTATGGCAACGCTCACAAACGGAGGGTTCCGCGATGCGACCACGGTCGATCTCCACCCGGGCTGTGTGGGCACACACTTGGCACTGGAAGAAAGCCTCTTGCATCTCTGGAATCAGCTGGGATGTTCTGATTACCATGCCACTGATGGCGATAAGCTGGTCGATGTCTGCAAGGAATTGGGGAGAGAGATCAGCATGGCCATTAGCCACTGTCCACCGCCCAGCCAGATGCGGTCTCTTCCCTGAGCTATAATCCTGCCAGGGCAGGTCTGGGTATGCTGCGAAGCTCAGGAGAATCCTACTGGGAGATGCAGAGGTACCTGGAGATGGCTGGGGTCACAGATAGGTGCTGTGGCAGGGAAACAAATGGCTTGGGATGCCCTTCCTGTGTTTTCTTCCTTCTCAACTCTGATGGACCTCTGGCTCTCTGCCCTAGGGCTCCCTCTCCAACAAGCATCCACCCTGGTCGTCTGCCTCCTGTTCTGGTCCACCTTCTGATTTTGGATTAGGTTTATACTTTTGCTTCCTTTGCACCATGACCTTCCATCTCATTCACTGTATCATGGAGAAGTTCTGCTGTCTCTGTGGATGTGAAAAGCACAGGCCCTGGAGCCAGATGATCAGGACTGAAGACCTGTGTGACCTTGAGGATACCCTTAGCCACTCTGTGCCCATTTATAGATGGCAGGAATGACGGCACCTACCTTATGAAGTTGTTGAAGATTAATAACCTGCATACACCAAGCCTAATTAGAACAGTGTCCTGGCAGTAATAAGCACTACATAACTTAGCCAATCTTACTGCCATTTATATAAGAAAGATCTTATACAGAGTATTTTTCATTTTTGGTCCTTGTTCCTCTACAATTTGGACCCTCCCTGACAAGTAAACTTTTATCCAACTAATTCCCACTGCTGGTTCCAAATGAGTTTCACTGTTATTTGTGGTCACCAAAATACAGCCTATAGTCAGCGAATGCTGGCCTTGTGGATTGTTTTAGCCTTCCAATACTTACTGATTCACGAGGTATTTCCACTTGGCCCTATCCTCTCTTTCACCTACCTACAAATCTTCCTTTCTTCTCTTCCCACCAATCCTTTTACTTTAACAAGTAACCTCTTTAACAAGTTATACAAATAAACATGAAAGTTAATAAACTTTTGAAATTAATTGAGTATCTGGCAAATCCTCTTCCTCTGCAACTATGATAATCTTCAATCTTAGCCTAAATTCTTCACGTACCAATGCTTTGCCTCTGAAAACTTAATAGTGTTCTTACTCAAATAGTCTCCATCGGCATCACCACTGAATGGCTGATCATAGAAATGAGGTCAGGAACCAATTTCATCATACATACACACACACACATACACACACACTTCTTTAATCAGTAGTGAGTTCCAATACTCAATTGCTTATTGGTTGTTGTATTTTCTTTTACTGACATTTGTGTGTTTTGCACATTCACCTACAAGCGTATTTATTCATTCTCAACAGTTTATATACCTCAGTTTTCCTACATGGCAAATACTGTATTTGTCCTGTATTTTCATTCTTATGGCCACTGTCCAGCTTAGGACCCTGCTGTTCTGCACTGGAGCTACTGTTAAAATCTCCTAACTGAATTTCAACATACCCTGCACAGCAGACTGACCCACTGTGAACTTCTCAAAAGTGCAAAAGCCTTCTTTTGTTTTCTCCTGAAAAAGTATCAATGGCTTCCTATTGACTTTGGAGTAAAAATCTGTATTAAACTGGAATTCAAAGCTCTTCAGGACCCAGGATTTGCTATTCACGTTCAGCTCTGGTTTACTTCTACCTATATCCCCCTTTGTGCTGTCTAGTGAATTCATGCCTGCTTTCCAAATCCTTACCGTAATCCAAATTTCTCTTTCAACATGAACTCTTTCCACCTGGGCCTAGAACTCATGCCCTCCCTCAGCTGAGATATCTCCTGCACTGCTCTTTTGCTCTACATTTTTCCTTTTATTACTTTCCAAACTAGATTTCTTTCTTAGGCTCCAAGGCAGGGCTCATATTTGCATTTGCTTGGTTTTGTTTTTTAATTTATTTCTGAGAGAGACACAGTGTGAGCAGGGGAGGGTCTCAGAGAGAGGGAGACACAGAATCTGAAACAGGCTCCAGGCTCTGAGCTAGCTGTCAGCAGAGACCAACACGGGGCTCGAACCCACGAACCTTGAGATCATGACCTGAGCCGAAGGTGGATACTTAACCAACTGAGCCACCCAGGCGCCTCTTGCATTTGTTTTCTATACTGATTTTAAAAAAGGGCTTACTTTAAAAAAACAAAAATAAAAAAAAAATAAATTAAAAAGTGCTTACTTAGTAATTGTAAAATTATTATAGTTGGGCAAGTTCTTAAGATAGAGAATTGTCAAGAGTTGTAACATCTTTTATGTAACTTCAGTTAAGTTAAAAAAAGGTGTATAAGGTAAATGAACCTGCTATATAGTCAATTTATAATCCATTATCACCACTATCACATACACCAATTCTTTTTAAGTGCCTTGATATTGAAATAAGATTTTGTTTATGTATTTTCTTATTAAAAACATTACCTTCTGGATTCAGGTTTCTCATATTCTTTGTCTTCAATGCGCTGAATGGTCTTACTTGAATCTGATGTTCTAAGATTGAGTCAGGATAATGGTCAAAGAAGATCTCATTGACAGCCATGTCAAAGGTTGGGATAACTTCCTATAAAAATGACTGTAAAGAAACCAGGCTACGTTTATATTCCCATCTTAGAATTAAGTACAAAAAAATAAAGCATTTCATATTAGCAAAATAGAAGAACAAAAACACATGGCATAATCCAGAAGTATCACCTCTAAATAATCACAACATGCAGCTTACAAAATTTTGGGTACATTGAGACTGAGTCATCTCATTTTTGCATATTTTCATTTGGGTTAAGTGTGATCATGCATATGAAACCTTCACAATGTTCTGCTATGTCTTAGGCTTTAAATTAGTAATGAAAGGATTTTGAACTCATATTTTTGTGTCTTATTTTTTTTCCCATGATACCAGAAGAGATAAATTGTTAATTACTGCATTCAAATTTGTTAACATTTATTTCCCATTTTACAGGTGAAAAAGCAGCCTCTGGGACGCCAGGGAACTCGACCAAGGTCACAAAGCTAGTATGCAGCAAGATCAAGATATAAAACCGAGTCAGCTTGCCACAAGCCTACAATCATAATTAATATAGCTGATGCTTCAATAATAAAATTTGACCTAAAGCTTAAAAAGATTATAATACAGCTAACACAATCTGTTAAAGATAACACAAATGTGTAATGCATTTATTTATAAGATATTTTCATTTACGATAACTTATTTCAACCAACCCAAGCAACTATCAATTTTAATATTCAATCATTATTTTATATGCTATTAAGAAAAAGGGCTAACTAAACTATGACATGCCACTGACAGCTAATACATATGTCAATGTTGGAAATGTAAAAGTATGAGAAAATGTTCACCTTAAAACATCATCTGATTTTCTTAAGATTTTGTGCTCTGGAGGCCCAGGAAATTCAGCTATTAAAAACCATCTAGATGTTGTGGATGTGTACTGTAATCCATCAAGGTCAAAATCAAATTCTTACCTGTGGGTAGCAGATGAGCTGTCTGTATAGATTTTTGTCAAATGATTTTATGTGTTCACAGTTTACATTTAAAAAGGCTCCCCAATGACATTAATCTAGAAGAGAAGACAAGTTATGTTCTGCTAGTTGTTTTACAAGTACATAATTTGAATTATAAGACTATTTGTTTTTATTAGTTTTTTTAGTTTATTTCGGAGACAGAGAGAGATAGGACATGAGCGGGGGAGGGGCAGAGAGAGAGGAAGACACAGAATCTGAAACAGGCTCCAGGCTCTGAGCTGCCAGCACAGAACCCGATGCATGGCTCGAACCCACGAACCATGAGATTATGACCTGAGCCAAAGTTGGACGCTTAACGGAGCCACCCAGGCACCCCGTTATAAGACTATTTGATTACCTCTGCAAGTCGTTGCATGTACAGAGGTTCAGTAATATCTATGCCGATATTTTCTTCTTCTTTAGCCAGAGGGTCAATAAAACGCTGAAGGAATCTCTTCATGTGGACAGAGAAAGATGAAATTTGATGCATTTAGGAATCACCAACTACTCAAAATGCAAAAATAAGGAGTCTGTCATTATTGGAGACATATATATTCTTATACAGTCAAGCGTTATGGCTGCTTATAATTCATAAACCCTTCTTCCCAAAAATTTCAGAGCTGTAAGATATTAAAATACAGCTTACCTGAAAATTTTCTTTGCATGTTGCCACATTTACATCTGTTCCCCAAATCACAAGTTTTTGGCCTAGAGACTGCTCACTCCCCACTAGATCTTCTGTTGCTGGCTATACAGAAAAATAGGACAATGTTAATGGGGAATTACCCATTCTAGTTCCTCAAGAGCCACTATCGGAAAACTGTACTGTGTACTCACGACATCAGACTGCAAATCCACCTGCAGGCCCTTCCGTGCAGACCCCAGATCAGGCCTCTGCCTCACAGGTGTGCCTCTAACAGCACTCCTCGGGGTTCCCTCTACCCGAGAGCTGGGAGTGCCATATGTCAGTGGTGAACTAACGTCAAAGTCAAGGGGAATAGCTATAAAAACAAAATTTGACAATTCACAATAAAATTCTGGTAGCCTATCAAATCATAAACTACACCATGTTATCAGTTGATCTAAGTCATCTAAACACAATAGTAAATAACGTTCCTTGTAACCTGAGGTGGTAAAGACTCCCAGAACTATTAAATCCTCCAGTAAAAAAAGCACCAAAACTTTTTTCTCTTCTCACTAAGCCCTAATGTTGATGAACATATTAGCTTGTGCACAGTTACATTAACTACCCGTTAACAAACCAGCAAATTTGACCAGCAGAAGCTGGTATGTTAACCACAGTAAAAGTTAGAACGCCAAAAACACACCTGATGAATGTATCTGAGCAGGGCTGGAAAATAACGTGTCCTGGGCGGCAGGGCTCTGCAGGTCAGCTCCAGGCGAAGTCGGCATAGGCTGCAGCTCTCCTGTAGAGGTAGAATCTTCGCCTCTACGTCTCTGATGCAGTGGTGACCTGGCATCCTCACTTCGAGCTGGTGACCTACAAAACAGAAAAGATGGCCATTAATTCTCACATTGGGTCTTCCTGTAGTTCCATCAAGTCTTTTGGGAACAAGTAACAAACCAAACAAAAAGGAGCCAAATGGGCACGGACATGTTTACAAATAAAAAAGCGGCTTGGCAAGGGTGGAATTGAGGGTCCGGTGCTGCCTGCCTCATACAAAAAAGTGTCTGCACACCAGAACCGGCAGAACACAGAGCAAAGCCTCGCCGTTCGCACATCTTACTCCCCGCAAGGCTTAAAGACACCGCTCCGAGCCAGAAACCCGCGGGGCCTAGCTCATAGACCATACTGGCGGGAAAAGCCCAGAAGAGAAGCGAGGGGAATGTGGCGGGCCCTACCCACGGGAAGGGACTTACGTGTCTGCGCGGGAGTGATCCGCCCGCGCCGGCTGCCGCGGCGGCTCGGGGTGGACGCCGGGGACGACGTGGCGCTCGCGGTACCTGTGCAACGAAAAGGGAGGCTCGCGCCGCTTTCGCCTCCGGCTTTCCCCCTCCCCACCGCACAGATACCCAGGCCGGACACCGCCCCGCCCCCTCCCGCTAGGTGCTGCTGGGGAAGGGCGGCCACCTACGGCGCGCGCAGAGGTCTCCAACGCACCTAGGGGCTCAGGTTCCGAAACTGCAGGGGCTGGGCCTAGGTTTCGCGCCGGCTGCACTGTTGTCCACGCCCCCAGCGGTGCCCCGCCAATCACAGAAGCGCTCGTCTACGGCTCCGCCTCTGGGAGACGCCACTGTTCATCAACAGGGGGAATTGAACGGCCTCCTTCGGCGCCCCACAGCAGCGACTCAAACCTCGCTCGGTGCTCCCCCTTCGTTTAGGTGGTCTGACCCCCTACGAAAAGGCGTTTTCCCGGTAAAATTGGGGTATCCGGCCAGACCAGGTTCACGGAGGGGTTTTTCTACACTGTAGCGTTGGCTAAGACTGTCTTCTAAAAGCTAGGCAGTTTCATTTTTAAAGACGCTACACACCTATTTTTCACTCTTTACCAAGGAACAACTTGTAGATCCTGACCCAAGCCTCAAGCTTCTTTTTCCTGCCTCTGCTGTCAATTCACCAACCTTCCGCCCCATCTTTTTCCACAGGCCAAATTGTTGGATTCCTGTTTCTCCCTAGGCTTCGATGTATGCATCCTAGGTGTATTGTGTGTAACACATTCGTTGACCTGCTGATATCTTTTTTTTTTAATTTGTTAATGTTTTATTTATTTTTAGCAGAGAGCGAGAGAGACAGCGTGAGCAGGGGAGGGTCAGAGAGAGAGTCACAGACTCTGAAACAGGCTCCAGGCTCTGAGCTGGCAGCACAGAACCCGACGTGGGGCTCGAACCCACGAACCGCGAGATCATGACCTGAGCCGAAGTCGGACGCTTAACCACTGAGCCACCCAGGCGCCCCTTCAGTACCTTTTTCAAACCTTCAAGTGTGAAACCTCAAAAGATTCCTACTTTTCAGAAGCATTGCAGAAATGTAACCGGATAGTCATGCAGTTGTCTTAACTTTTTAGCAATCACTGAATGAGCGCTTTTTGTTCCTTTGTAGTAAAATTGCTTTTTTGCAGCACTTTTAAAAATTGCCTCAAAACTTATGCTGCTATCTAGTACCTATCGTCAAGGGTATATTATTAATGGGAAAATAAATTTATAAAACCAACATGTAAATGTTTTCTAGTCTCAGCGTTTCTAAGTTAGAATTCCTTTTCATTCCTTTAGGTAAAGCAGTTCCAAGTTTATTCTGAATATTTAGTATTTGTCCTTTCGCGTGAGAGATTACAGAGGAGTGTGTTAGTTTTCTGTTGTTGTTGTAGTAACAAATACAAGCTTAGTGGTTTAGGTTTGTTAATCTTACAGTTCTGTAGTTAGAAGCCTAACATGGGTCTCAGCAAAGTAAAACCAAGTCATCAGGCGGAGTCACTTTTCCTTTCCAAAGGGTCATGTGTAGAATTCATTTCCTTTTTCATTCTAGTTGGCGGAATCCTGTTCTTGCAATTACAGGACTAAGTCCCTTTTTCCTTACTGATGTTCCTGGTTTGTAGAAACCACCCACATTTCTTGGATCCTGGCTTCTATCTTCAAAGCCAGCAACCATGGGTCCAGTAACTCCTGTGCTTGAAATCTTTCTTTTCTCCTGCTCGCCTCTTTCCAACTCTCTTCTTCCTTTCTCCAACACTGTTAAGGACCCATGTGATTATATTGGGCCCATGGGTAATCCAGAATACTTTCTCCCCTTTAAAGTCAACCATGAGCAACTTAAATTCCATTTGCAATCTTAATTTCCTTTAGCCACATAAAGTTACTATATTCACAGGTGTGACATCGGGATTAGGACTCAAGTATCTTTGGAGCCATAATTCTGCCTGTGTCATCTCAACGGAATATCATCTAGAATTTCCTATTTTCCTTGTTTAAGTACAGCAGCCTTAAGTTAATGTTTAGTTGCTTATAAGGCTGAATTGAGAAATACGCAACCCATTTAGGGTGGGTTTATGGAGTGGTTTTTGCCAATTCTCTTACCTTATTTATTTATTTTGTCCAGCATTACAGACTTCCTTAGTTTTTTCCAAAGATCTCGGTTTGCTTCTGTTTGTTCGGAAATCACTTAACATTGATGAAGTAAGTTGAAGAGTTTTATTTTCCTTTTCTTGTATATTCCTAAATGTTGAGTGACTCTCCTTCTTACCCATATTTACTGTAGTTTTGTTACAGTTTCGTGATTGTAGAGAAGAAGTCTTAAAATTTTTATATGTTTTCTTAGAAAAAATTGGCCAGAAGATCACACCTTATTCTCTTGATATTAAGGTAAGGAGAAAAAACATATACCTGCATCGATTGTAATTTATGGTGTAAGTTAAACTTGCATTTGTGTTTTATTCTTGCCTTTTTCATCGAGGAGTTTACTTATTGTGCTTGATTGTGTTAGAAATGAAGTGGGTTTTTCTTTTTAGATTTAATAAGCTAAGGCCTATATCAAAAACTGCTTTGCTGCATATAGGATAAATAACGTCTCATAAAAAGTCATACATAGTAAATTTGGTTTTTTGAATTGTGGGTAGATTTCAAAACACTTTAAGAAACAATGTTACAGAATTTTCCTGCTGGGTAAGATTCATATTTCATGTAGTTCATGTGTTCCTTTTGGCCCTAGTCTGAAAAGTTTGCCTTTGTTGTGCCTCCCATTTTCTTCCAACCTGCCTTCCTCAGGTTTTCTTATAAGTTGCTATGGAGCTAGCAATCACAAATTAAGTTGTTCTTTCTCAGACTTGTTTATACTTTCACCAAGTGCCACAGCTCAAGGTAAGTTGGTCCTGAATTGCTTCTAGTTCTTGGATATTCTAAGATTTGATGTATTCAATCTGGGGGTAATTTCTAAGAGGGTTTTTTTAATTAATCACAGTTACCTCTAATATATAAAGTAATAATCAGTCTTTTTTTTTTTAATAGATTTCTAGTCTTTCTGGTTTAGAATCCTAACACAGTTGACCCTTGAATAACGGAGGCTTCCAGGCATTGACTCCTCCCCCAGCCTGCTTCATGCAGTTGAAAATCCATGTATTTGACTTTTGACTTCCCCAAAACTTAACTACCATAAGCCTACTGTTGACTGGAAGCTTTACCAATAAACATAAATAGTTGATGGACACATATTTTGTCTGCTCCGTGTCTTGTATATTGCATTCTTAAAATTGAGTAAGAGAGAAAAAATACTATTAAGAAAATCATAAGAGAAAATAAATTTACCGTACCGTATTTATCAAAGAAAATCAAGCCTGTGCTGTTCAAGAGTCACTGTGTTTTGAAAAATTGCCTCAGTAATAGAAATAACTAACATGCAGCGTTGCTTCATAGTTTACAAAGTTCCTTAATGTACAGTTTGTCTTACTTAATTTTACCACAACTCTCTGAGTTAGGTACTTTTAGTCACTCTAGCTTATAAATGAGACTTGGAAGTTAAGAAAGTCACCCTCTGACCAGAGTGCCTCCTGGTTTTGTGAGGCTGAGTTGTCATTTTGTGGAGTCCGAACCATTATCTGGACTGCATTAGTTAACTTAAGTTTTTCATGCTTGCTTTCTTGACATGACAAGTGTTATGGGAGGTATGCAAGGAAGTGTAACTTTTTTTTTGAATCTGCAGAGGTGTCCATTTACTTTGTGTTTTTGTTATTATTGTTGACATCGTTACCATAGCAAACTGCATAAATATCTTTAGTAATTTTTAACCTGTATGTTTATATACTCTAATATTATATTAAAATTTTTTTAATGTTTATTTTTGAGAGAGAGAGAGAGAGAGAGAGAGAGACAGAGTGTGAGCAGGGGGAAGGGGGCAGAGAGAGAGGGAGACACAGAATCTGAAGCAGGCTTCAGTCTCTGAGCTGTCAGCACAGAGCCTAACGTGGGGCTTAGACACTCCCAACTGTGAGATCATGACCTGAGCCGAAGTTGGATGCTTAACCGACTGAGCCACCCAGGCCCCCCAATCTAATATTATATTTTAAATAACTGCCAAATTATAGTATGTTGTATGTTGGTACTGCTCCTCTCAGAAGTGTAGTTTTAGCTCTTGTGAAGTTTTCTAAGAACTAGGATGCTATCGATGATTTTGGTATGTTTCTTTTTAAAACCTAGAATACTTGCACTAGTGTTTACACAAAAGATAAAGCTGCTAAATGTAGAATCTCAGCCCTGGATCTTCTTATTAAGGTAATTATATTATTTCTAAGTATGTGTGTTTCATATTATGTGTATATATAACTTATAAGGCAGAAAATTGGAGTTTTAAATTGTGTTTGGGTGAGAGATGTTGGAGGCTAGGCTTTGGTGACATTGATGTATGGACAAGATTTTCCAACAATCATCTGGTAATTCCTTGGCCCTTTGCTCTCAGACTCTTCTGGAAAGCAGAGGAAGGATTTCAGTTGTGAGGGAAATTAAGAGGAAAAGTAAGCAAGGAATTTATTGCTATTCTGTTAACTCTCGTTACTCTGACTCTTAAAATCTTTTCTTTTCTTTTCTTTTCTTTTTTTTTTTTTTTTTTACAAATAGTTTATTGTCAAATTAGTTTCCACATAACACCCAGTGCTCATCCCCACAAGTGTCCTCCTCCGTGCCCACCCCTCCTCCCCCCACATCCACCAGTCCTCAGTTTTTGTCAGCATTCAAGAGTCTCTCATGGTTTGCCTCTCTCCCTTTCCCCCACCATTTCCGCCCTTCTTCTTCCCCTTGGTCTTCTGTTAAGTTCCTCCTAATCCTCCTATTCGTGCACACATATGATATTTGTCCTTCTCTGCCTGACTTATTTCGCTCAGCATAACGTCCTCAAGGTCCATCCAGGTTGCTACACATGGCCAGATTTCATTGTTTCTCATTGCCATGTAGTATTCCATGGTATAGATAAAGCACATCTTCTTGATTCATTCATCTGTTGATGGACACTTAGGCTCTTTCCGTGTTTTAGCTATTGTGGAGAGTGCTGCTATGAACTGACTCCTAAAATCTAATGCTACAAAAAGTTGCTAGGCTTTGCATCATTAGTTGTTCTGAGTTCTTTCCTAAACCTTACCATGAAAGTGAGCCTATACATCATATTTAAGTACCTCTTGGGTGTCAGTCTCATCTATTTCCTCTCAAATGTATCTCTTTTTTTGCAATCTCTATTTTAGAATTTAGGTCTTGTTAGTCCTTAAGTGCCTCTGAGAGAATGGTTCTAACCATATTATTGGTTTCTTGGGAAGATCAAATTAAGTCTACACCCTCTTCCTCTTTGTAACCCTTGTGTTCTTCTATCACCCACCTCTTCCCAAATAGTCAGGCTAGATAGGTGTCCTGAGAGGCCAAGAAAGTCCCCAGACACACATGATTTTGGAGCTTTGTTGTGTAGAAACAGTGCAGTAGAGGAAACCTTGCCATTATTTTCCTATTTAGACAGTGCTAATTTGTATGATTTTAGTTACTTCGGACTTTAAGAAGTTCGAGACTCATGGATGAATTTGGAATTGGAGAATTATTTAGCAAATTCTATGGAGAACTTGCATCAAACACAAGAATACAGGATACAGGTGAGATGCGTATAAATTTTATTTTTAAAATGTTTTGATAAATTAATGTTAAAAAATTAATGTAAAAATTAGGGTTTCTCAACGAAAGCATTTATATGTTTCCCAGATGAATCCTTTTGGCCCAAACAAACCCAAATGGTAACAAACAGAAACACATGAAGACTTATGCTTATAAAAGTTGAATCTTTACCAAATGATTTCTTTTTTAAGTAGATTCCACACCCAATTTGGGGCTTGAACTCGTGACCTGGAGATTAAGAGTTTCATGCTGTACTGACTGAGCCAGCCAGGTGCCCCATGAAATAATTTCTTTAATTTCATTAAACACTGACAACACATGTCAAGTGTCACTTAAAATAGGAGGTTGGCATAAAATGTATCAGGGAAGATTCCAGTACATAAAACTATTTTTTTTATGTCTTATTATGAAATTATTTTTGAACTAAATATCTTCTCATTTTGTTATTCATACATTTTTGTTTTAATTTATGTAAGTGTAATTTTAGGTCTTTATCTAAAATTTATTTTTCAGTTTTAGAAAAAATACATGAGCTCCTAGGCGTATTAGGTGAAGTTCATCCTAGTGAGATGATAAATAATTCAGAAAACCTGTTCCGGGCTTTTTTGGGTGAACTTAAGACCCAGCTGTGACAAACCTTATGCTATTCTGATTCCATAGATTTGATTGTGTTTTTCTCTTTTAATGGTATCTTTTTTAAAATTCTCCTTCTAGATGACATCAGCACTAAGAGAGCCCAAGCTGCCGGTTCTGGCAGGGTGTCTGAAGGGATTGTCTTCACTCATGTGCAACTTTACTAAATCCATGGAGGAAGGTATTGTTTAACTTCACTTGATTTTCCTTTCTTAGTTCAAAAATTAAAATTCTAAAATGGTTTCCCTGTTTTTTTTTTTGGAACTTTAAGCCAATTGTGGATTCACAGGCAGCTGTGAGAAATAATACAGATTCCATTTGTCCTTTACCCACTCTCTACTTTTGTAACTAGGACAAATTAGCACAGGATATTGACATTGATAAGTCTAACAACCTTACTCACATTTCACTAGTTTTAGTTAGGTGCATATCTTTCCGTGTGTGTATTTTGTTCTAGGCAGTTTTATCGTGTACATTTGTGTATGTACCATCACACTGAAGGTACTGAACAGGCTGTCAGCAAGAAGCCTACCTGCTACCCTTTCGTAGCCATAGCTACCTCTCTTCCCCATCTCCACGCCAAAACCACTACTTTTTGACTGTTGTGATTAATGCTGCTGGAAAATGGGTATGCCACTATCTGTTGGAGTCCCTACTTTCGTTTTTTTTTTTTTTTGGAATTTCTGAATCATTGTAATTCTGTTTAATTTTTTGTCATATGGTTTTTCACAGCAGCTGCAACTATTTTATATTCCCACCAGGCTTCTAGTTACTTCATACTTTTGCCAGTACTTGATATTTTCTGTTTTTGATAATAGCCTTCACAATGGGTGTGAGGTGATATCATTGTGGTTTTCATTTGCATTTCCCTTATGATTGGTAATGGTGAATGGCTTTTCATGTCCTTCTTGACTATATATTTTCTTTGGAGAGATATGTGTTTAACTTCTTTGCTCATTTTTTAATTGAATCATTTGACTTTTGTTGAATTGTAGAAATTCTTTATGTATTCTGTGTATCAGTTCCTTACCAAATATGTGATTTGCAAGTGTTTTCTCCCATTTTATGGGTTGCCTTTGTGTCCTTTGATATGTAAAAGTTTATTATTTTGATGAAGTCCAGTTTCTCTGTTTTTATTTTGTTGCTTGTGCTTTTATCATGTCCATGAACTCATTGCCAGATTCACTGTTGACTTGTTTTTGTGCCTTCATAAAAGTCCTTGGGCTCAGATGAGTCTGTGCCATTGGTCTATGTTATCTATCTCCCTGCCCAAATCGCACTGTCATTCATTCATTCATTCATTCATTCATTCATAGTGTGGCATGGGGGTGAGAGCAGCAAGAGAGGAGACAGAGAGAATCCCAAAGAGGCTCTGTGCTGTCAGAGCAGTCTGACATGGGATTCAGTCTCACAAACCATGAGATCAAGACCTGAGCCGAAATTTTCCATGCAACCAACTGAGCCACCCAGACACCCCCACACTGTCTTTTTGACTGTGTAGCCTTCATGTAAAGCCTTAATCTAAAGTCCTCCCATTTTATTCTTCTTTTTCAAAATCATTTTAGTAAGTGCTGTGTCCTTCCATGTAAATTCTGGAATAAGTGTGTGTCACAGTCCTTGCTTGGATTTTGATGTTCATTTCTTTAAATCTGTTTATTAATCTGGAAAGAATTGACATCTTTGCTGTGTTGAATTTTCCAATCCATGCACATAATTTCTCACTCCATTTATTTAGGTCTTTAATTTCTTCCTTCAGCATTGTAATTCTTGGGATGCAGATACTTCCCTATCAAGTTTAAAGTCTGTTTAATATACTTGTTTTTATAGCTATCAATAACATTTTAAATATTATTTAAAGATTTGGAGGATAATCTAGGTTGGACAGCATTATGTGCATTATGAAATTTGATTCTTTTTAAAAGGCAAATAAAACTTTAAATTTTACTTATTTATTTATTTTAACATTTTATTTACTTTTGAGAGAGAGAGAGAGAGATAACGTGAGAAGGGGGTCAGAAAGAGAGGGAGACACAGAATCTGAAACAGGCTCCAGGCTTTGAGCTAGCTGTCTGCACAAAGCCTGATGCAGGGCTCGAACCCAGGAACCGTGAAATCATGACCTGAGCTGAAGTTAGATGCCCAACTGAGCCACCCAGGTGCCCTGTAAAACTTTTAACCCTAATAACAGTTATCAAATTCTTCTTTCTCCTCTGAAGAATTGCTTTTATTAGGTTGCAAACATGAAATTCCAATATCCAGTGTTTTTATATTTCAATATCTAATGATTTCTGACCTACAAAAATAGTGATCTCATGTTTTAACTTAATATTTTTACTCAGCCTTTTTTTGTTTCTTACCAAGGATGTTTCAGTAGCTCTATGAGATTTCTCTTCCTTTATTTTCTCTCTCATTTGTCCCATATCCTGTCGTCACCTTCCAACTTCATCAAGTTCTTGCTCA
>JAESUZ010005307.1:0-48978 GCA_017311185.1 Proteles cristata cristata
GAAAAATACATATCTCGTAAAGACCTTGTATCCAGAATATATATTAAGAAAAAGTCTCTGGGTAATCAATAAGATAAACCAAAATTAAAAATGGGCAAGACAGGGTCACCTGGGTGGCTCAGTCGGCTGAGCATCTGACTCTTGATTTCGGCTCAAGTCATGATCTCACAGTCGTGAGATGGAGCCTGGCATCTAGCTTCGCACTGAAAGTGGAGCCTCCTTAGGATTCTCTCTTTCTCTCTCTCTCTCTCTCTGTCTCTCTCTCAAAATAAATAAATCAACATTTGAAAAATGTTTTAAAAATGGGCAAAAATGGGAGACACAGAATCCGAAGCAGGCTCCAGGCTCTGAGCTGTCAGCACAGAGCCCGACGCGGGGCTCAAACCCATGAACCACGAGATTGTGACCTGAGCCAAAGTCAGATGCTCAACCAACTGAGCCACCCAGGCGCCCCAGTGTGCTTTTAGGCAAATGGTACCAATCCATACACACTTCTCCCACCTTGCTTTTCTTCACTTATCAACACATGCCCCAAATCACCCCTTTTGTATTAACTGTTGGCACTGGACCACAGCTCAACAGGTCACCTTCCCCAGAGTCTGATTTGAAGCAATACCTTTTTATTCCCAGCTAACAAGTACAAAACGGCTGGCCGGCTTGTCTGTCTTCCGTCACCTGTCTTCATCCTTCCCACCTGTGATGGCTGAGGCTGTCTCAATTTCTTAAAAGTAATTCAAACAATTGAATGGAAATAATTGAAATAATTAATTTAATTAATTGAATGAATTTCAAGACCAACATTTTTAGGACTCATTCTATTCCTCTGCTATGGCTTTCTTCTCCCTGGACTCCCCTCTAATGTGTATTAGATGTCATGTGCATATACTCTGTAGCTGTTACTTTCTCTAACATCTTCTTTTTCTTCTTTATATAACTAGTTTCTGAAATTTTTCTCTTCGTTTTTTAAAGAGCACCTACAGTCTTCATTTGTTCTCAGGAGCCTTCTGGCACATACTTGCATTTATTCCTAAATATCTCCGGGTTCCGTCCCCCGTGGGTACTTCTAATTTTGGTTTCTATTGTATTTGTGTTTCATTGTCTTCTACCATTGTCTCAGCTCTTTTTCGTGGCTTGGAAGAATTAGGTCTTCACATTCTTGATGGATTTTTGCTTTCATTGTATTTGGGACATCACTCCAGTGTCTACTCTTCTTTTTTTTTTTTTTTAATGTTTTATTTATTTCTGAGAGAGAAGCAGTGTGAGCAAGGGAAGGGTCAGAGAGAGAGGGAGATACAGTATCCGAAGCAGCTCCAGGCTCTGAGCTGTGAGCACAGAGCCCAACGCAGGGTTCAAACCCACGAACTGTGAGATCATGACCTGAGCTGAAGTCAGATGCTTAACCAACCGAGCTACCCAGGCGCCCCTACTCTCCCTTTTACTATATCTTTATTTAGGGTGTCATTAGGATCCTTTGAGATGCTCGTTTTTATGTGCAATTAGTGTATCTGAGTTTTATTTTGCTTTTAAATTTTTAAACACTTATTCATTTTTGAGAGACAGAGAGAGTGTGAGCAGGGGAGGGGCAATGAGAGAGGGAGACAGAATCTGAAGCAGCTCCAGGCTCTGAGCTGTCAGCACAGAGCCGGATGCAGGGCTCGAACTCACGAACCACGAGATCATGACCTGAGCTGAAGTCGGATGCTTCACTGACTGAGCCACTCAGGCACCCCTACAATTTTATTTTTTACCTGTATTGTCAGATATCTAGAGAAAAACATTCTTTGGGCTTTAAAAAAAAAAAAAGAGAGAGAGAGAGGGATCTTTACTGTATTAATTAGATCAAGCAAAATAGTTTCTAACAATGAAGCCATGCCATAAATATTGGTTGAGCACCTACATTGTGCCAAGCTGCTTTCGGGCAGTTTCAGTGAGGACATAACAGTGGACTTGCCTTCAGAGGGGAAGACAGACGGCAGGCAGGTGGGAATTTCAAAGAGAGGAGATCCTAGGAATGCAGGGAAGGGGGTGCCGGTGAGGATGGAGAATGTCACGGGGAAGTAGGCAGATAGGGAAGGTCTCAACAAGGATGCTGCATTTGGGCTGAGAACTAACTGGTGGCCTAGGGAAGAAGGTTCCAGATTGAGGCTATGGGATTCCAAGTTTGCAGAAATAAGGACAAATGGCTGGGGTATGTGGTGTCAAAAGCAAAGAAGAGAATGGCAGGAGATGCCACCAGAGAGGAGGGGCTGCTGGAACACAAGTGGCTTGTGGTTGAGCTGGCAAGGAGTTTGCATCTTGCACTGGGAAGATGGGAGCCATAAATTGTTTAACACCAGAGATATGGTCGCACTTGTGTTGCAGGAAGGTTCCTTGTTCACTCTGTGGAGAAAGGGTTCTAAGGAAGCAACGACAGAAGCCAACAGGTGAGCTTGGAGGCTGCAGCTGTGGTCAAGAGGGGACCCTAGCAGGGCAGGTGAGAGCAGGTGTTCTCAGGAAGATGCAAGCGTTTCTCCGGTGGGTCCCACAGCAGCTCTGCGAGGGTCACAGATGGGGGCCTGAGGTTTATAAAGGACACGACTGGACAGGAGGGACCAGATCCGAGGGCCTGCACAAGGGGGTGGAAGAACGTCATGCTTTAGTACATGTTCAACATATTTTGTTGATATTATTGGATGTGCAAGATTTTAGTTTTGACTCAAAACTGGTATTTTTTTTTTCTGAGAGAGAGAGAGAGAGAGGCAACGTGAGCAGGGGAGGGTCAGAGAGAGAGGGAGACACAGAATATGAAGCAGCTCCAGGCTCTGAACTGTCAGCACAGAGCCCGACGCGGGGCTCGAACCCAGGAACCATGAGATCATGAGCTGAACCAAAGTCGGACGCTCAACCGACTGAGCCACCCAGGCGCCCCAGACTCCAAAACTGATGTTAATCCTCAATGGGACTTTGTTTGCAGTTTCCCCAAAGCTTCTGACATGTGGTCACACTTGACCTTCCTACAACCCCCCAGAGCAACCAACGCAAGTTCTATGTGTCTCTGCTCTACGGACAAGGAAACTGAGGCCCAGGAGCCTCCTTCTCTTTAAAACCCCACTCAAGTTCACCCACTCGGCCCGTGTGGAAACGGCCCTCGGGCCTGAGAGTGTGTGTTGAACTTCAATTTGCTCAAACACACAAGTGACAATGAGTAAAGCCAACTGACGGCCCTTGCATGGCCTCCGTGGGTGGAACCAGCCTAGTACACAGGTGCTTGGCGATATTTTTGAGTGAAAGGATGACCAGGGTCCTGCCCCTGGGTATGACACTTCCTTCGTACCTGCTGGGAGCTCTGAACCTTCTTCCTTACAGGACATCTGTCTACAGGCCTGCTGTGTCCCCCGCACCACACCTGTCACCGGCTCCTCAAGGCAGGGACAAGGATCTCCTTCAGTGTCCGCACCGTGTAACTTTGTGCCTGGCAACAGGGCGTGTGGGTGAATGAGTGTTGGGTGAGTTAAGGGAGCGTCACCCGCGGGAGTTGGAGGGGACAGGGGATCTGGAAAGTCCCCGAGGGCCAGGTCAGGGCGGAGGTTGGCCCTTGGAGAAGGAGGAGCGGGCTGAGGGCCGCGGGGCCCGCGGTCAGCACCAGGGACAGCTCCCAGAGCACTTGCGGGTCCCTGTCCCTGTCCCGTCCTGCCTTCCAGGAACATGACCCCAAGCTCATGGCAGGGGGGGGGGGTCCCGGTCCTCCCTCCGCCTGCTGGGGCCCAGGATGTGTCAGATGGCGTCACATCCTTTCCGCGGAGGGTGTGGGCTCCACGGCCGGTTCTGACCCCTCGAGCTGATGGGCAGGTGAAGGAAATGGGAGACGGATAACCCTCTAGGACAGACACGCAGAGAGGGGACAGGAGGCCATTTTACTGCCATGGTGGCTGCGCACGGGGTCCAGGGGTACCAGCCCCAGCCCCTGCCAGGGGCGATATTTTTGAGTGAACAGTGGTTCACTCGTTAACAAGACGAGCAGGACACTGGTCTGGGGGCCGGCGGCTTGACCCCAGACCGACCTTACGAAGTCTGCATCACAAAGCCTTCTTTCTCTCTCTGATCGACCACTGCACAGGCAGACGGAGGCCTGAGCCCGGTGTGGACCAGAGGCCGGGACCCTTGACTGAGACGGTCTCCAGGGGAAATAAGCTTTCTGTCTTGGGGAGTGAAGAGGGGGCTCCAGACAGGCCTGAGCAAGGAGGGGGCTGGGACCCAGGTCTGCCTCTCGGCAGCTTGGGGACCTCAGGTGCAGCCCCGCTTCGGATCAGAAAGCACAATCACCTCTGCTTGGCCACCTGCTGGGGACGGGGCTGGCGGAGACCCGAGCGCCCCACCCCCTCTCGCCCTCCACGCTGGCCGTGTCCATGTCCGAGTGCTGGTGCCAGGAGACGAGGGGCTGGGGCTGGGGTGTGTTCCCTTCGCCATCTGCTGACCGTCACACTGCACCCTCTTCCCAGAACACCTTCTAAATTTAGGGCAACATCTTCACTTCTGATGAGAAAGGCTGTGCGGGTAACCAGAATGGCCCAGAGCAGGGCAGCAGCGGCCTGGCGGGCGTGGGGGGTGCGTGGGGCAGGGAACTGCTAACTCCTCGCCGTTCCCACGATCAATCGCTGACAGGTTGTTCCTGGAATGTGTTCTTTTAAGCAAGGTCAAGGCCTCTTTCTTCTGAGAGCATCCGCTGCAGGAGGGATGGGCGGCCTCTGCCCTTCCCGCACAGGGAACACCCCCTTCCATCTGGGGGTTTGACGGGAAGGCCTTGGACCTGGGATTCAGGGGACCCCTGGTGGCCCTTCTGGCCACTGGGATGTGGCCTGGGATTAGGATGTCCTTTCCTGCTTTGACCTCCTGGATCCCAAGCTTCTCCTCCCTGAGGGGAGGGGGTCAGTCCAGAAACGTGTGTAAAGGACACCAGTCATCCAGGGTAGGCAGCCTGCGGCTGGTGATTTATGACAAAGCTTGAGAGTAGGTGCTCTTCTGTGCAGAGGAGGCTCAGGGGGTCAGCCAATGTGCCCGGGTCACAGGGGACAGAGGAGGGCAGGGGTCGAACCCAGGCCCGTTTGTCCCCCAAAGTCTGCTTTCCCCCTGCCCTCTTTATAGGCTCCTGCCAGGTAACAGGCCCCATCAGAGTGTCTGGGACCCAGTGGAGAGTGAGAAGCAGCCCTGTCTCTGGGGTTCAGGGAACGAGGGAGAGACGGACTCTGACCTGTGTTAACAAGACCGATATCTGGGAAAGGAGAGGGCGGGGCAAATAGGGGCCTCCAGAGCCAGGTCCGCCTGGAACATCGGAATGTGGCTTTCTTTGGAAACAAGGGTATTTGCAGAATTCATTAAGGTAAGGATTGTGACACGGGGTCACCTGGATCAGGGAGGGCCCTGAATCCAATGGCAGGTGTCCCCACAGGAAGAGGAGAGGACACAGACACACGGGGGAGAGGCCACGTGACGATGGAGGTGGAGGTTGGGGTGACGGGCCACGGCCAGAAGCGCCCTGGGAGCCGTCTGCTGGGACAGGAGGGAGGGAGCAGGCGGGCTGGAAGGGAGCGGCTGGCTGAGGCCCCAGGTCCCCGTAACTCACCCGTTGCCCACAGGCGGAGGTGTCACGCAGCCCTCAGGGTGGAGTTCTCAAACTGGAGGGACGTGGGAATCACCCAGAGCCCCGTGAAGCAGACTGCTGCCCACGCGGCGGTGCCCGGCTCCTGGGGAAACCCTCCCCACGTTGCCCAGTAGCTGAGCTGCCCCTGCCCGCCGGCTCCTGCCCCGGGGCTCTGCTCCTCCTCGGCAGCCAGGCAGCCAGCGGCACCAGGAGAGGCGAGGGGCCCGTCTTCTGCCAACCTCAGTGTCACAGCTCAGGGGCTGCTCCGTGTTCACGCGACGTGGCCTCTGTGGCACTGACGCACTCAGGTGATCTCTCCTTGAGGTCCAGGGCTCCCTTCTCCTGCCCCTTCCCTCCCCTTGTCGGCCCCGCCTCCTCTCCACTCCCTTCCAGCTCCAGAGGGCCCCGGGGCCCGTCCAGCGCTTCTATTCTCTGGCCACGAGCATCCCAGGGGGTATCATCCTTCTCAGCCACAGACCCTCAAGTCCACACCTCCAGCCTCGTCCTGAACTCCGGACCCAGCAGGCCAAGTGCCTACTTGGCCCCCAACCTGGGTCACCCTGTGCGTCCGGACCTGAGCTCCCGCTTCCCCAGTCCTTCGGCATCTGCGGTCGGAGGGCACGTGTCTGCACTGCCTCCCCATCCCACGTCCGGGCCTTCGCACCGCCTGCCCTCTCCACTCAGAACACTCTTCTCTGGATACCTGCTCCCCTCGTTCAACAAGGCTGTGCTCAAACATCCCTTCTCAGAGAGGCCCGCCCTGGCCATCACGTTTAAAATCACAAGCCCCATCTCCACTGCCCTGGGCTTCCTTACTCTGTTGTTAACCTGCTGCCCATGACATGTAAACCCTTGGGTATGTGGTTTACGCTGCTCTCCTCACTAACCTGTAAACTCCCCTGAGTGCAGGGATTGCTTTAATCTATGTTGCTTTTCATGGACGCATCCCCAGCACCCACAAGGTACATGTAGACATTGTGAAGGGGAGAAGCAGTTGGCCAAGGTGTCTGAGAGGAAGCGGAACGTAGCAGTGGGAGCCTTGCGAGCTGAAGTCGGACGCTTAGTCGACTGAGCCACCCGGGTGCCCCGATACAGAAAGTTTTTAAAGAACACAAATGGATTCTAATCATCAATTTTGTGAGATGTTTTGAATATCTATTGAGATGATCAAACACTTTTTTTCTTTCATCTGTTAATGTAATGAACTCATAATGTTACTAAGGTAGCAATATTGCATTCTTGGAATGAACCCCAATTAATCATGACTTATTACCCTGTAAGTAGTATAGAACTTGGTTTGCTAGTATTTTTTGTTGGATTTTTACACCTCTGCTCATGAGTAAGGTTTCCCGAATTGATCTAATTTTTATGTCAAAAATAAGCTGGAAAAGATACTTAACATCATGTGTCATTAGGAAATTGCAAAGTAAAGCAGCAAGGAGATGCCACTACAAACGTATTAGAATGGCCGAAATCCAAAACACTAATAACACCAAATGCTGGTGAGGATGTGGAGAAGGGGGAGTCCTTGCTCACTGCTGATAGGAATGCAAAATGGTACAGTCGCTGAGGGGGACAGTTTGATGGCGTCTTACAAAGCTAAGCATGCTCTTACCGTACGATCTAGCAACGTACCATATGATATTTACCCAAATGAGGGGGAAATTTACATCCATCCCAAACCCTATTTGTCAATGTTTATTCATAATCCTCAAAACTTGGAAATAACTAAGATGTCTTTCAGTAGGTGGACGAATGCGTAAGCTGTGGTCCAGCCATGCAGTGAAATATTACCTTGTGCTATAAAGAAACAAACCACCAAGGCGTGAAAAGACACAGAGGAAGCTTAAATGCACATCATTAAGTAAAAGAAGCACATACGAAAAGGCTACACACTATGGCACTGTGGAAAGTGCAATATGGGGACGGTAAAGGGATCAATGTTTCCAGGGCTTGGAGGGGGGCGGGCTGGAGGAAGGGGATGATCAGGTGGAGCACAGAGGACTTTTAGAGCATTGGAAACTCTGTGTGGGGATCACCCATCGTTGGACATTCATCAGAACCCCTAGAATGCACAACACCAAGAGGAAACCCGTGTTAACCATGGACTTGAGGCGATGGTGACATGTCAGTGGAGGTTTACCATCCTTAGGAACAAATGTCCCACTGCTGGGGGAGGTCGCTCTTGGGGTGGGGGGTGTCTGCATGTGTTGGGGCCGCGAGTGCACGAAAAATCTCTGTACTTTCCTCTCAGTTTTGCTGTGCATCTAAAACAGCTCTAAAAAATAAAGCCTATTTTTTAAAATGAGCTGGAATATGTTTTGTACTTTCCTCTTCTCTCAGAGAATTTTTGAAAGATTCGCATCATTTTTCCCTTGAGCGTTTGGTTGTACTGACCTGCACTCACCTAGGACTTGTGTTTTGTTTTGCTTCTTTTCTGGAAGATTTTTAAACTCTTCATTCCTTTTCTGTAATGCCTATAAGACCACTTGGGTTTTCCATTTCTTCTGGAGTCAGGTTTGGCATCTTATATGTTTCTAGAAATCTGGCCGGTTCACCTACACTTTCTTATTTGGTGCTATAAAATTTGCTCACAATATTCTTTGGTTATTTATATTCTTAGATTCATGATTTGTTTGCTTCTGGGGTACTTGGCATCCCTTATCATACTGCTCATGTTTAGATATTTAATTCTAAGCTGTTTTCCCTTCTAAGGATCTAAAAGCACAAATTCTTTTCTAAATGCTGTTTCGGCAGCTCCCCTGCAAGTTGGATATGTAGTATCTGTAGTATTTGTTACTATATGCTTTCCTAAGACTCTTTCTTTTTCATGACGATATCTTGTGTGACTTAAGAGCTAATTACAATGCTTTTTTTTAAAACATGAATCCTTTACAGGTGGTCACTGCTTTACATCTTTTATTTTAATGTTTTTATTTATTTCTAAGAGAGAGGGAGACACAGAATCTGAAGCAGCTCCAGGCTCCGAGCTGTCAGCACAGAGCCCAACGCGGGGCTCGAACCCATGAACCGTGAGATCATGACCTGAGCCGGAGTCGGATGCTTAACCAACTGAGCCCCCCAGGCGCTCCTACAGTGCATTTTAAAGTCACCTTGTGTACCACATTGATGTTAACTTAATTGCACTGCAGTCAGAGAATGCAGTCTGTCTGGTAGCTCTTGCCTGAAATGTGTTGAGGCCGCTTTATTTGTGGCCTAGTTTTTAATTTTTTTAATAGCTGTTCCCCGGGTGTTTGAAGCGAGTGAATTCTCCAGTGGTGGGGTGCAGTTTTCTCTATATGTTCATTAGATTAAGCTTATTAATTGTGTTGTTAAAAACACGTGATGTATCGTGATGATGCATTTTGTCTCCTTTCCTTGTCGGTCACAACAAGACGGTCTTAGGTGTCCCCGCACGATGGGGTTTGTTTTTCTTCACATTCCTGCTTGCGTCTGACAAGATTTGCTCTTCACATGTGACCTTGGCACTAGGAGTCAGCAGGTTTAGATGTACAATCCAATGAACGTTTTATCTAAATTCAGTGATTCTCTGTACCTGTGGTGGTGGGTTTTTAAAAATTTTTTTAATGTTTATTTATTTTTGAGAGGGAGACAGAGTGTGAGCAGGGGAGGGGCAGAGAGAGAGGGAGACACAGAATCGGAAGCAGCTCCAGGCTCTGAGCTGTCAGCACAGAGCCCGACGCGGAGCTCGAACCCATGTACTGTGGGATCATGACCTGAGTCGAAGTCGGTTGTTTAACCGGCTGAGCCCCCCGGGGACCCCGTGGTGGTGGTTTTATTGTTAAGCCTATTGGGCTGATGAGGTAGCCGAGTGGCGAATAGTTTCTGAAAGCCCGTCGCGGACCGTCTGTGGCGGACGGCAAGGACTTTCTCTTCCCACCGCATTCCCCTCTTGGATGAGCCTTTGAACCTCACCGAGTCCTTCCGTGTCCGCTCCTCTCCCCCTCCCCCTCCCCTCCGGGGCTCCGGCTGCTGCTAGAGCCTCACGCTTTCCTCTCCGCCCGGCACCTCTTCCCCCCACTTTCTCCGGGTGCTGCGCTCTGGCCGGTTTCCTCGCTCTGCCCATCGACTGTTTCTGCAATTTCGGTTCTCGCGTTTCCCACTTTCAGAATTTTGTTTGGGTTCTCGCAAAGCGTTGCCCCCTTCTCCTCCTTGGTCACACTTTCAGCACCGACTCTCAGGTCTTTATAGAAAACAGATTTAGCCTCAGCCTGAAGCGCTGCTATTATGGTGTCTGTGGACCTAATTCTGCGGATTTTAAATGTGGCGGTTTGCCCTCAGGTGTCACGTTTTCACCATCACTTTATATTAAGCGTAACTTGGGGCGCCTGGGTGGCTTAGTCGGTTAAGCGTCAGACTTTCACTTAGGTCATGATCTCGCGGTTCGTGGGTTCGAGCCCCGCGTCGGGCTCTGTGCTGACTGCCAGCTCAGAGCCTGGAGCCTGTTTCAGTCTGTGACTCCCTCTCTCTCTGACCCTCCCCTGCTCACGCTGTCTCTCTCTCTCCTAGAAATAAATAAAACATAAAAAAAAATTTATATTAAGCGTAACTTACAGTGTAGAAAAGTTCCAAGGCCTGGGTTTAAGCGTGTCCTCTCTGCCCCCTCGCGGGCGCTCCCGTGTGGCGGGAGTTTCCTGTCTCACGCCGAGCTCGTGGGCCCTCCACGAGGTGACGCCTGTCTCCTCGTCCCATGTCACAGATGCGGCTCACATAGGGGTGTCTGGCCCAGCTGTGACCCTGCGTGGACCCCGAGTTTGCCGCTTGTCGCCAGCTCCAGGGGCCCTTCCCAGCTCGCCGCGGGGGCGCCCGAGGGGGCAGCGACGCCCCCGGGTGAAGCCCACCTTTGGTGCCGTCCGCTGTCCTGGCCTCACTGTTCTCATCACTGCGGGCGTCGAGGTTTTCTTCCTTTTCTACCAGCTCCAAGGAGCATCTTAAAAGATGAAACACATAGAAAATGTCTGCAAAACATGTTTATTTCACCCAGTATCTTAAGCTCTTCTGCACCAGGACGTGACACAGCCAAAAGGGGGCCCCTCCATTTCAAAGAAAACTTCACCGACGCAGTGGGCAGGAGGCACTCGCCAAGCACATACTGTGCCCTGGGCACCGGGCAGGCGCATCGTGGTCAAGCCTCCTTCTAGAAGACTCGGCCGGCTGCCTGCGGAAGCGGGCCCTCCCCTCCGCTGAGCTGTATGAGAACTGCCGACCTTGGCCTTAGCTCCCTGCTGCCCTGGGGGCACCCCGGGGGGCTCAGTTGGCTAAGCGTCCAGCTTCGGCTCAGGTCATGATCTCCCGGTTCGTGGGTTCCAGCCCCAAGCCTGGAGCCTGCTTCGGATTCTGAGTCTCCCTCTCTCTCTGACCCTCCCCTGCTTACACTCTGTCTCTGCCTCTCAAAAATGAATAAATGTTAAAAAAAATTTTTTTAATTAAAAAGAAAGAAGACTCTGGGATGTGAACACGAGTTTGCTGATGCATCCTGGAACTTATATCCCCTGCTCTGGGCGAGGTCTCCCTGCAGGAAAGCAGTGCTCTGGCCTAGGACCTGACAGAAGGACGGATGGGGGTGCGGTCCGTGGGGGAGGGGCCGGGGTGCGGCCCGTGGGGGAGGGGTGGGGGGCGGTCCTCAGAAACCTGAGTCGTTTCCCATCTGATTCTGGTTCGCGCTCTGAGAACTGCAGGTGATTTACGGAGCCTCGTTAAGTGCGGCAATAATTGGATGGGCCTGAAGTCATTACCAACAATTAAGAAGCCATCATTGATTCCACTAAACAGCAAGTGGGCAGTTACAGGGCACTTGAGATGGGTCATGGGGGGGTCATCTCGCTCTGACTCTGGGGACAGTTGGGCCTCTATGGACCTCGAGGCAGCACTGGGCTTGCTGTGGGCGTGGCAGCAGGGCGGCGGGAGGGGGCGCCCGGGCCGGGAGGGGCCGGCAGGATTCAGGCAGGTGCAGACCCAGCTGCGCCCCCAGCCAGGCCAGGAGCCCCTGCTTCATCTCCTCCACCCAAAGGTGAGAGTCCCCACCTCCAGGGTGGCCGGGGAGATCCTGGGGGTGACGCTCGCGCCTGGAAGATGGCCGTGGCCGTGGCCGTGGCCACAGTTACACAGAGAACGTCTGGGGACCAGGGCTCGCTCGTAAGGCACGGCGGTCCCAGCCCCGCAGCCGACCTCAAGTCCTGGCACATCACCTCTAGTAGGATGGGTAGCGCACACACGGCCTGCAGCCCGGGCCGGGCGGAAGCGAGCCAGGAGGCTAAGGGCTCCCTCCGCTGGGACTGCAGCCCGCTCAGCCGCCCGCCAGGGAGATAAAGCCCCGTGTCCTGCGCCGCCGCCCGGGGCCCGGCTCCAGGCTTAGTTAAACTGTTTTGATCTTCCATAAATCCTCCTAAGCTACTTTAAGGCTCATCAGGCCCTTCAATTGCCATTTAAGTGTTTTTTTCTGCACTAACTGCTTCTTGTTAAATAGTTTGACGTTTATGCGTCTAGACTTGGGCTGTTTGGATATTGATTTGGTCCGGAATGATAATGGAGGAGGGAGGCGCGTTTGGTTTGCAGTCCCTGCAGCGGCCGTATATCTCTGGGAAGCAGATTACTTCTTTCTCTCCCCAAGCCGGACCCCAACGTGAACTGCACCCCCCAAGGCCCCCCTTAGGACGGGGCAGCAGGGAGACGGAGTGCGACTCTGGAGCACCGCGTCCGGGTGGTTGCCAAGCTTGCCCTCTGGAGGCCGCAGGTGCCGGAGTCCCCGGTGGGGTGCGGGGGGCCTTCAAGGGAGGGTGAGACCAGTTCACCTTGTCCGCAGCCTCCTGGGCTTGCCAGGCCCTTTCCTGCGGCTGCACCTCCGTCCACACCATACCCTCAGACTAGGGAGCCTGTCTTTCTTCCATCTCGTAAACTCCTACTCATCCCTCAAGACCCCAAGTAGATGCTCCCTTCCCAGCAGGTGTTCTCGGGCTTCCCAGCGCTGCATGTGGGGGCCCGCGGGCGTGACACCCCGCGGCCTCAGATTTGTCCGTACAGGTGGGCCGGACCCTGCTTGTCAGCGTGGCTGAGAAGGGCCACCAGGAACTGGGAGGTGCGGCCGGACCCGAGGGGAGGGTCTCCAGCTCCTGGCCCGACCTCTCGCCGACCGCGTTCTCTGTACACCCCACTCGCCGGCTCCTGCTCCCACTGCGGGAGCTTGTGGCCAGAGAGTGAGTCTCCGATCAATACCCAGGAACCGCGCGGAGCCACCGGCTGGGGGGCCTGCGTGAGTCATGGCTCCAGGAGGGTGGGGGAAGCCCCAGCTTCCCCACCAAGCTCTCCTGCCTGTTGTGCGGTGCAGGCATTGGTAAGCGATCTACCGTGTTCCGTCGCAGGCCTAAAAATGTACGTAAGGTGCTGAAAATGTTTTTAGCAAGCATTTCATCATAAGAATGCGCCTCCGCTTTATTTGTCCATTCCGTACGATGGGCGCACAGGCTGTCCCCAGTCTTTTGCCGGCACCAGCGAGGCCACAGCAAGCCCCTACGTGTGCCTCTGGTCGTGTGTCCCAGCCTCTCAGGGTGACACCCCCAGAAGGGAGGCGGGAACTCGCTCTTTCTCAGGTCCTGGGGGAGCCAATCTAACTGCCTCCTGAACGCCTCTGTCTGTTTGCACATCATTTCCTCTTCGCTGTGTATCTTTGGCCTATTTTCTCCTGGTTGTTTGCCTTTCTCCCCACCGAATTATGGCAATAATTTATGTATCCTGGATACCAGTGCTCCGTCTGACGGATGCACAGCAGATGTCTTCTTCTGTCTGCTGCCTGGTGCTTATCTTCGTTCCTTGTCTTTGTCCGGCAGATAATTTAAATCTTGATATAATCCAATCCACCCCTCCTGCCTTTACCAACTGGGTCCGACTCAGGGTCTCCCCACCCTGGGGTCCCAAGGCCTGTGCAGCTGCTTCTAATACCTGTGTTCCCCACGCGAAGAGCTTTGCTCCAACCAGAAATTTTGTGTAAGGCATGACTCTCTCTTTTGCTGAAACCACTTTAGCTTTCTAAGAGAAATCTTGCTGGATTTCATGTGCTAATTCGTCACTCGAGGTTTTGTGTAGGTGTGTAAAAAAATTGTAGTTTTTGTACTTGTTTTGTACAAAACAGGTTTTGTCTGTTTTTGTACAGGCTCTTGGTGGGTTTGACGTCAGGGAGTATCAGCCTACAAATGAGGCTGCAGGCTTTATTTTCTCCTCTCAAAGTCTGAACCAGGGAGAGAGACTCTCTGCTACTCGAAGATGTGTTAAAGCTCACTTCTAAATGGCCGGGGCCCCTGAGGTCTTCTCATGGTTGTACATTTTCCATTTCCCCCGAAATAAAATTCGACAACACGTGTTTCTTGACAAAGCTATTCCTACAGATTTTTCAAATATATTCACATAAAGTTGTTTATCACTGTTTCTTAGGATTCTGCAACACTACTGTGTGTGTGGTTAAATCTTTTCCTTTCCACATCTTCTTTTTCTCTCAAGCATCTTGGGGAAGATTGGTTCAATAGTTCAAAGAATCGTATTTCAGATTTGGTTGCTATTTACACGACTTTTGATTTTTAACTGTTGTAAATTCTTGCTATTGAAAGAGCAGTGTTGTGGCCAGTGACCTGAGCTCTGGACTGAAAGTGGCTCTAACCACCACTGCTGCTGTGTGAGCTCGGTCAGGTTACATCATCTCTCTGTGCCTCGTCTGTAAAGTGAGGATAGTGGCTCCCACCTCATGGGTTGCCGTGACAAAAAATTAATGAAGTAATATGTGTAAAATGTTGGAAGTACTCTTTTGACATTTAAAAACCTTAGCAAATTAAACTGGAGGGTTTCCTTAACCAAACTGATTATCTACCAAACCTACGCAAACAGCACACTTAGGGCTGAGCTGTTATAAATGTCCTCCGTAATATCAGAGACAAGGCAAGAGTGTGTACCCCAAGTCAACACGATTAGGAGGTCCCAGCCAGCACAGGAAGGCAAGACAAAATGTAGAAGATACAATTCAGTGTGTGCGTGGGGTGGGGGTGGGAATCCAAGTTGTCACTATTTTCATATGACATGATTGTTCTCTATGGAAAACCCCAAATCTATAGCTAAATTATTAGAATTCATCAGAGATCAGCAAGATTTCTGAATACTAGATTAATATATATTTTTTTTTAATTTTTTTTAATGTTTTATTTATTTCTAGGAGAGAGAGAGAGAGAGACAGCGTGAGCAGGGGAGGGTCAGAGAGAGAGGGAGTCACAGGCCAAAACAGGCTCCAGGCTCTGAGCTGGCAGTCAGCACAGAGCCCGACGCGGGGCTCGAACCCACGAACCGTGGGATCATGACCTGAGCGAAAGTCGGACGCTTAACCGACTAAGCCACCCAGGCGCCCCGATTAATATATATTTTTAAATGCATTACTCTAAGGCAGGAGCAAACAGAAAATCTAATTTTTGTAATCACAGCAGCAAATACAGAGCACCTAGCAATAAATCTTAAAAAGGATAGGAAAGACCCCTGTGAAGAAAGTCATCAGACATTATTGACAGGGCTTGGGAACCTAAATAAACAGGAAGGTGTACCATATTCATGGAGACAAAGACTCTGAGTCTCAAGATGTCAGTTCTCCCTGACTGATCGACAGATTGGGTGTAATTCCAACCACATTTCTGTGTGTGTCTGTGTGACTATGTGACTTAATGAACTGATTCTAAAATGTTTATGGACAAGAAGCGTCTGAGAATAGCCGAGCCAGTCTCCTGAAGAATGCCTGGGAGAGGACTTGCCCTGCCGGATGTCAGAAAATGTTACAAAGTTGCAGTAATTCAAACCCTGTTTCCAGCAATTGGACTCCAAGCCCTCCACCCCAGAGAACTGAAAACACAGGCATGTGAAAAAGTTGATGTGAATGTTCATGCCAACAGTCTTCACGTTAGCCGAATCTCGGCCACGAGCCGGCCGGCCCCCAGCAGGCGGTGCGTGAGCCAGACGTGGTGCATCCACACAGCGCGGTCGTTTGCAGCCGTGAAAGGGAGGCAGGTCTGACACCTGCCACCACTGGGCTGAGCGCGGCAGACAGGAAGCTGGGGGCGGGGTGGGTGGGTGTGGAGTGGCCACCAAGGCCGCCAGCTGTGTGCCTGCGCGGACGCCGCTGTCCGGAGTGGGCCGCCGCGCGGAGGCGGAAAGCGGACTCGGGCTGCCGGGGGCTGGGGGGTGGGGGGCGGGAGAATGGGGAGTGACTGCTAATGGGTTTGGGATTTCTTTTGGGGGATGTTGAAGATGTTCTAAAATTGATCGTGGTGATGGTCAGATTACTCTGCACACACACTAAAAGCCACTGAATCATACACTTTAGATGGGTGAATTTTATGGCATGTGAATTATATCTGCATTTCTTGGAAAAGGGCCCTGTAGGTGCAGAATTAGGCAAGCGGGCCGGAGCGGGCTCCCGAGGGCAGGTCCGTGGCGGGCCGGCTCGCCAGGCCAGGTACAGCACACTGCCTGTCACAGACATGTAACAGCGGTTTGTTGAATGAATGTGTGCACGTCGGCCCGCATGAATGAACGGGTGGGCAAAGCCAGAGCTGTCTAGGGTCTGCTGGGCGTCCAGCTGGTGGGTAAGCAGAGAAGCTGGGGTTTGAGTTCTGCTCACTCTGGCCTCTCGAGCGGCCCCTCCAGACCCACGGGGCAGGGAGGTGAGCAGAAGCTGGAGGGGGCAGGGAGGGGTGAGGGAGGCGGGTCTGGGAAGCCGGTGTGCGGGAAGGGGGGGCAGGAGAGGGGCGGCCGCACGTGGCGCCCGGGCAATGCCGGGACAGGAGGGCGAGGGGCCCCGGAGGAGGGCTGGCGTCAGTGCCCGCGGCCACGCGGGTGACCCCTGGAACCGGCTGGGGCAGCGGCAGCAGCGGGGCCCCTACTGGCTGTGCTGTGAGCGAGCGCGGGACCGGGGCTCCCGGGGCCTCCCCTCCACACCCCCCAAACCGACCCCGGACAACGAGGCCGCCAGCACACGGTTCGAAGCTGGGGCATCAGGAGCGGTAAATCCGACGCCCGCTGTCCGCTACAGGGCTCAGATGCAGTGACGTGAGAGCCATGAGGCCCTTTTTATTGGAAACGGTTGTAATGAAGCCATTCTTCCCTCACGGACCCTCCGCCCGGGGCTCCGGCCTCAGAAAACCACGAGCTAAAGATCCGTGGTGGGACCCGGCTTCCCCACAGCGGCGGCAGGGAGCACCTCTCAGGAAGGCCCGGGGACGTGGTCGGCGGTGGCTCGATGATCTAGGAGCCGGCGCGTTTCTTCTGACGCAGCGACAGCCTTCGCCTCGCGGCCTGCAAACCAGTTATTTTGGGCGGGTCTCGGGAAAGCTCGGGAGGCCCCGCGGCGCGGCGGGCTGTGAGGTCCCGGGGTGGGGGGTGGGGGGCCACGGACGCAGGTGCTGCCTCTCGCCCTCCTCAAGGGACCGTGGGTGGGTCTCGTGATACCTGTGCCTCGGTTTCCCTATCTTGGGCTCATGCCAGCTGGCCGGGCCAGCTCTGTGGGCGGGTGTGGCCCCGGCCGGTTTGCTGAGACCCTGTGTGGTCTGGGGGGTGAGGGGGGGCGTGGATGGATTTGACTCTGGAACGTCTCCGCGAGGGAGCTGGCCCCCGCCCCCACGCGCCTGTGGGTGCTCCCCGGTGGAGGAGGCCCTGTCAGACTGGGTGTTTGGGACCTGTCACATTAGAATCCCAGGGCCTCTGGGACCCTCTGCTCCCGTCTCCTCACACGGAGAGAGGAACCTGCTGTGGCTCTGCCTCGCCCCTGGGCCCTGCCGTCCACACCCCCCAAGCTGCCCCCACCCAGGCTCCTGCCCTGCCCCTAGCACCCGCTGAGCCCCCCGGGGCTGAATCGCCACGGCCACGCGAGTGTGGTCTGATCACTGGATCACCAGCAAAGCTCCCCAGTCCCCGTAAAGCCCTCCTCCGTCCACGCCCCTTACCAGGAGCAGCCCCCTCGAGGGTCGGCTTGGAGACCCCTTCCTCTGATCGCTCGCTTGAGTAAGTTCACTCTGCACCGAGTACGCAGCGGGCCCGGCCCCGGGGTGGCGGGAAGACAGATCACAGGTCCTCCGCCGTCCCCTGCTGTGCCTGAGCGTGTGTGCAGAGGCGCTGTATGCGCGGCGTGCGTGACCGGGAGGCGGTGCTGTGTGGGCGGGACCTTGACGGGTGTGTAGGAGTTCGTTAGAAGAAGAGTATCCTAAGAACAAGAAAGCACGTGAGGAATGGCAGGAAAATGCCCCGCGTCCCGGATGGGGTCCCTGAGGCCGCCGTAACAAACCACAGCAAACCTAAGTGCGTTAGAACAACACGCATTTAAGATCTCAAAGTTCGGGAGGTTAGAAGCCTGAAATGGGTCTCGAGGGGCCAACAAAGCGTCCACGGGGCGCCTGGGTGGCTCAGTCGGTTAAGCGTCCGACTTTCGCTCAGGTCATGATCTCGCGGTTTGTGGGTTCGAGCCCCGCGTCGGGCTCTGGGCTGACTGTCGGCTCAGAGCCTGGAGCCTGTTTCAGTCTGTGACTCCCTCTCTCTCTGACCCTCCCCTGCTCACGCTGTCTCTCTCTCTCTCCTAGAAATAAATAAAAATATTTTAAAAAATAAATAAAGTGTCCACAAGGCCATCTCCTCCTGGAGGCCCCCCGAGAAGCCACCGCCGTCTCCAGCTTCCCAAGGCCGCGGGCGTTCCCGGCGTCCCCAGGCTCGCGGGCGCATCCCCCGCATCCCCCCCACCCCAGCTTGTCTATCTCGGTGTCAACTCTCCCTGAGCCTCCCTCTTAGAAGGACCCTGTGATTCCAGTCAGGGTTCACCTTACACAGGACACTCTCCCGATCTCAGGGGCCTCACCCACATCTGCAAAGTCCCCTTTTCCGCATAAGGTGACGCAGGCTCCGGGCACCAGGTCCCGTGCACCCTCGGAGGCCGCAGCTGGCCCCCCACACCGGTCCGGGGGGCCGCTCGTGCTTGGCGAGCCCCTGCGGGAAGAAGGGAGGGCAGGGGAGAAGCCGGAGGGCACGGGTGCTGGTGGCCTTGGCTTGGGGAGGAGCACGTGCTGGCCGAGTCCTCCAGGCTGGGGCGCCCCCCCTACCCAGTGAGCACCCTGCCAGGGGGTTTGGAGGTGAAGGAGGCCCATCGGTTTCCTGGCTGACCGGGGACCTTTATATGTGTCTGTCTGTCCACACCACAGAGGGAGCAACAGTGAGGGGCGCCCCAAGGCCCCGGGGTCCCCGCCTTCTGATGAACACTGTGTAGACAAGCCCAGTGTTCCCGTCTCCACGGGGTGTCCTCATGCGCCGCCCTGGGGTCTGCTCTCCTGGGGCGTCAGGATGACTTCCCCCTACTGGGGAGGGGGAGGGGGAGGGAGTGGAGGCTGGGGTGGGGGAGGAGGGGGAGGTGAGAAAATAGCCTTTGCCCATCTACACTCTGGAGCCGCCCGTCTACACTCTGGGGCCGAGAGCACGCAGAGGCCCTGGGGGAGAGGCCAGACCCCTGCGTGCAGGGGAGGAGCCGGCTTCTCTCGCCTGAGGATGGCCATTCGGAAAGCTCGCGGGCGCCCCGCACTCTGTCCCCTCCTGCCCGCGTGCCGAGGGGAGAGGTGACTCTGGCCCTCCAGCTCGGTCCCGTCCTGCCTGGCAGCAGGGAGCCTGCCGGCCCCACCGTGTCCCTCGGGATGGTCTCCAGTCACCGCGGCGTCCCCCCGGAGCTCCGGAGGCAGGGCCCCAGCCCGAGGGGCCGCCCAGGGACCCGACCCCGGCCTCGACCTCTGTTTTCCAGCAGCAAGGACAAGCGCACAGGTGGTGGCCGCGAGCGCATTCCCAGGTCACAACAGCTCCGGCGGGGGGGGTGTCAATGCTCCAGAAGTTTGGGGACCACTGAAATCACTGAGACGGCGGGGTGACATTTCCAGCACGGAAGCCTGCAGACGCCACAAGTGAGAGCGTTGTGTTTTCCCGCCCGGTTCCTGGCCAGCAGGACGGGGGCGCAGGCACGCGGTCAGGCGGACGGGCCGCCGCGCCCACCGCCAGGCGCCCACGTTCAGAACCACTGGTCCTTACACGAGCCTCTGGGACAGGTGCGGGGGCCACGTTGCAGGCCAGGACACTGAGGGGCGCAGAGGCCGAGCGGCCGTGCAGCTGGAGCATTAGCGGGACCAGCGCTGAGCCGGGCGGTCAGCTTGTGGACGGGGCAGGGGTGCTGCTCTCTCTCGCTCCCGCCTCTGGCCCTCTGCTCCTCAAGGGGCCTTGAGATGCTTGAGGGGAGGAGACACGGCTTCTCTGCCACGTCCTGACGGAGGGTCGCCCAGGCAGGGGCTCAGCTAACCCGGCCGGAGCCCCGAGCCTCTGCCCCTTCAGGATGAGGACACGGAGTCTCAGACAGCGTGGGCGTGAGAGGGAGGGGGGGCTTGATCCGGAAGCTCTCAGCGAAGACAGACTCCCGTGATGATTCCAGAAGGCCTGGTCTCTGCCCCTGCCCCCTGCTTGCATCTGGCCTCTTTCCCCGGCTCCCAGCCCAGACCTTGTCTCTTTCTCCGAAATGTGACCTGCAGAGAGGGAGCTGGCCTTCCTGACCTCGGTTTCCCCATCTGGAAGGTGGGAGCGATATTGTGCACCGCAAAGTCTCCGGTGACGAGTGCGTGGCTCCCGGGAAAGGCTGCCCTGCTCTGCGGGGCCGAGAGCCCGGCGCCCAGCTGCTTCGGCAGCGTCCCTTTGCGCGGGCCTCCTCCCCAGGCCGGCGTGCGTCCCTCTGGTGCCCTGGACAGAATTAGGTGCCCCTTCCTGCCTCCACGTTCTCGGGGAGGCTGGGTTTTATTTCAGACGTTGTTCCCAGAGAGCTGCCCTTTCGGGTTTGAAGCCGGTGGGTCTGGGCACTCGGAGGACGTCCACTTCCTACTCTGGCGGCCGCGGTGCAGGCGGGAGGCAGAGAGCGGTGTGGTCAGCGGGCAGGAGGTGGCCGGTGGGCAGACGGCTTCGAGGTGTGTCTGGAGCACCAGGCGAGGGGCGGGGGGACGGGGGCAGCACCAGGCATGACCCCCAACTCCCCAGCCGCGTCCTTCCCCGGGGCCGGACCGAATGCCTCTCTGAGACCCATGACACCGGGCCAGGGGATGTCCCTGGGTCCCAGCACACCCTGGTGCCCGGCTCCAGCTCCTCGCAGGGTCCCCTTTCCTCTCCCCTCCCCCCAGCGAAGCCCAGCCAGGATGGACAGCTGGTGAGCATCCAGGCGGGTGTTCAAACCCTCTCCAGGTCCCAGTGCCCTCCTGCACCCCGTTGATGGGGGCGGTGACCGGCCGAATGCCCAGCCCCAGGGGCTCCCTCGGTGGTGTGCAAGGAGGGGTTCCGTGGTCAAATGGGCAGGGATCACTGAGTTAGAGGGAGCTGGTTTCCTTGCTGCAGGACTTCTCAGAGCCTTTAACAGGATACTGTGCACCAAGAATCTCTGAGATCATCCCCCAAACTTCTTGAACCAAGGGACCCCTTTGTCCCATGGGGTCCCTCAGAGGCCTGCCCTCCATAACACCTGCTTTGGGAACGAAGGGAGGAAGCCCAGCCCCACAGACCAAGCCAGGCAGGTTCATTTTCTTCTGGAAGGTGCTGCCTCTTCCTCCCAGCCCGGGCTCCCACAGACTACATTTCACACCTGGGGCATGCCTCCCAGTGCCCTTCCCCCCTCGTCCCTGGGGAGCTCCAAGGGTGCCTTCAATCACCATGCCATGCCTCCTCCTCTGGGAAGCCCTCCTTGAATACTTCCAGCCCCGGCCCAGGCCCAAGGGCTCACTCCCTCTTTTGTCCATTGACCGTATCTCATACTGACATCTGTCACCGCGCCCTCCCCTCGTCATGCCTGGTAACCACGCTGTCCCCCATCTTAGTGGTTGCCATGTCCTCAGCCTCCAGCCCGACACCCAGAACCACAGTGAGGGCTCCAGGAGAGGACGGATGGACGGACGGATGGACAGACAGACGCTCAGAGGCGGCGGAAGTCACACCCGCAGAAGATGCGCTCGGCCGTTTTGCTGGCACCACACCGGCGGTGCGTCTCCCCGTGAAAACACTGAAATGAATTTATCATCGAAAACGCTTCCTTTGCCTTGCCGGCCGCTACATTAAATCAGTGCACATCTCGCCGGTGACCGTTAATGGTGACCATTAGCCACCGCAGAGGCCTGAGGCCCTGACCACACGTGGGAAAGGGCTCTCTCAAGGAGAGCGTCGTTAAAACCCCAGGGTGTCACAGAGGGTCAGCGTTCTCCGAAACGCCCTGTGAAGTAGTGAGTTCCCCGTCACGGGCTGGGGGGCCACCCACGCGCGGCACCGCCCCGCCCCTCCATCCGCCCGCGGTAGGGCCTCCTTGTCCCCTAGAATCACAGAGGACCCGGGGCCGACGGGTCAGGAAGCAGCGGGGCCCCGGGGCCGGGCGAGGGCTGATGCTGATGCGCTCGGGCAGCCGCGAGCAGCGGCGGACAACTTTCTCGGCCTTTCCGGGTAATGAGTCCACTCTGACGGCTCCACCCCCCCAAGTGCAGCCCCAGAGAGGCCCGCCTGGCGCGGGCGGAGGGGGCAGGAGCCAGCCCATGGTCAGCCTGTCTGGCTGCACAGATTTGACCCTGGTCCCCCCTACACCTTTTCTCACACCTCCAGAGCAGACCTCTGACCCGGGCCGCAGAGTCCGGTCAGTGCCTCCAGGCTCTGTTTATCTTACATATTAATTCTGGCGACGCAGGCTTGGCCTGCACGCCGCTCACCTCGGGGGCCGCAGCAGCTCCACGCTCCGGTCAGACTTCTCCGCCATCGCTCACCGGGGACGGCTTCTCCGGCCACACCAGCGGGGCGGTGCCTTCCCCCCTCGTGCCCGGAGCGCCTGTGCCAGCAGCCCGGCTGTGAGAAATTCCGCACGTAAGGGCAGGTGGCCCGCGGGCTCCGGAGCCGTCCACGCCTCCTGCTACGGCTCACTCTTGAGTTGGGCCGGATCGGGGCAGTGTTTGATTCGGGGACCGTCTGAGCGCCCTGAACCCCAAATCCCTTTTCCATCTGAGCCTTGTCGGAGGCGGAGATGGGAAACGGTTCTCTGGGGGCCTCTCCCCCGAGAGATGGGGGCTGGGCCTTGCGTAAGAGATGGCGCCCATGTCACCTGGGGGGGTCTGTACCGCTAGGACTCCTGGTAGGGGGAGGGCAGCATCTGACGTGAGCCACACCTGGACCACGAGGTCCTCCACGCCTGCAGACCGTGCTCACGGGCTCGTCACCTTACCCCCTACACTGGGCACGTAGTAGGTCCTCGACAAACTGGCCGAGTGCGGTAATCACTCTCCTGCTTTCCCTTTCACCAATTCCCAGACGCCCTGTCTTCCCTCTGAATAACGGATGACCTTGCAGACACTGAATCCTACAACCACCCCGTCTCCCTCTTTGTTCTGAAGTCCAGGCTCGAATTCCCAACACACCTCCTGCAAGTGTCTGGAGCCTCCGGCGCGTGTTTTGCGAGCTGGGCTCAGCTTTGGCTTCATGTCGTGTTTCTGTTCGTATTTTCCCTCAGCCCGGATGCCCTCGCTTTGAATTCCATCCGGCTCTCGACGCCAGGCGCGAGTGCCAGTGACCGTGGGCCTGGACCCTCTAAGTTTCCATCTGTGATTTTCACGTGCCCCATTCCTGGCCTGTCGTCCTCAGACAGACAGACAGACCGATGAAGGCTGCCCGACGGCAGGGCCAGATGGGCCTCGCAAGGCTGGTGGGTGGTGAGGGGCTCAGGCCCACCCCCCCCCCGGGGCCACACAGCCCCTCGCGGCCGCTACACTGGACACGGAGTTTGGGGGGTTTGGGGTTTTCAATTGTTTTTCCATATTTGCTAAATGATGCCCCGTCCTCACCCCACCGAGTGGTCCCCAGGCCACCTTCTGGGCCCCACCTCGGGTCAGTTTCTCAGCTGCAGTCCAGGCAGCGTGACTTCCTGTGTCCTCCCGGGGCCCCCGCAGGGCGACAGGTGTGCGGCCGGGGCCTCGATGCACAAGCAGAGGCCTGAGCGTGCAGCGCCCCGGAGCACGGCCTCGGAGCCAGTGGTGCCCCCCGAAAGGGCCCACCTGGGCCTGCCCTGCCCCCCACCGCCGGCTCTGCCCCCACAGCCCCGCCCACACCCGGCAAATCCCGTCTGTGTACAAATCAATTTGTCTCCACTGAGGGGAGAGAATTGCAAAGCAAACAAATTACACACGCCCACCGCGCTCCGGGCTCACGGGGCCCAGGCTGAGCTCGGAAGGGATTCTCCCTCCTCCGCCTCCCTCACCAAGTGCCCCCCCACCCCAGGAGGCACGATGCTCCTCGGCTCCTGGAGGGTGACCCCCAAATTCTTTTTCCCTCGCACCAGCTGTGGCCGTAGAAGCGACACAGAAGACCGGCCGGCCAGGGTCTGTGCTAGTGTCCTGTGGTGGCCGTAACGGATTAGCATAGACTGAAGTGCGCCGTCTCCGGTCCTGGAGGCCAGGAGTCTAAAATCAAGGTGGGGCAGGGCCTCCTCGCTCCCTCTGACCCTCCAGGGAGAAAGCGTCCAGCCTCCCGCGGCTCTGGCCGGGCCGAGGCCCTCGGTCTCCTGGTGGTCACCTCCCCCGGTCCCTGCCTCACTGTCACATGGCCCCCCCACATGTCTGTGTCTTGTCCTCTCCTTATAAGGACCCCAGCCATTGGATTGGGGCCCGCCCTCCTCCGGTGTGACCTCTTTTTCTTTTTTTAATGTTTTATTTATTTCTGAGAGAGAGAGCGTGAGCAGGGGAGGGTCAGAGAGAGGGGGAGACACAGAACCGGAAGTAAGCTCCAGGCTGTGACCTCATCTTAACTTGTCTACACTGCAGAGACCTCGTTCCAAATAAGATCACATTCGCAGGTGCCCTGGGTTTTCAGGGAGGGCACAATTCAACCCACGACAGGGTCCAACCTTAGTCACCGTCACCGCGGACCCCCGTTGTGGAGTCTCAGTGAGCGGGGGCACACGCCAGGGGGCCCAGGCACCGTCGCATCTGGGGCCCCGAGGAGGGCGGCGTGTGATTGCACCTCATCTCACGCAGATGAACGAAGGACGCAGCCGGGAGTGAGCTTGACTCTGCCCCTTCACTCTCGGACGTCTGCAGGCGGGCCGTGATGGTGACAGAGTGGCAGGAGGCGGGTCAGGCCCCAGGTCTTGGGGGGAAGGCTGCACCCCTCACACCCGTGCACGCAGAGGGCAGCCGCCCTCCCCGCCCCCCCCACTGTGGAAGGCAGCAGGGGCTGTCCACGCTTTCCTCCCTGTAGCCCAGAGGAGGAGTGTATTCTCATCATCCCATTTTCCAGATGAGTAACTGGAGGCAGAGAGTTTAACTCGCCCCCTTGTGCTTGAGTAGGAGGCGATGAAGCTGGATTCCCACTCAGGCATGTGAGTCAGACGGGGACGCCCCCCCATCCATCACCCATCACAGGGGTGCTCGTTCAGCGGAGCCCCGGGAGCCCTGCTGGCCCCTCCGTCTGATGTCTCACTGCAGCCTCCGGCGGCATCACTGGGCGCCTCGGGAACTGCCAGGGAAGGCTCTGCCTCGGGGCAAAGCCAGCTGACAATGAGGAACAGCAAGGGGAGAAGCCACATCTGCTGTCACTCCACACGGGATTATTCCTCACCCGAGTCCCGAAGCGCAAGGGGGAAAACCCAGGGGACACCCAGGGACAGAAGCAGAAGTGAGCGGTGCCAACACGAGGCCATTTCCAACAGGGCTGCCGCACAGAGTAACCACCCCAGGAGAGCAGCTCGATGTTGGTGGCTGAATTGTGTCCCTGCAAAACTGCTGTAGCTCTAACCCCCAGGACGTGTGAATGTGCCCTTATTTGGCAGCAGGGTAATTGCAGACATGGAAGTTAGGCTTCTCCGCAGTGGAGACTGTGGCCCCTAAACGTGATGTGACTGGGGCCCTTTTAAGAGGCCAGGACAGAGACAGAGACACACAGACAGAAGGCCACGAGGGGCCACCAGGGGCTGGCAGAGCGGGGAGCATCCTCCCCCAGAGCCTTCAGGGGAGCGCACCCCTGCTGACCCTCAATCTCCAGCTTCCAGCCTCCAGTCTCTAAGGAATAAGTCTGTGTTGTTCAGCCCCTGCTTTGTGGGGCTTTGTTGCAGCGGCCACGGGAAACTACTACAGACCCCACAGCCAGGCAGGTGCCTTTGGCATTGACCCATACTTAGGTTTCATCTTTCAGTCTCCCAAACTTCCCAATTCTGAGATTGCCCGTGCCCCCCACCCTACCACCTCTTCCTCTCACACCCTATTCCCAGCCCTGCCGGAAGCCAGAGCCCCCCAGCCTGAGCAAGGGGCCCAACCAGGTCCAACTTCCAGTACACCGAGGTGGTCTGTGCTCCCCTTCACAAGCTGGTCACAGTCCACTTGGCATGGCGAAGGGCTAAGGCCAGAGGTCAGTGGCCCCTCCTCAGGGTGCTGTTAACTGAGTGGAGGCCCCAGTGCAGAGCTGGGGTCGGTACGCAGTCAGGCTGGCATTTCCACAGTGTGGTCGTATCAGGTCCCCTGGTGGACATCTGTAAATGCACCTCAGATCCCCACATACCTGCCTGTAGCTCATGAATTTATCCAAAAGCTGAATCATCAAAAACCATGAGCTGTGGGCCCCTAGGCCTCACTTCCCTTTGTCACTCAGGGCTCTAGGAAAGGCAGACGGGGGTTTGATATGGAGTCTGCCACAGCCACCACCAAGGACCCACAGGGCAGGTCCTCCTCCGCCTCCAAAATACCCCCGGCCCCCAGTCTTGATGGGGTGAGTGACCCAGCGGATCACTCTTTTTATCATCTGTAGACAAGTGTTCATTTTCCCTCCTTTCTCTTTATAGGACAGGGGTGGAGGGGGTGGCAGTGGGGGTGAATGTTTAGAAACGTCCTTTGAGGAAGTGAGTCCTCTCGGGGGGAAACTGTGGAATCAGCTTCCTAAGGGAATCTCCCAGGGCCCGGATGGAGAAGCACAGACGAGCCTATGGACCTAGAACAAGGCTTAAGAACAGTGTCTACTGTTTCTTGATGGTCTCTTCTGAGAAGCAGATGCCCACTCAGAGTTTCTCATATGTTCTTTAAAATTTCTTTTAATGTGTATTTATTTTTGAGACAGAGAGAGAGAGACAGAGCATGAGCAGGGGAGGGGCAGAGACCAAAGGAGACACAAAATCCAAAGCAGGTTTCAGGCTCCGCACTGTCAGCACAGATCCTGACATGGGGCTCAGACCCATGAGCCATGAGATCACAACCTGAGTGGAAGTCTGATGCCTAACCAACTAAGCCACCCAGGCGTCCCTCACATACGTCCTCTTAGCTGCTTCTCATGACAACTAGTTGGCTGAGCAACTACTGAGTTGAACCAAGAACCATAAAATATGTAGGAATAAATCTAATCAAACAGGTAAAAAATCTATACACTGAAAACTATAGAAAGCTTATGAAAGAAATTGAAGAAGACACACCAAAAAAATGGAAAAATATTCCATGCTCATGGATTGGAAGAACAAATCATGTTAAAATGTCCATACTACCCAAAGCAATCTACATATTCAATGCAATGCCTATTAAAATAACACCAACATTCTTCGTAGAGCTAGAATAAACAATCCTAAAATGTGTATGGAACCAGAAAAGACCCCAAATAGCCAAAGCAATCTTGAAAAAGAAAACCAAAGCAGGAAGCATCACAATCCCAGACTTCAACCTGTATTACAAAGCTGTGATCATCAAGAACGGTATGGTACTGGCACAAAAACAGGCACTCAGATCAATGGAACAGACTAGAGAACCCAGAAATGGGCCCGCAAACGTATGGCCAACTAATGTTTGACAAAGCAGGAAAGACTATCCAATGGAATAAAGACAGTCTCTTCAGCAAGTGGTGCTGGGAAACCTGGACAGCGACATGCAGAAGAATGAACCCGGATCATTTTCTTACACCACACACAAAACTAAACTCAAAATGGATGAAAGACCTAAACATAAAACAGGAAGCCATCAAAATCCTTGAGGAGAAAGCAGGCATAAACCTCCTTGACCTTGGCCACAGGAACTTCTTACTCAACACACCTCCAGAGGCAAGGGAAACAAAAGTAAAAACGAACTATTGGGACCTCATCAAAATAAAAAGCTTCTGCACAGCAAAGGAAATGGTCAGCAAAACGAAAAGGCAACTGACAGAATGGGAGAAGATATTTACAAACGACATTTCAGATAAAGGGTTAGTGTCCCCAAATCTATAAAGAACTGATCAAACTCAACACTCAATAAACAAACAATCCAGTGAAGAAATGGGCAAATGACATGAATAGACACTTCTCCAGAGAAGACATCCAGATGGCTGACAGATGCATGAAAAAATTCTCAACATCACTCATCATCAGGCAAATACAAATCAAAATCACACTGAGATACCACTGCACACCTGTCAGAACGGCTGACACTCACTCAGGCACCAACAGATGTTGGCAAGGATGTTGCACGGCTGGTGGCAGTGCACACCGGTGCGGCCACTCTGGAAAACAGTATGGAGGTTCCTCAAAAAATTCAAAATAGAACTACCCTACAACCTAGCAATTGCACTACTAGGTATTTATCCAAAGGATACAGGTGTGCTGTTTCGAGGGGCGCACGCACCCCAACGTGTATGGCAGCACTATGGACAATAGTCAAAGTATGGAAAGAGCCCAGATGTCCATCGACAGATGAGTGGATAAAGAAGATGCGGGGTCTATACAGTGGAGTATTACTCGGCAATCCCAAAGAGTGAAATCTTGCCATTTGCAACTACGTGGATGGAATTGGAGGGTATTATGCTGGGCGAAATTAGTCAGTCAGAGAAAGACAAATATACGACTTCACTCAAATGAGCACTTCAAGATACAAAACAGATGAATATAAGAGAAGGAAAGCAAAACATTATAAAAATAGGAAGGGAACAAAACATAAGAGACTCTTAAATATAGAGAACAGAGGGCTGCTGGAGGGGTGGGGGGGATGGGCTAAAGGGGTGAGGGGCATTAAGGAATCTACCCCTGAAATCAGTTGCACTAGATGCTAACTAACTTGGATGCAAATTTAAAAATCAATCAAGCAATCAATCAGGTTTGGAACCCCCTCCGAAAAAGAATCCGAGAGTTGACTCAACAATTCAACCAACTACTATTACTGGACCTACTAAGTGCCCTGCAAGGAGCACACCTGTTCACCTGTGCGGTGTTTCCCTTTTTATTCCAGAAAGGATTTACGACAGCTCCGGGCCCAGCGGGTAACAGAGCAGGAAATAAAAGCCTGCATCAAGCAAGGTCAGGCCATGTGGGTGGGTAACACCCACAGCCCAAGAAAGTGGGCGCAGAAGCCTTCGCAGCTGGCGAGCTCCTGCAGGTGACGTCTGTAGCCCTGGAAGTGACGCTCCCTCCAGCGAGCGAGCAGACAAACGTGCTGGGTCCCAGCACAGAAGAGCCAGGGAGAAGACGAGAAGGTCGTTGGGAAGGCGGCACCCAGAGGCCCACGGGAAGACCGACTCGAGCATGCCCCCCATGCAAGTCCCGGGGGGACCAGACTGGCCCGTTCCCGCTTTGCCGGCGACAAGAGGCAAACCCGCTGTGGGTGTGGTGTCTGCCTCCTGGTCAACCCGAGGACACAGAGGCAAGCCGCTCATGCTCAGCGCTTGCTGGGCCCGGCGTCGGCGTCGGCAACTTCCTGATCTCTGACCCGGGAGTCTTGTGTCTCCTTCCAGCATCTGTGAAACAGTCACAAGCTAACTTGCTACTTTGTAATAAGGCAGCTCCCCAGATCCTGGCCCCCGGGAGGTGAGAAAGTAGCTCAGTGCATGAGGACGCCGCTCGTCACGGGAGCCAGACCCCCGCTTCCCACTGTGATGGGACCAGAGCGGCCGCAGGAGGCTGGCACCGCCCCCCAAGCTGCTTGAGGCGATGGCTGCAGGTTCATTTCCCTCTTCCTCCTCCTCCATGTCTTCTCTCTGGCCCTGGTTCAAGGACAGTCGGCTACGGGGGGGCCTGGGTGGCATCATCAGGTCATGATCTCACGATTCATGGGTTCGAACCCCGCGTTGGGCTCTGTGCAGACAGCTCAGAGCCTGGAGCTGCTTCAGATTCTGTGTCTCCCTCTCTCTCTGACCCTCCCCTGCTCACGCTGTCTCTCTCTCTCAGAAATAAATAAAACATTTAAAAATTTAAAAAAAAAAAAAAAGAGCAGTTGGCTACATTCTACAGAATCAGTGGAGAAGGTGGAGAAGAGTGGAGTAGAATGGTGAAGCCACAGGAGAGGGCAGGATCTTCACTGGGCCTTGAGGGATGGGTTGAGGCTTCAATGGACCCCTCTTCCTATCAAATATTCTTTTTTTTTTTAATTTTTTATGTTTTTTTTAAATTTATTTCTAGGAGAGAGAGAGAGAGAGAGTGTGAGCAGGGGAGGGTCAGAGAGAGAGGGAGTCACACTCTGAAACAGGCTCCAGCCTCTGAGCCGACAGTCAGCACAGAGCCCGACGCGGGGCTCAAACCCACGAACTGCGAGATCATGACCTAAGCGAAAGTCGGACGCTTAACCGACTAAGCCACCCAGGAGCCCCCCTATCAAATATTCTTAAAAAAAATTTTTTTTTCAGTGTCTATTTTTGAGGGAGAGACAGAAACAGAGGATGAGCAGGGGAGGGGCAGAGAACAGAGGGAGACACAGAATCTGAAGCAGCTCCAGGCTCTGAGCTGTCAGCACAGAGACCGATGCAGGACTTGAACCCACAAACCACGAGCCAAAGTCGGACGCTTAACCAACTGAGCCCCCCAGGCGCCCCTATCAAATATTCTCCACGAGTCCTGACTTGGTAGCAAACGCATCCAGCCTGCAGACAGCTCCCCAGCTCCCCCAGCCAGAGCTCTGACTTCCTCGTGCAACCCTGCGCCCCAAGAAATGAGAGCCCCGTGTAAGCACCAGTGCGATCGGGCTCCCAGGGACCCCTGCCCGGCTGGACGCCATGGGGCGCCTGGGAATCTGGGCACAACAGTGCGTTTTTGTGTCAGCTGAGAGAGACACAGACTGGCTAAAACAGACTCCGATTCTCTTTATTGAATTGGGCAATATTGGATTTATGGGACTCAACCTTCTGATGACAAAAATGATCTGCGTGGCCAAATAAAGATGGACGAAGCTCAGAGCCAACTCGAAAGGCAATTTCGGCCACTAATCCACCTCCCTGGCTGCTTATCGCACCCTGGGATGGTGTCATCTGCAAGGTTGGGATATAAAGTGGCCTTTTGGATTTTTCTTAAGCTAACATTAGAAAATTGTGTATAAATTTAATCTCAGCTAAAAGGTAAAGATAGGCGACAGCCAAGGGGCAAGGCCAGCATCACACAGCAATGGCCATGCTTTATGTCCAATCAGACACAAACTAGGAGGGGGAAATACGGTCTTCTCGACTAATCAATTACATTTGAGTAATTGATCGTATATTATTATTGATGAAAGCCCATAATATGTGAGTTAGAAGGGAGTAGGTTCTCAAAAGATTAGATTTGTATACGAAAATGGAAGGAAAAAAACGACTCTCATAAAATCATTTGAAAGTGGTTTATGGTTTAATGCACGGCGGGACGTGGACACTGGGCCCAAATGGCTTCTGTCGTCTGCCCGTGTGCAGCCCGCCCGGGAAGAAGGGCCGTGGGCGCTCAGCAGAGGGCGGAGTTGTGAGGGGGTCAGCTGTCCTGGGGAAGGGGGAGCTGTGGCTCCACGACCCCCAGGGTCAGAGGGCAGCCCCAGAAATGCAGTCCAAGGAAGGAACCTGCCCACTTAAGGAAGTGCTTTCTCACAAAGGGAAAGATCTAGATGCCTGTGGCTTCTCGGGAGGATGGGCTGCCCATCCCTGAGAGCATAAAGGTGAAGGCTGCGAGGCCAGCTGTCAGGGGTGTGGAGGAGGGGGCTCTGCTCGGGCCCAGTGTCTCTGGAAGGCCCTCGAGCTAGATTTCTAGAATCCGCTGGGAGGGACTGTGAATGAGGCAGAGCCCTTGCGGGGCCAGGTGATGTCCCCCCTTGCAGCTCCAAGTCACCAGGCCCCGCCCATGTACCCCGCCCCCCACTCTTACCAAACCAGGAAAACAGCGCCAGGAGGTGACAAGTGTCCTTCTTCCCACCACCCACCCCTGGACACTGACACCCATTTTCACCCCTTTCCCCGCCCCCCCTGTCGCAGGGGCTGAGGCCCCAGGGGGAGACCAGGGACCCCATGGGGTAGAACCATGCCCAGCCCCCCTCCGTCCAGGAAATGGGGTCCCCACTGACCTCACCCCCTCCTCCACTGACACCCCGCACCGTTTGTCTCGTGGGCTCCCAGGCGCACCTTCACCCCTGCTGTGTCCCCACTCACGCCTCGACAAGCCTGCCCCTTACACACCCCCAAGTCAGGGCCCCAGCAGCTCATTCTTTACTCACTGTTGATGCACATCCGCTCCTTCCAGGAGCATCTGGGACTTGCCGGGACCCTGGTGCGGTGTGGTGGCCAGCGGGTGGACGCCACCCCCACGGGGCCCACGGGGCTGCAGGGCCCCCTGATGATGGGAGACCGAGCCCAGGGAAGGGCAACTGAGGAGGGGTGAGGGGTGAGGGGCTCCAGGCGCACCAGCCCCGCGCCCGAGGCCCGCGGTCCTCTCAGCCCGGAGGCCCCAGCCGGCGGGGCACCCGTGGGTCACACGCCTCAGTGTGGCTGCTCCTTCCACCGAGCTTTCTCCCTGAGATAAAATTCTCGTAACATTAAATTCACCATTTTAAGCATTTTGAAGCACACGATTCATTGGGCTTTAGTATATTCACAGAGTTGCCTGGCCATCACGACTATCTGCTTCCAGAACATTCCCATCACCCCAAAGGACCCCACGTACACCCCCTCCCTCCGCCTGGCACCGGCGGTGCTCCCCGTCCTGGGGCCTTGGTCCCTCCAAGTCAGCTGCTTCCTCTGGCTTTAATTTTCATCATTTACATTTGTATTTTTCTATTTTATATATTGAATTTATATTTTTCCTCTAGGCCTTCAATTTTATGACCATAGAAGTCGTATGAAATTTTCTTTTAAAATATTTTTTAACTATTTATTTATTTTGAGAGAGAGAGAGATAGAGAGGGCGAATGAGGGAGGAGCATAGAGGGGAAAGAGAGAATCCAAAGCAGGCTCCACGCTGTCAGCACAGAGACCGACCCGGGGCTCGAACCCCAGAACCGCGAGATCATGACCTGAGCCGAAATTGGACGCTCAACCGACGGAGCCCCCAGACGCCCCTGTTTACGGATTTTTTAAAAAGGTGAAGAGTCAGCCCTTGGTTTTCTGATGCACCTCACGCTTTACCCCCATCTGGGCACCCGCTGTCACCATGTGCCACCGAGGATCTGTCATTACACCTGATCTTGGTTAGTTTCTCCAAAATTTACTCCAAGGAGGTGGTGCAGAGTCTAGCAGTCTCCCAAGTCCGGTCCCCCCTTTTGCTATGGTAGTGACCTCCCTTTTAACGGAGCACACTCCCACCCGAGATAAAAACTACAACTCCCAACATTCTTTGAGCCAGGCATGAGCATGTGACTGAGCTCTGGCCAATGAGACATGAGCAGAAGCCATAGGGGCAGGGCGGGGAGCCCTCAGCCCAGGATTGCGGAGCCGCAAGTGGATGGAGCCTGGGGTCTCCTACCACAGCCCGGCCCAGACCTGTGTCTCGGAAATGCACGTGCATCGTGTTCCCCGGTCTGCTGGTTCTCCGTCGGGCGGCTGAATCCATTCTCTCAGACAACGTGTGATTTAAGAGAGTGTATCTTACTTTCCGAATGGTAAAGGGTTTTTTCCAGGGGAAGGCGTGGAGAAAGCCGTCAACATTTCCTTAATTATTTCTAATTTTCCTAGACTATGGCCAGAGATCATCTCAACCTTTTAAATTTTCTTAAGGTTTTCTTTGAGACTATGTACATTATCAATTTTTTAAACCCTCAATGGGCCTTGGAAAGAATGTGTAATCTCTCCCTCTCTCTCTCTCTCTCTTTTTTTACAAAACAGCTCATTTGTTATTTATAAAAAAAATAAGGGGGGGGGGCGCCTGGGTGGCTTAGTCGGTTAAGCGTCCGACTTTCCCTGAGGTCATGATCTCGCAGTTCGTGGGTTCGAGCCCCGCGTCGGGCTCTGTGCTGACTGCCAGCTCAGAGCCTGGAGCCTGTTTCAGAGTCTGTGACTCCCTCTCTCTCTGACCCTCCCCTGCTCACGCTGTCTCTCTCTCTCTCTCCTAGAAATAAATAAAAATATTAAAAATAAGTAAATAAAAATAAAATAAAATAAAATTTGTTCTTAAGAATTGATCAAGGCCAGGGAAATACCACACTTCAGGCTAATGTGACACAGTTAAAACCGATCGCGATGCTCAGAAAGGCAGCTTTCAACTGAAAGATGGGAACAGCGAGCGAAAAAATGTTAGCGCTGGACAATGTTTTTATTTAATCCCTCTCCTATTCCAAATAGGGTTTAATAGGACTTAAAAATAGCCAACTTTCCTTCGGCGCAAGATCTCCTTTTGAGGTAAGCAATGTCTCCTGTGCTTTTCTTAACCTGAGCTTGCTGGTGATGTGATTCCTTTTCCCTAAAACCCACCCCACACTGACTTCCCCACTGGACTCGTCTGACCCTGAAAGTGACACGTTGCGGTTCCTACTGGAATCCTGCCTGGCTATGTCCTCCTTGTATGTTTAAATAACCGGGCTTTACGTCATTAGCTGCTAAGTTGATTAGTGCATAATGCAGACTTACTATTTTATCTTCCTCATAAATCGGTCAATTCTCAACATGCCTTTCTGTCCCATTTAATGCCTTCGGTTCTCAGTTCCACTCCTGAGCTGTGGACAGAGCCCTAGCCCCCCAGGAATCTGCATTTCTTGGGTTCTCTTCCACACCCTTTATCACTTGCCTTCAAGCACGCGCTGCTTTAAAACACACCCTGCCATGAGGCGGCTGGGTGGCTTAGTCGGTTAAGCGCCCGACTTTCGCTCAAGTCATGATCTCGCGGTTCGTGGGTTCGAGCCCCGCGTCGGGCTCTGTGCTGACAGCTCAGAGCCTGGAGCTGCTTCAGATTCTGTGTCTCCCTCTGTCTCTGCCTCACCCCTGCTCATCCTCTGTTTCTGTCTCTCTCTCAAAAATAGACATTGAAAAAAAAATTTTTTAAGAATATTTGATAGGGGGGCGCCTGGGTGGCTTAGTTGGTTAAGCGTCTGACTTTCGCTTAGGTCATGATCTCGCGGTTCGTGGGTTCGAGCCCCGCGTCGGGCTCTGTGCTGACTGCCAGCTCAGAGCCTGGAGCCTGTTTCAGTCTGTGACTCCCTCTCTCTCTGACCCTCCCCTGCTCACGCTGTCTCTCTCTCTCTCTCCTAGAAATAAATAAAAATATTAAAAAATAAAAATAAAAATAAATAAATAAAATACACCCTGCCTTTTTTATTTTTTGTCACCAAATTGGTGCCCCCTGCCTTCGGAGCAGAGAGGACCCAGCCCACGCACGGCGTTGGTGACCTGCATTTCATTCCTTCCGGGTTCTTTTACGCTCATTGTTTTCCTTGCTGTGCAATTTTTTGCCTTTTCCCGACTTTGGCTCCAGCCCACGCTGGCATTCGCCCCCCTGTCCTCCTGGGTGGCATTCGAGGGCCACCTCCCCTTTCCGGTCTCCAGCGCAGGCTGCAAGCTCTGTTGTAACGACAGCACCAGCAGTGACACGCGGTGCGTGCCTGCTCCCCTTGGAACCCTTCCTCCGCTGTGCAGAGAGCCGACCCCGGAGGAGGGATATGCCAGCCCCCCCGGCCGGGGCTGCCGGCTGGCCCTGGGGAGGACTTTCTGTCCCCTGCTTCTCACGGAATCCCGAGGCCCCCACCGCCCTGACAGCTCCCTCCGCCCCACGGTGAGCACGGCGGGTGCCCCCTGCGTTCAGCCTCCTCCATGTGGGGGCTCCGTCCTAGCTCTGTCAAAAGAAAAGAGGGTAGGAGCCACCGACGGGGTCTCCCGCCAGCCAGAAGTGGGGAGCCTAGCCTACGCCCCCCACTGCCACGGCCACTGCCCACAGCCCTCCCCACACGCCTCGACTCTCTCCTCACCCCGGCCCCCCACCCCCAGCCCTGGGGCCCCAGGCCTCAGCTCCTGGAGCGACCAAGGCGCCCAGCTGAGCTCTTGGCCTGCATGGCGGCCCTGGTGGGCGCCTCCCTCCAGACACCAGGGGGCAGCAGGAGCCTCAGACACTTGTCGCGCAGCGGGAGGGGCTGAGCCGCCCCCAACACGCTCCAGGTCGGGGGCAGGCAGCGTGGAGAAGAGGGAAGGGGCGGGGAGAGGGCAGAGGAGTCCGCGTGTCCACACTGCCGCCTCGGCACAGCGCCCGGTACACAGCGGGGCCACGCAAATGGGGGCCTTCAGAAGCAGCGGGCACAGGCGAGGAGGCAGCGTCGAGGGCCCTGAGGCTGCAGGGTGTGGGACAAACACCCACGTCACGCTCGCTCCGTGACCCGCGGCCTCCAGGCCGGATGGAGGACGTGAAGACACCCGCGCCCGCGGCCCCCATGCCCGGTGCTGGGGGCGCACCTCGCACCTGCCCCTCTGAGATGCCCACGTGCCGGTGTGCGGCCGGGGTCATGGCGCTGCTCAGAGGGGACCCCACGCCAGAGGGTCCGGGTCCAGGACACGAGAGCAAGTGCACTGGCACGGCCGGGACCAAGCAAGGAGCTGCCGACAGTCGTCACGGGCTGTCACGGGCTGTCACGGGCTGAACTGTGTCCCCAGAAGTTACGTCTCGAATTCCCAGCCCCCAGTATCCGTGGACGTGACGGTACCCGGAGACGGGGTCTTTCTGGAAGTGATCAAACGAAAATGAGGCCGTGAGGGTGGCCCTGCTCTGAGGTGACCGATGTCCGTATAGACGGGAACCCTGGACAGAAAGGCGTAGAAGATGGAGCGAAGACACAAGGCAGGGCCGGCTGCCTACAAGCCAAGGACACGGGCCAGCACACGCCCCCTCATGGCCTTGGGGGGAAGCGCCCATGTCCACACCCTGATCTGGGCACCCAGACTCCAGCACCTGAGACCACAGACCTCGGTGGCTCGAGCCCCGGCCTGCGGGACTCTGTTACGCAGCCCTAGCTGCCCGGCACACTTTCTCTGCCCACCTCCTCTGACAGGCCTCCTGCCCCCTGCCCGGCCGACCCTAGGACCCACACACCCACCGGACGGACCAGGAGGGGTCTCGGGACCTGAGTTGGTGGCATCACAAGGATGAGGAAGGGGCCGAGGGAGACGTTTCCCCCTGGAGTCAAGGCCCCGTCAAAGCCAAGGGTGACGCTGTGGCCCCCGAGGCTCGTGGCAGCCCTCCTGCCCATGAGGCCACCTGCCGCCCACCCCCACTCCTCCCCACCAGGCCCCCCCGACCTCTGTCCTTAGCCTCCTACCACCATCTGCTCCCGACATGCAACCCTGAGCCACAGGACGTGTCGCCCCTCCTGCTGGCTGGCCCTGCACCCCCTCCCCACGTGTGACCTTGGCGGTCACATCCCCCCTGAGCTTCCGTGCACCGTCTGTGAAGTGAGCTTTTCTTGCTTCAAGGTCTCAGCGTCCAGCGCCTCTCCCGGCCGCCGTGGGCCCGCAGGGGCCCCACATCAAGGTGGCCGAGGCCAGGGCGGCCCTCCCTCGGCCGGGTCCGTTTCTTCCCCCCTCAGGGGCCCCTCGTCACGGCCGCGGGTGAGTAAAATGACTTTAATAAACCAGAAAGAGCTTTACAGGGCATCTTCAGAAGACAGAATCAAGAGCGCGGAGCCCCCGGCCCGAGGAGGGCGCGGCCCCTAGTACTTGAGCAGCCAGCGGGGTCTGTGGTGGCTGAGCGACGTGAAGTACGACCACCACCAGGGCTTGCTTCCGCCGCCCGACGGCAGCCTCCGCGCCCCGAGGGGCTCCTGGCCCGGCTCCTGGGGCTCCTCGTACGGGCTGGCACCTCCCAGAGGGTCTCGGGTTCCAGACCCGCTTCTGCGGGGCCCAGGGAGGAGCTTCCTGGTTCCGGGCCCCAGGGGCTGGAGAATGAAGTCCACGCGGCCGGCCCTCTTCATCCGGGCGGGGATGGTGACTTTCTTGATGACCTTCGAGTAGCCGGGGGCTTGAGCTATGACGATGTGGGAGCCCGGGGGCAGCAGCCTCCAGTAGTCCCCGTCCGGCGCTGCGAACCCCAGAACACAAGTGGTCTCAGACCCGGGCTCAGGTTTGGGCCTGAGGCGAGTGGCGCCGGGGGCGCTGGGGGCCCCAGGGGCATCGGCCTGGGGGGCAAGCAGAGCCCGGATCCGCAGCTGCCTCTGCCTGGCCTGGGGCGTCCCTCCCGTCCGCCCCCCCTGGGCGCTTTCGGGAGGCAGCCGCCGTGGCTCAGGCCCCAGGAAGGTGCCCACCTGTGGTGATGTCGTGGCGGATGCCCTTGACCAAAATCCGGGCGTTTTTGACCGGCTTGCCGAACTTGTCCATCACCACACCTTTGATGCCCCGGTGAACCTGAAGGGGTGAGGCCGTGGCTATGACGCAGGCTCTCCGGAGAGGCCCCCCACCCCCGACCCCGGCCAGCTCCCATCTGTCCTCAGAGCCGGGTTTTCGGGGAAAATCAGCCTGGAGGACTCAGCTCCGTACCACCCGCCTTGTCTTCTCAGGCAAGTCGCTCCCTCCCTGGGCCTTGGTTTCCTCATCTGTGAAATGGGGTGAGCAGTGAGCCCCCCTCTGGGCTTGTGAACGACCCGCAGCTGCTCTGCTCGGGGGTCCAGTGACCCCCGCCCCCTCCTGGGCCAGGAGCGTCACCAGAAACCCGTCAAGCTCCTCTGAGCCGCTGCTGCCGCTGTCCTCTGCGCCCGTGCACGGGGACCCGGGCCCCAGGTGTGGACCCTGCGGTCAGCGCTGCCAGAGCCACCAACCACGCTCTGACCCCAGACAAGCCACCGCGCATCTCAGCACCGTGTCCCGACTGTAAAGTGGGGCAACAGTGCCTACAGTCTGCACACAAGGCCGAGCGGCCGGGACAGGGGGGTGGGGGGCCCTGCCCACCTCCAGGGGGAACCGGTCCCAACCGGCACACGTGGCCTTCAGACAAAGAGGCTGCATGTGCCTCAAGGAGAGGCCCCCCCAGCACTGCCTGGCCCCCTCCGCACTCTTCTAAAAATGTCCACAATCACGGGGCGCCTGGGGGCTCCGTCAGTTAAGCATCCGACTTCGGCTCAGGTCATGATCTCCCAGTCTGTGGGTTCGAGCCCCACGTCGGGCTCTGTGCTGACAGCTTGGAGCCTGGAGCTGCTTCCAATTCTGTGTCCCCTCTCTCTCTGCCCCCTTGCTTTCTGTCTCTCTCTTGCATGTGCAAAAATAAATAAACGTTTAAAAATAATTTTTGTAAATGTCAATAATCAGTAAGCAAACCCCCCTTGCTCTACTGGGCTGAAAACTTGGGGCCCACGGGTCATGTCAAATGAGGCCAAAGTGAGCCGGTGGGAGAGGAGTCAGGGCCGCGAGGTTGCTCTCCCGGGAGGCCGCCCCCCACACCTTCCTCCGACCCTCCGTCCCGCCCCTCCTCTGCTCAGAACGCCTCACCAGCTCCAGCGCTGGCCTATTCCTCTCCCCCACACTCTCTTCCTCCAGGAAGCCCTCCTTGATGACTGGCCTCCTCTGGGGTCCCCAGTTGCCGGCTTCACTCTCCCAGCCCTGATCTGCCCTCCTCCCCCCGACCTAGAGATCAGACACACAGTAGGGCCTCATTTCACGTCAGATGTTGTTCTGTCCTGCTTTCGGGCTGACGAGGGACCTCCAGGCCGACCCAGGGCTGTGGAGACGGGGTCCGAGCGGCCTCCCTCGCGACCCGGGGAGATGCAGACAGCCACCCGAGGCCTGGTCAGGATCACTGTGGAGAAGGCGGCCCTGGGCCACGGCAGGCTCGATCCCTATCAGCAGCCCCAGCCCGGCTTAGCAGGTGTGGTCCTCCTGGGGGGCAGCCCCACCCCCCCAGCGCGTCTCGCTATTAAATCTTTGTGCACCAAGACTTCACATGCAATATCCGCAGAGCAATCCCAGCTCCACTTAAGGCTCCTTAAAACTCATTTTCACCAGACGGCCATAAAACGGAATGAGCGAGCGGTCTGGCCCAGACCCATTACCGAGTGGTGACCCGCCCACACCCACACAGCGAGAGGTCGCTGGCGCGGCCACAGGCAGGAGGCTCAAACCACGCCAATAGCGTCCAGCTATCTGGGCTTTGCTTTTTTTTTTTTAAATCCCCTTATTTTGTGGCAGCTGCTGATCCAGGAGGCTCTGGGTCAGTTTCTTGCCTGGAGGAAGGTTCGTGATCTTTCTAGAAAGGATTCGTGGGCAGAACTGAGGTTTGGGGCAGATCTGGGTTCCATTTCTGGACAGTCACTAGGTGACACCGACAGGCCTTGTCACTGTCTGACCCTCTGTCTCCTCCTCTGGTTTGGTCATAGATACTGAGAGCCCACCGTCCCTCTGCCCATGCTGCGGGGCAGCCCCAGCCGGGGCTGGTGTCAGGGTTCAACGCCACGTGTGGGGGCGCCAGCTGTAAGGCGCTATGCACGCGCACCCCACCCACCATGTCCCCTTCGGGAAGCCCTGTTGCCCTCTCAGGGCCACTTCTCCCCGGACACTGTGCCAAAGTGCCATTCGCTGAGTCTTGGAAACGGCCAGGAAAAGTCACAGAGGCGTCTGCAGAGCCACCGTTAGGTTTCATCTCCCCTCCCGTGTCCCTGACGCATGGGGGTACCTCCCGCAGGCCCCCCACGCTCCTGGGCTGGGAGCCACGCCAGCAGGCAGCACCGGGGGAGGCACGCGGCACTGGCGCCCCGCCCCCCACGGTCACCAAGCCTCGGGGAGGCCACTCCCGGGTCCAGTGAGTATTCTAGACCCTCTCTCACTGCTCACCACCGCCTATTTCTGTGTGACCTCGGCCCCAGGACGGTGGTGACCCTCAGTCGGGCTGCCCCACCCCTCCTCCAGCAGCCAACTCGCTCTGCTTTGAGTCTGGGGGGCAGACAGGCTCCAGGCCCTGGACCTCACAGACGCCCTGCTGCCCAGAGCATCTCCCTTGGGCCTCCCCGCCCCGCCCAGTGCCCGCTCCACTCCCACGTCCACGCTCCTCCCTGTGGCATGGGCTCCCTCACATACCACCCCTTCTGCCTGAGCTCTACCATCGCCCAGTTCCTCCTACATCTTCAAGATGCAGCCCCATGCCACCTCCTCCAGGAAGCCCCCATGGCCTCCGAGGCTGGGTCAGGTGCCATCCCTGGGCTGCCTTGGTCCTGCATTCCCCTTGTTCAGTGGTGCCCCATTATGCCATGTGAGCCTCGATATCCCAGGGACCCCAAAGCACCCCAGGGCTGGGCCTACAGGAGAAGAGGTGCCCAGTGAATAAATGCATGGCTCCCATGCACAAATCTATGAGCCTCGGGCTGCTGAAGGGGTGTGAGTCCGTCCCTCCCCCCACCAGGCCTGGCTGCCCGGGGCTCCCGTCCCCACACCCAGGCCCGGGCTCACCATCTCCACAAAGTTCAGCAGGGGCTCCTTGTTGTGCTGCCAGATGGTGTAGAGGGCCTCCTCCGGGGGGAACTTCACACAGCCCAGCTCCACCGTGATCTCAAAGCAGTTGCTGTGCAGGTAGTTGAAGTCGGACATGCCTGCGGGGCAAGCGCGGCCTGAGCGCAGCCCGCACTCGCATCCACCACCCGGCGGGCGCTAGACGCCTGTGGGCAGGTGTGCTCGTTACCCCACCGTACAGATGGGCAGACTGAGGCGCGGGGCCCCGGCGGCTCTTACCCCAAGCCCCCGAGGCCGGGGCGGAGCTGCTCTTTAAACCCAGGTGGTCTGGCACCGAGGGCACAGGCTTCGCCTCTGACCTGCGTGCTGATCTCCCGCAGAGGCAGCCACAGGACCCTGGCGTCCAAGCCTCTGTCCCCGCCCCCCTGCTGGCCTCAACCCCAGCGACAGGCCGTCTCTTTAGTCCCAAGAAGAGCCTGGGGGGCAGGATCCTCTCACCCAGCAAGGCTGGAAACCCACCGACCAAGGGGCAGAGAGAGGCTTCGAGAAGATCGAGCCGACCGCCACCCACCCACTTGTGCCCTCCGCCCCATCTGCTTCCGGGGCCTCTAGTCCAGTAGAAGCTTCGAGGGTCCGCAGCGCCGGCCTGCCGCGCCCATGGGGGCAGCCCCGTGTTGGGAGCAGAGGGGGCTCCTGTCCTCTGGAAGTCAGGGCCTCCTCTGAGCCCCGGGAAGCCAGCGGTCACCGTCACGGCCTTGACCGTCCCAATCCGAAGGGCAGCCACATTCCAGGCCACCGGGTCCTCTGCCCGTGGCCCCCGCCCCCGCCTTCGCTGGGGGAGCCGGCTTATCTCTCCCAGCCTCTCCCAGGCTCAGACCCACCCTGTGGGTCCTCTGCAGACCCCGGAAATGGGGTCACGACCGGACTGGAGCCCTCTCCCCTGGGAGTCAGGGAAACGTGCCCCTGGGTTCCGGGAGGAAGAGAAGCTGCCCGGGCCCCCGGGGGTCATGGGCAGGAGGCGCAGCTGGCTGAGCAGGGGCAAACGGGCTTTAGAACCGGAGGGCCAGGGGCTGTGCTCCCTGCCGCGCAGAAGGGGGAGGCGTAGTCCCAGAGCTGACACCGTGCCCTGGGCACCAACAGGCCCTTCTCTCACCTGAGCCCGATCTCCTCACCTGCCACGTGGCGCACACGAGTGTCGAGCCAGCGTGGAGGGGTGGCAGGCAGGACGCGGGCACCTGAGCCATGGCAGACGGTGCCAGGCCCGGCCCCACCGCTCTGTATGGGGCCCACCCGGCACGGAATAGCAAAGAGCGCACCAGTTACAGTTGAGTAAACTTTTAGTGTAAGTATACCCCATGCAGAATTTGGGATATACTTATACAGTGCCAAAAATTCTTCATTATGTCTCTGAAATTCAAGTTTAACTGGAGTCCTCCGGTCCCTGGGACACCCCCTGCTTCTTCCCCAGGGGGAAGGAGGGACTTGGTCACAGAATCACCCGTGTCCGTGCCCGGGAACGACACTGCAGAAGCGGCAGGGGCTTCAGCGGGTGGGGCCCAGAACCAAAGCCAGACCGTCCCCAACCCTCCCGAGCCCTGAGCGGCCCCCCCGGGTGCGGCCGGGATGCGCCTGCACTGCTCCCCAGAGCACACGTCCCGGGACCCCCTTCCCGGGGGGAGCTGGGGACAGGGGACGCCAGCCCCACTCGCTCCAGCCCCTGCCCGTCCCTCCCACACCCCTCAGCCCTCCCTCCCCCTCCCCCCCAGCCCCCCGCCCCTCCCCGCCCCCCCTGCCCCCCCGCACCTCCGGTGAAGCTGTACCAGTCGGCCCCGTTGATGATGCTGCCCCTCTTCAGGAAGTTGCCACCGCACCTGTTCTCCGACCTGTCCATCATCATGGGGTGCACGTCGGCATAGGCCCTGGCCAGCAGCTTGAACATCTGGAAAGGACACCAAGGGAGAGGTTTCCCGCGAGGCCGAGGCCACGAGGTGGGGCCCCTGCAGAACACTCTCAGAGCCGGGGCAACGGAGTGAGGAGGGGTCTCCTCAGCCATCACCGCAGCACAGAGAGGAGAAGGGAACGATGTCACGGAAACAGCACAGCACGTGCAAAGGTCCGGGGGCAGGACGGCCAGGGCTCAGGGCACCTGTGGCGGGTACGGGCACGTGTGGACCCCTCGCACACCCGCACACTGGCTGGGGAGTGTGGGCTTTCTCTCCAGCAGGGGGCGCACTGAAGGGACCTTGGCAGGGCTCGGGGAGCTTAGCTTTGCCCTTTTCCAGGCCCTTCCTGCAGAGGGCAGGCCCCAGGGAGAGAGGAGGCCATGGTGGGCCTCGATTTCACGGACTTCACCACTGATCTCCTCTATGATAACTGTCACCTCATGTTCCCCGGGGACAACTTGTCCTGAGGAGGCCCCCACCCGCTGCCATACCACATGCACCTTGCAGTGTGGCTGGTGGGGGGACAGGGGGCACAGCCCCCACCTCCTGGGTGGTTCGCAGCCCAGCACGCACCCCACCGGGCCCCCACCCCAGGCTGGGCCCACGGGTCTTCCTATGTCCCCACACAGGACACGGGGCCTGACTCGGGGCGGAAGCTCCCAAGTGGGGGCCGCGTGGACGGGAGGACCCCTGCGCCACGCTGGTCAGAGCCCCCACAGCCCCCGGGGGCAGCCTGTCCTGAGAAGGGGGGGGCTGGGCAGGCGGGGTCAGGCCCGAGCGAGGGTCCCTCCTGGTGGGAGTCACAGCGACCCAGGGTCTGGAGAAGGAGGGTCCGGTTTCTCGGGGGGAGGACTGTGCAGTGTCAGCCCGGCCCCCCAGACACAACCCCGCGCGTGCCCTCCGTCGCCGAGGCTGGCTGCCGGGCCGGGGACGAACATCCTGCGGGGGCCCGAGGCAGGTGTGACGCCGCGGGACCACACTCTGCAGGCCCGGCCCCGCCGCCAGCCCGCCCCCTCCCCCACCACGCGCGTGCCCTCAGAGGAGCGGGCGAAGCCCAGGGACGCCGGAGCGCAGGCCCCGCCGGGGACAGGCCCGGCCCGGGGCCGGCGCGGGACAGGGACGTGCGCCAGAGGCCGCGGCTGCGGGCTGCCAGGCCGGCGGTGTGCGGGGACCCTGCAGAAGCCCTCGCTCTCTTGCCGGCCCGGGCCGGGTGGGGGGCTGCGGGCTGGACGGAGCGTGAGCCGCGCTCGGGAGAAGGGTTTCGGCAGAAGCAACAGGCGTAGGTGGGGCGGGCGGGGCGGGCGGGGGGCCACAGCCGGCCTGGGGGCCTCAACGCGCCGGGGTGCGGGCTCCGGGCACTTCCGCCCCCCCACCCCCCGCGCCCCTCCCGGCGCCTGGTTTCCAGAGACCACAGCTGGCTATGGGCCTGAGGATCATCGATCCGTGATTGATGGCTGGTGGGGAACTCAGTTTTCTGACTCTGGAGGGACTCGTTGAGGTGAACTTCCCCCCTAGGGACGTCTTCATGCATCTGCCTCCGGGATTCAGAGACGCCGGGCCTGGCGCGAGGGCCCCTGCTGCCCAGAGGATGCGGGCCCCGTCCAGACCCCTGTGACAGCACGGGGGCCGGGGTCGCCCGCAGTGGACACCACCCGGCCTGGGGCGCTTGCTGAGCTCCGAGCACAGAAGCTGCCCCCCGCCCCGCAAGTGCTAGGCATGTGCTGGCTGCAGGAGCCGAGTGTGTGAGCGTGTGCATGTGTGAGGAGGTGTATGAGTGTGTGAGTGAGGTGTATGAGTGTGTTAGTGGGTATGTGTGTGAGTGTGTGACTGTGTGGCTGAGTGTGTGAAAGGGTGTGAAAAGGTGCATGAGTGTGTGGGTGAGTGTGTGAGAAGGTGTGAGAGTATGTGAGTGTGTGGGGTGTGAGTGGGTGTGTGAGAAGATGCATGACTGTGTGGGTGAGTATGTGAGAAGGTGTGTGGGGGGGAGTGTGAATGTCTGAGTAGGCACATGTGTGTGAATGTGTGAGTGTGTGAGGTGTATAAGCGGGTGTGTGTGTGTTAATGTGTATGTGAGGTGTGTGAGTAACTGGGTAAGTGTGTGAGAAGGTGCATGCGTGGGTGTGGGAGTGTGAGAAAGTGTATGAGTGGGTGTGTGAGCGAGTGTGTGTGAGGAGTGTGGGTGAGTGTGTGAGTGTGCGTGTGAATATGTGGGTGTGTACGTGTGTGAGTGACTGAGTAAATGAATAAGTGAGTGAATGAGTGAACAAATGAATGGGTGAATGAATGAGGGACGGAGTAAATGAGTGAATGAAAGAACGAGTGAAGGAGTGAACAGGTGAATGAGTCAATGAATGGACGAGCGAACGAGTGGATGAACGGGTGAAGGAGTGAACAAGCGAGGGAACGCACGAGTGAACGGCTGACTCGGCGGAGCGGGGCGAGGAGGCGAGCGCTGTCCAGCTCTGGGGGCAGGGCCCTCGGCCTGGTGTCCGGGCTCTGCCCCCGCCGGGTTCCGCGGCACGCCCACCCCTTCTGGGTGCCTGTGGGAAATCACCTCCTTCAGGCTCTGCTGAGGCAGACACCACCTCAGGGAAGCCCTCCTGAAGGCCCAGGACAGGCTGGGGGTTCACTCTCCACGCTCACGCACACAGCCTGCGTGGCCCCCCCTCCCGGGCAGCCCTGCGTCCGGCCCTGCCCGTTTCCGGCTCCATCTCCGAACCTGGACGGGACCCTCCATGCAAGGGCCGGTCCAGCTCGACCCAGACCCACAGCGCACGGGGTCAGGAGAGCGGGGGGCGGGAACAGGCAGGGAGCCGGGCTCCCTCCGGCTCGGCCCCTAAACACCGGCGGAAAGTACCGGAAAGGGCGGGCGGGCTCCCCAGCATGTCAGGCCCACCGGCCGGCCTGCCAGGTGACTGGGCGGAGAGCTGGCACCTCCCCGAGCCCCCAGCCAGCCAAGGAAGAGCGTCCCAGGAAGGGCCGGGGAGGGGACGGGGCTGGCCGGGCCAGGGGTCACCGGGACGGCTGTGGCAGTTCCTGCAGCGCCCTTACCGATGGCCCTGGACCGTCACAGACCCCCCTTCGCCTCCACCACATGGCAGTGGCCGCCTCCCCGCCCCCAGAAGCCCAGCCTGCAAGGGCCCCGGGATCAGGCGTGGGGAGGGTCAGGACTGGGGGGCTCGCGCCTCATGCCCTGCTGTCTGACCAGGGAGGGAAACCGAGGCCTGAAGACAGGAAAGTCCTCCTCCGACCCAAGGGCACTCCAGGGCCCGGGCGCCTACTCTGATCGCACAGCAGCCCGGCTGCCAGGGAGCCCGCCTGGTGCCCGGAAGCAGGGAGGCGGCGAACCAGGCGGGCTCCATGTGCGCTGCAGCACTGCCCTCTCCCGGCCAGGCCTGGAACTGCACCCTGCCCCTGGACTCGGGCCTGGGCTACACCTCCCGCCCTAGGGTCTCCGGGTTGGGGACCCTGATGGAAAGCGGGGCGTGGCCAGTGGAAGGATGGGCTGCTTCCCGCTGGCTAGACCGCTTCCTGGAGCAGGCAGCTTTTGAGCTGGCCCCGGAAAGCTCCCACTGGTGCTGTAACTGCACGGGTCTCACTGGGCTCAGAACGGGAGTAGAGCCGGCCCCCAGGGCGCCGGCCCACACCGCAGCCCCCCACCCCACGCACGGCCCCCACGCTCACCTTCTCATCGGGCGTGGGAGAAAACATCTTCTCTTCCTGGGGGTGTTTGGAGAAATCGAAGGGGTAGGACACCACCAGGTCGCCCCCGTGGAGGCTGGCTGAGAGCACGAATGGGGTGGTCCGCATCCACTTCATTATCGCCTTGGTCTCGGGAGCCACCTGCCCAGGATGAGGGAGGCCACCGTCGGGGCCAGGCACGCCCCTGCTGGCCACCCCGGCCATGCCCACGGGCCCTCCCGGCCGGCCCGCCCCGCCCCGCCGTCAGGAGCTTCAGATGCCACCAGGCTCTCCTACATGGGCACACCCCTGCCTGACACTAGTTTTCCCACCTCCTCAGGCCGCCACTGCCTTCAGGAAGCCTGCCTGGGTTGCTGTCACTGAGTACCTGCCAGACCCAGGGCGTTTTCAATACATGTTCCCGGCATCCTAACACCCAGGGAAGTTATCCCCATTTCCCGGGCAGAAGCGGAGACTCAGGGCTCAGGGTGCTCCCCGGAAGCAGGGCCCAGGCCTGCACTGGTGGGTGTGGGTGTGGGCGGGGCGGCTCCTACCTTACCCCACCAGTAGTGCTGTGGGATGGGGATGTGACTGCTGCGTCCGCTGCCGGACGCCGCCAGGCGGTAATACTCAGACGTCAGGTCGGGGAAGTTGCGGTTCAAGTCCAAGTTCTGTGCATTCTGCCTCCCGCTCGTCCACCCGTTGTAGCCAGCACCCTGCAAACACAGGCCAGCCCCCCGGGGGTCAGCACACCCCACCCTCCCTGCCTCTTTCCAGACGGAGGCCATGGGGTGCTGAGCAGGAGGCCAGGGCTGCCGTGTCCCTCCGGCTTCGGGTCATGAACTTGGGAGAATGTCCAGCCAAGCTGCCCTTGACCTCCTCTGCCACCTGTCTGGCCCCTTCCATCCGACCAGCCTGGAGGCTGACGCTCCCACCTCAAAGCCTTGCGCTGGCTGATCTCTGGCAGAACCCCCCCCCCCAAGGTGGTCATGTGCACAGCTCGCTCCACACCTCCTCCGGGGCTCTGCTCAGTCCCATCAGATGGCGCCCCGCCTCCAGCTGGCGTGACGTCCCCCCCAGTTTCTCCACAGAGCACAGGCTCTTGCTCATCCAGGGTTGCCGGGGTCTGTCCCTGCCCTCACGAAGGACCTTGCCACTGCCGCTGTCCGCTGAATGCCTATCACCCAGGCCCTCCGTGACTGCTAGTGAGTGAACGGATGGGCGTGTGCCGGCGGCCCACGGGATCTGGTGTGGGGGCACTCACCTCGGCGGCCGCCACCTCGTAGCCGTCGGGGTTCATGGAGGGCAGCAGGTGAATGCGGGTGGTGTTGAGCAGGCGCTGGATGCGGGGACTACCCACCAGGTACTCGGAGCACAGGTACTGGGCCAGGTAGATGAGCATCTCCCGCCCTGCCACCTCATTGCCATGGATGTTGCCGATGAGCTTCACCTCAGGCTCCACTTGGGGGAGATAGAGCGACCTGAGGGGTAATCTCAAACCCTAGGGTCCCCGGAGACTTGAGGGCCCACATGGCGAGGCTGGCGGGGAGCTTGGGGACCAGTCATACTTGTTTTGGCCCAAGCATGTCTATGACTCGTGTCTCATCAAAGTCACTACTTACTAAGCTCCATTCTTACGTTTAGCCATAATTATTAGCATGATACCATCAAGGATACTAATTAATAATAATTCATGGTATTATTGCTCTGTGTGAATTTTTTTTTTAATTTTTTTTAATGTTTTATTTATTTTTAGGAGAGAGAGAGAGAGACAGCGTGAGCAGGGGAGGGTCAGAGAGAGAGGGAGTCACAGACTGAAACAGGCTCCAGGCTCTGAGCTGGCAGTCAGCACAGAGCCCGACGCGTGGCTCGAACCCACGAACTGCGAGATCATGACCTAAGCGAAAGTCAGACGCTTAACCGACTAAGCCACCCAGGTGCCCCTGCTCTGTGTGAATTTTATTCATAGCCATTTTCTGTATTTGTGTAGTAAGTTAAGGTGTACATTGGTGCTGAGATGGGAAGGAAGCTGGCCCTCAAATGAATGGAAGGGAGGAAGGGGGTAAGGTAGGAAGGGAAGAAAGAGAAAGAAAGAAAGAAAGAAAGAAAGAAAGAAAGAAA
>JAESUZ010005308.1:610000-878989 GCA_017311185.1 Proteles cristata cristata
AACTGTCTTCCAGTGGACCGTATAAGATGTATAGGGGTTGGTGGTTTAGGTGACTGAATTTATGTACAGGATCTCTTGCTGAATTGCCAAATAATTGTATTTTGAAAATATATTTGGTAGGTTAACGGCAATCATTAACCAAGTGAAAGTGTTTACTTACGGGTCCCCTAATATATACAAATGGTTGAAATTATTACCATCTGTGATGAATAATCTGATGTGGTTAAGCTATAATTAAGGACCTTAAAAATAAATGGCTATATTAATGCCTTAGAATTGAAAACATTGCAGTATCCTTCATGACGAAATGCATGGTTTGCTTTGGTGATTATAGTGACAATACTAAGAATTTTAACCAATTTTACAAATGTATCAAAGTAAAAATATGTTAGTTCAACTATGCAGTCTGTCTGTTCAATATACAATTTGCAATTGATTTCTTGATTAGATAATCACTTACTAAATACTTATAAAATTAAGAGTGCTACACTCAGGAACAGGATAGTATTTAGAAATATAAATATAAGCAAATATTTAGGGTACTTGAAAGAGACACAAATCTGTCCATTTCATTTTCAGAAAAACTTTTACGAAGGATTATTTTTTGTTCCAAAAATATTTAGACAACTTTACATCACCCAAAACATAGAAAAAAATGTATTTGTTTTTAGTCTTGTTAAATCATGTGACCCTATAAAATGGTGGCAATGTAACAATTCCTGAAGATATTTCCCAAGAAAATAACAATGGTCTATTATGTCATTCCTTCTTCATAAAGGGGATAATTTTGTCACCATGAAATAGCCATACATTTAATATTCTGTATCAGATTTTAGCTTATCTTTATGGGTAACAATTAAACAGGAGGGCAAAACAACGAAACAGTAGATTTATTTTTCTATAGCTCACATAGTACTGTTTCCAAATGATTCTTGTTTATTTTAAATACTATCTCTCTTTAAAAACGTCATGAAGTTCACTATGTGATACTTAAAGAATTTTTAGTAGGGTATGCTGATTTTTACTTCAGCGAGGAACACCATAGATTAACTCATCAGAATTCCAAGCCACAACCACTGGAGGAAATATTGGAGAGGAGTTAAAAGAAGATAAATGGAAGGGAGAAGATGTACTTAGTTGTGAAGTGGACACATGCACTTTCATTCAAACCATTTTGCTTCAAGTAATGACCATGGGTCAAGTTCATAACTCTGCAGAGAACTGGATGAGCTGGGAGATACACAAACAAGAAGAGGATGACAGCTTATATTTGCAGACAAACCAGAAGTCAGTGCAGAAGGCTTTTTTTGTATAGTGATGAGGTAGTTGTTTATTTCAAAACAAAAAGTCTGTTTTTAGCAATATGAAGCATTACTGGTGTTTCAAACACACTGAAATCCCTTCTGTTTTGACTTGGACTTTGTCTTCAGGTCTTTGAGGTTTTAAGCTCCTACATTTCCTACCCAGTAACCAAACTCTATTCTGAGGGCAAATATACAGCCATAATTTTGACCTTAACATCAATGAACGTTTGTTAAATAAAAGGTGACTGGCAAACTGGTCAAGCTGAGAATCAGAGTTCGTCATCATGTGTTTTAGGGTAAGAAAGCATGGCGGAGGGGGGTCTGGGTGGTTTACTCGGTTAAGCGTCCGACTTTTGCTTAGGTCATGATCTCGCGGTTCGTGGGTTCGTGGGTTCGAGCCCCCCGTCTGGCTCTGTGCTGACTGCCAGCTCAGAGCCTGGATCCTGTTTCAGAGTCTGTGACTCCCTCTCTCTCTGACCCTCCCTTGCTCACACACACACTCTCTCTCTCTCTCCTAGAAATAAATAAAAACATTAAAAAAAAAAAAAAAAAGCATGGCGGAGCATTTTCTATCATTGACCCTGCAATCATCTTACCAGGTACTCATAACGAAGTTGAATTTTGTCTCCTCTTCTTTTTCAGATAAATATATAACAATGATAATATTGCAAAGCTTTCCAGACTTTCACTGATAATTCATGAAGAACACTCAAACTAAGAAAATAACAATCTTTAAGGAACACTGTGCTTGTTTGTGCTGTGATAAGAAAATTAACCTGCAAATAATTACAGGTTCCCAACAAAACAAAAAAAATAAACACAATTTTCACTTTGTGAGTGAAGAAACTGAGTGGTATCGGGTTGCCCAAGACCAACAATGACACCAGAAACTCAACCCATGACTTCTGACCAGAGCATATGTTTTTTACATGTAATCACACAAAATAAAGAGAATAGAGAAATTAGATTTTAAGATATGCATGATAAATCATCTTTAAATTACTAGTTTATAATCTCATGGAGAATTAAACACAGCAATTAGTATAGAATTGAGAGCTGGTAGTTAGCAATCTTAAGAACAGTCAATAAGTAATCAAGTTACATTTTGCAAATGATTAAGTGCTCTTTCACACCATAATCAGAACACAGTTCTAATCACATTTATAAGTAAGAATTGTTTTTAAATCTTATTTCCTTGATAATATACTCTGTCCTTGTATTTGTCATTTGTTTAAAAAGAAGTTTTAAAATGTTTTAGATTAGACTCAGGAATAACATTTTTCAGGGTCGCCCTGGAAAGACACCTGCATTAGAGTATTTCAGAAAATATTTATATTGAATATATGGCAGTATTAAAGTTCATTGCAGCACTTCGGCAGCTGCTCCAGATGCTACCCAATCTAGGGTTTTAAGATTTCAAATAAGAGCTTATGGGCAGTTGTCAAGGTAATTTCTCTTCCAAGAATTTATTTGGGCAATTTCATTACTCCAGTCACTACAGCTAAGGTCTCTTTCTTAGGCTGAGCATAATTTCTTTCAAATTTAGTCACACGATGTGACACACCAAGTAGTACTTTCACTGACATCTGAAAATCTATATGATATCAGAGAAGAAGCTTGAGGAGAACTGCCCAAGTCAGGATTAAAAGCAAAAAAGGGCCAAATATATTGACAACTTTACTCACAACAACTTTTGCTTGTTATGGCATAATTTCCAGTTTTTAAAAATGTTTTCTTGATTTTGTAGATACCCAGTGTACTCTTAAGTTTTTTCCCTGATGCAATTTGTTCTGCTGCTCTGTTTAATGGCCATTATAAAGTCTCTATAGAAAAAGTTTGAGAGTAACATATATTGAATGTATAATGATACACGTGTGTGTGTGTGTGTGTGTGTGTGTGTGTGTGTATGTGTGTGTGTGTGTGTGTGTGTGTGTGTGTGTCTGGATATTTCAGTGCTTCTAAAAATGATTAAGTATTTATCTCATGATTTGACATTCTGCATACATATTTCTTGATATTTTCTATATCAAGTAGATTTCTCTATTGTAATAAAGTGTTTTTATTAAGTTTGATTTCATTAATAAAGTATTTCACCTTCTGTGTTTATAGAGATAAAAAAGCTATTAAGTGTTCATTGGTGTTTAAAGCCACACTTAGACATACTAACCATAATCCTTATCAACATCATCATGCTAAAAAAATGAAGGACAGCAATAGTGGGGTTTTAGTTTAAAGGAAGCAACAGTAAAACTGAGAAACTACAATTCTACAAAACCACCTCAATTACCTGGTGGCCGCATCTAAAGAGCCAAACTGAAGTGGAGAGTTGTACAGTTGCTCTGGTAATTAAGCCCCAAATAGCTCAAAACACATTTTGCCTAGATAATCCAGGTAATTCTGACTCAAGTGCCCAAGAGTCCCACTTTAAGATTAGCCAATGTACTAGAAACCAAACTTATGGAACAGCTAAATCAGAGGACTATTCTCCTGTCACAGAAGGATATTTCCCAGCATTTTTTTCATTGTTAAGGAGGCCCCAGTTCCCCAAGAACGAGGAAAGAGTTTTGCTCATTAATTAACTGAGTTACTCAGATATGTTGACCAATCTCCTAAAAGAAAACATGGCGTTCCTAGAACAGATCTAATTTCTGATACTCTTGTTTTACCTGCCCAGAGCAGTGCTCTGGGAATCAAACACCTGGTTCAATATCAAAGACCTTTGCTTAGTAATTGTTAACCCTAGAAAAAATTGTTTAATTTTTCCAAGCCTCTGTTACTCATCTATTAAATAAATATAATAATATTCCATATTTTACATGACTGTTGAAAGACTAACATGACAACAGAAATAAACCAGCCTGGCCAGAAAAAGAGCAAGCATTCAATTTTAAGTACTGATATTTGGATGCTAGCTCCTACTCCTCACCTGAGGCAAATGTAAATTACAAGTCACTCTTAAATGTGATCAACATTCAATGAAGACAATATACAAGTGGCGGTTTGCAAATCTTTTCTTTTTCTCCCCAGACGGCAACTCATTTCTGAAACTAGAATCAGTAGATAGAAAACATTTGTTATTAACTTATTTCAAAACCGTTCATTGAGTATATACTTTGTGCTACTTACAGTACTAGACACTGAAGCCTCAGGAAATAGTGAGAAAATACCCTCAGGCCTGTGAGGTCTTGCAGGGAAGATGGATAACAACAGAGTCAAATTATGTCTGCAGATCTACGAGGAGAAACATAAAGATCCATTATCATTATTGAAACTTTAACACCGTTCTTTCAGAAATGGATGGATCCAACAGTCAGTAAACACTGGTAAAGTTGAAATCAACAACACTATCAATCAAATTGATATAATTGACATCCAAAAACTGCATCCAACTACAGCAGAATACACATTCTTCTCAAGCTCACACGAAACATTTACCAAAATAGGCCACATCCTGGGCCTTAAAACACACCTTAACAGATTTAAATGAATAGAAATTATACAACGTCTACTCTCTGAACACAATGAAACAAAACTGTGAATAAATACCAGAAAGAAAAATCCCTAAGTATACGGAAATTAAATGACACATTTAAAAACATGGGTCAAAAAGGAAATTTCAAGATATATTTTAAAACATTTTGAATAAAATGAAAAAAATTATCCAGATTTATGAGATACCATGAAAATAGGGCACACAGGGATGTTTATAGCACTATTAAGTGCATATATGAGAAAATAAGAGAGATCTAAAATCAATAACTTTCTATGAGAGGGTATTAGAAATGGAGAGCAAATTAAATCACAAGTAAACAGGAATATAAATAATAAGAATTAGAGTAGAGATCAATGAAATGGAAAATAAGAAATCAATAGAGAAAACTGATGAAACAAAAAGCTGGTTGTTTGAAGATCTGTAAAATCAATAAGCCCCTCACCAATCTAACTCAGAAAAAGAGTAGAGAAAAAAATTCCTAATTTCAGAAATGAAAGGAGAGAACTCACTGTAGATTATATGAGTATTAAAAAGGATAATAAAGGAATATTACAAAAACCTCTAGGCCCACAAATACAATAACCTAGATGCAACGGACCAATTCCTTAAAAAACAAAATTTGCCAAAATTCCAAGAAGAAATAGTCTGAATGGGCCTATATCTATCAAAGAAATTGAATCAATAGTTAATAATCTTCCAAAACAGGAATCACCAGGCCCAGATGGATTTACTGGTAAATTCCACCAAAATTTTAAGGAAAAGAATATAACAATTCTCTACAATCACTTTCAGAGGATAAAAGCAAAGGGAAGACTTCCTTCCTTATTCTATCAGGATTACCCTAATACCAAAACCAAACAAAGACTTTACAAGAAAACTGTAGATAAATATCACTCATGAACATAAATGCAAAAATCCTTAACAAATTATTAGAAAATCAAAAAGAAAATAAGAAGAATTATACGCTACAATCAAGTAGGACTTAATCCAGATATGCAAGTCTGGTTCAAGACTTGAAAATCAATTAACATAACCTATCACATCAACCATCTAAAAAATAGTAACATGATCATAACAATAGATGCAAGAAAAGCATGTGATGAAACCTAATACCCATTTATAATAAAAACTGTCAGTACATTAGGACTAGAAAGGAAATTCCTCAACTTGCTAAATCCTGTAAAAAGCCTACAGTGAATGTTATACTTAATAGTGAGTAACTAGAGGCTTTCACATTAAGATCAAGAACAAGGAAAGGATGTCCTTCTCACCACTACTTTTCAACATCATACTGAAAGTCCTAGCTAATGCGTTAAGACAAGAAAAGGAAATAACATGTGTATAGAGTGGGAGGGAAGAAATAAAATTGTTTGCAGGTGACATTATAGTCTATGTAAAACACCTGAAAGAATCAACAACTCAGAACGAATAAGTGAATATAGCAAAGTAGCAGGATATAAGGTTAGTACAAAAAAGTCACTCTCCTATATGCCAGTAACAAACAAGTGAAATTTGAAATTAGAAACACAATATCCTTTATATATCAAACCCCAAAATGAAATACTTAAGGAAAATTTAACAAAATATGTACAAGATCTCTATGAGGAAAACAACAGAACTCTGATGAATAAATAAAAATAAATGGTGAGATAATCCATGTGCACAAGTAGAAATACTCAAGATACCACTTTGTCAAGATACCACTTCTTCCCAGTTTCATCTGTAAATTAAATGTAATCCTAAAAAAATCTTAGCAACTTATTTTGTTGGTATCAACAAACTTGTCCTCAAGTTTACATGGAGAGGCAAAATAAGCACAATAGTCAACACAATATTGAAGAACAAAGTTGGAAGACGGAAACTACCCAACATCATGACTTACTATAAAGCAATAGTAATCAAGACAGAGTAGTAGTGGTGAAAGACTAAACAAATAGATCAATGAAATAGTATAGAGAACCCAGGTATAGACCCACAGAAATAGAGTCAACTCATCTTTGAGAAAGAAGCAAAGGTAGTACAAAAGAGCTAATACAATCTTTTCAATAAAAAAGTCTGGTTTTTTAGAAAAGTATACTTATTCTTACCATACAATGTAGCAATTTCAGTCCTTGGCATTTACCCAGGTATTTACCATGGGTAATTCTCAAAGTAACTGAAAACTTTGTACATAAAAACCTGCAAACAAATGCTTATAGCAGCTTTATTTATAATTTACAAATCTTGGAAGCAACAAAAATGCCTTTCATTTTTGAAAGGTAAATGGATAAATAAACTGTAGCACATCCAGGCTGCGAAATATTCTTCAATGCTAAAGAGCAATGAGCTATCAAGCTATGAAAAGACATGGAGGAAACTTGAAGGCATATTACTAAGTGAAAAACACTAACCTCAAAGAAGTTACATACCGTATGACTCCAACTATGTGACATTGTAGAAGAGGGAAAACTGCAGGGACTATAAAAGGATCAATGGTTGCCAGGTATAGAGTGTGGCTGGAGAGATGAATAGACAGAGTACAGAGGGTTTTCACAATAATGAAAATACCATTTATGATACTATAATGGTGGATACATGTCATTATGCATTATACATGTCTAAATCCATGGAATGTAAAACACCAAGAGTGAACCATTATGTAAACTATGGGCTTTGAGTGATTATTATGTGTCAAGGTAGGTTCATCAGTAATAACAAATGTACCACTCTGGTGGGGGATTTGATCATGGGAAAGGCTATGCTTGTGGGTGCAGGAGGTACATGGGAATTACCTGTATTTACTTTCCTCTCTCTCTCTTTTTCCCTTTTTGTGAATCTGAAGGTGCTCTAAATGTTTTTAAAATGACACACACACACACACGCATTTATTTACACATATAAATAAACACCAATTTGAGGGAAAGTATTTCCAGTTTAGATTCTTTCTATCTGAAGCTTTCTTAGTAATTCTGCATTGTGTACTAATACATGAAATTCCTAATTCATAATTGAGATGTTCCTACCTGAATTAAAAGAATTTTTTAATGATGATTTATTTTTTGAGAGGGACAGAGAGACAGCACGAGCTGGGGAGGAGCAGATAGAGGGGAGACACAGAATGTGAAGTAGGCTCCAGGCTCCAAGTTCTCAGCACAGAGCCTGATGTGGGGTTCAAACCTACAAACCATGAGATCATGACCTGAACCCACCTGACACTTAACCAGCTGAGTCATCCAGACGTCCCTATACCTGAATTTTTAAATTGACAACACAGATATGCAGCAAAGCCACAATATAAATTATTTACATCAAATTTTATTCCAGGGGCTCTTAGGTGGCTCAGTCAGTTGAGCATCAGGTCTTAATTTTGGCACAGGTCATGGGATCAAGCCCCACACTGGGTTCCACACTGAGCATGGAACCTGCTTGAGATTCTCTCTCTCTCTCTCTCTCTCTTCCCCTCTCTTTGTCTACCTTTCTCTCTGCCCTCTCCTCTGCTCACACACACTTACTTTCTCTTCCTTAAAAAAAAAAATTGATTCCATAGTCTCAAAAGCAAATATTATTGTCTGGAAGAGAAATCATTTAATCTCTCCATGTGATGGTATAACTAATGATTTTTAATGTTCTTCTCTTTGATTTTGTTTCCCACATTTTCTCTGATAAATGTACAAAATGTGTGTAACTTTTTAAATACGAAGAAAGTTAACTGATTTTAAGTGACTTTCATTATTTTCTCTATGTCCTTCTTTAAATAACAAAATCTGATACCAGATCATTGATTTAAGAAAAAAGATGGTGAAATAGGAGGCCCCAGCCTCAATCCCTCAACAAAGATCAACCATTAGCTAGCTATACATGCTCAGAAATAGCCCTGGGAGCTCAAGTGTCCACTTAAGATGCTTCACAATACAACGGAGCAAAAAACGTGAGAATAACCACATGAAAAGAGCTGAAAGAACAGTTTACTTTTGCTTTATCAGCCTGTCCCCCTGGCTGGCACTGCTCAGCACCAAGAGGGAATTCCCTAGTCCCAAAGAGTAGTCCTCATTGGGAAAAGGGGAGTGGTGTGAGTAGCAAGCTTCCCAAACCTTTCAGGGCACTGCATGAAGAATGTACTTCAGTTTCACCTCTTCAGAGACCAGCAAAGCTGAGACATCTACGGGTGGCTAGGAAAAAGGAAGAAAGATGAGGGCTACCATTATCAGCCACAAAGCGAGAGTCATGAGGGGCCTTCCCTACGATTGTGGATGCTGCAGGCCACCCTCCAAGTTTCATCAGGAAGGATCTGGGTTGCAGACCCCAGTAGACTATTCTACAGAACACGCAACAGCTTTAGCTGAAGAAACCAACAGTCAATATGGCTGCCATGAACCCTCTGCAGACTTCACCACTGAGATTGTTGCACCATATTATTTCTCGTTGACAGGTGCCAGCTGCCTAAGATGCTCCCGGCTCCCTCTCCCAGCTCCAGCGGAGTCTGGGATTCTCACCAGCAACCAGTGCCAGCTTCTGTGGCTGTGTGCAGGCAAAGTGCCCGTCAGAACCCCAGCTCTTGACCCTCACCACTGTGCATGTGCCCATGGTGAGCCCCTGCAACTGCGGAGGAATGCCAACAATGAAGCCTTCCCTCACAGCTGTTGGTAGGCCTGCAACTGGCCCTGACTCCTGTCACTCACCTACACAGATGGGCCCCCCTCAGCTAGCCCAGCAGCTGGGTGACTGCCTCTGTCATCAGCCTCTACTACGGGGCTCTCACTCATGACGAGCCTCTGAACTTGTGCAAGGACACACTGACAGTCATGACCACCCTGCAGCTGCAGGTGCACCCCGATTTGGCCCTGGCCCCAGCCCTCGTCACTATGTGTATGTCTGCAGCCAACGTCTGCCACTGTGTTGGCCCCTGCAGTTAAGCATGTAAATAACAATAGCACTGGCCACCATTGCCTTCTGCCCTAGACCTTAGCCTCTGGACCTGGAAGTGCCACTGAGGACCCCAACAGTCCTAGCAATCATTGCAGACACTGCACGGCTCTCACCAAGCATCATGCAGTTGTCAATATCAGAAATTCCAGCATCCTGGACAAGCAGGTCACCACACCCTCTGGAGCTGAAACTGCCATATACCCCTGCACACGGTTCTCCACGTACAATCCCGAAGGCTATAGCACAACCAGTGTGCGCTACTCTTGGATGAAGGTCTTTCCAAAGTCAGTCCACTAGTTCTGGAAGAGGTGACTATTCCTTTACACTGGTGAAAGTAACTATCTAGTCAAATTGAGAATACTCCACTACTATAATATGGCAGTGCCTTAATCACTTACGTCTAGTATAAAGGTGAAATGGCAGAAGTATTACAAAATAATTATCTATAATAATTTATTAATGAATATAGAATATTAAAAGATATAAGTTGTGGTATCAAAAATGTAAATTTGGGGCGCCTCGGTGGCTCAGTTGGTTAAGCGTCCAACTTCAGCTAAGGTCATGATCTCATGGTTCACGGGTTCGAGCTCCAGGTTGGACTCTGTGCTGACACCTCAGAGCCTGGAGCCTGCTTTGGATTCTGTGTCTCCCTCTCTCTCTGACCCTCCCCTACTCACGCTGTCTCTTTCTCTCTCAGATATAAATAAAAACATTAAAAAATATATATAAATTTAAGGAGGGTGTAGAGGGGGAGACTTTTTGTATTGATTGAAATTGTTATCAGCTTAAAATACACTATTATAACTATAAGATGTTTTATGTATGTCACAGGGTAATCACAAACCAAAACCTACAGGAGAAACACACAAGATAAAAAAATCAAAGCATACTGGAGGGGGGCCTGGATGGCTCAGTTGATTAAACATAAGACTTCAGCTCAGGTCATGATCTCACTGTTCCCATGTTCGAGCCCTGCATCAGACTCTGTGTTGATAGTTCAGAGCCTGGAGCCTCTTTCAGATGCTGTGTATTTGCTCCTGTGCTGCTCATACTCTATCTTTCTCTCTCTCCCAAAAATAAATGAACATTTAAAAAAATACTGGAATAGAAAACCATCAATTCACAAAGAAAGACAGCAAGAGAGGGGAAAAAAAAAGAAACAGGGAACTACAGAACAGCCATAAAATAATTTTGAAAATGGCATTAGTAAGTCTTTACCTATTAATAATCATTTTGGAAATAAATGAATTAAATTATACAATCAAAGGCATAGATAAGATGAATAGATTTTTAAAATCCCAACTATTTGCTGTTTACAAGAGACTCATAAGCTCAAAATGAAGAGATGAAAACACATAGTCATGCAAATGGAAACCAAACAGAGCAGCTCTACTTATATCAGAAAAAAGACTTTAATAAGTGAAAAAACAAAAACAAAACAAAACAATAATAAGAGAAAAGAAAGGTCTTTTGACAAATGGGTCAATTCATCAAGAGGATACAACAATTTTATATATATATATATACACACACACAACTTAGACACCTAAGTATGTTAAGCAAATACTAAGAGATCTGAAGAGAGAATAGACAACAGAATAATTATACGGACCTCGATATCACACTTTCAATAATAGAAAGATCATCCAGACAGAGAATCAATAAGGAAACATTGGGCTTGAAATAAATTTTAGATGAAATGAACCTAACAAACATACAGAACAGCATCAGAATACATATTTTTTCTTCAAAAGTACACAGAACATTCTCTAGGATGGACCATATGATAGGGGGGAAAAGTCACAGCAAATTTAAGAAAATTGAGACGCACTTAAGTGGCTCAGGCACTTAAGCGTCCGACTTCGGCTCAGGTCATGATCTCATGGTTCATGGATTTGAGCCCCACGTTGGGCTCTGTGCTGACAGCTCAGAGCCCGGAGCCTACTTTGGTTTCTGTGTCTCCCTTCCTGCCCTCCTTCTGCTCATTCTCTGTCTCCCTCCTTCTCTCAAAAAATGAATAAATGTTAAAAAATTTAAAAATTTAAGAAGATTGAAATCATACCAAGTGTCTTATCTTACCACAATGGTATCATACTAGAAATCAACAGGAGGAAAACTGGAAAATTCACAAATATGTGGAAATTAAGCAACACACTCCTAAATTACCTAATAACCTAACCTAAGCAATAATTCCTAAATAAGTAGGTCAAAGATTAAATTAAAAGAGAAATCAGGGCATATCTTGAAACAAACAAAATGGAAACCCAACATACTGAAACTTATGGGATGCAGCATAAGCAGTTCAAAGAGGAAAGTTCGTAGTGATTGATGTCTACATTAAGAAAAAAAGGTCTCAAATAAACAATCTAATATTACACAAGAAACTGGAAAAGATGGTCACATTTTGGCCTATTGCAGTCTGGGCCCCACATCAGGCTCTGCAGTGACAATGTGGAGCCTGCATGGAATGTGATCTCTCCCTCTTTCTGCTCCTCCCTTGCTCATCCATGTTCTTTTTCTCTCTCTCAAAATAAATAAATAAATAAAACTGAAAAATGTAGAAATATGTTGCACACAAATTCAATGGAAAGAACATCCTCATAGTAACCATAATTGTTTTTTAAAGTACTTTTTAATTTTTTAAAGGTTTTATTTATTTCTAGGAGACAGAGAGAGAGAGACAGCATGAGCAGGGGAGGGGCAGAGAGAGAGGAAGATGCAGAATCTGAAACAGGCTCCAGGCTCTGAGCTAGCTGTCAGCACAGAGCCCGATTCGGGGCTTGAATCCATAAACCGCGAGATCATGACCTGAGAGGAAGTCAGCCACCCAACCGACTGAGCCAACGAGGCGCCCCCCATTGGCATTATTAGAGTGTACAGTGAGTAGACCTTTCCCAGCCTAAAGGCAGAACCTGTTGAAACACAGCTAGAGGAGACTTGAACATAGGCCACTTTATAAAGGTCTTTTTGAAAATCATGGGCCTATTGTGGTCAGCAGTTCCTCATAATGTTTCCCGAAGTTAGACAAATCTACACACTCAATCAGTCAGTGCGGGACAAACACAGACCTGTTCAGGTACATCAGTAAAATTAACGGCAGGGAATAGAAGAGTGGAACATCAGCTTCTTGGTGGTCCTTCGACAACCCAAGAGATACCTTTCTAGAGGAAGCTGGAAGGACTTTTTCTTCCTAACTCACTAATTGCCTAACTTGTTTTACTTCCTTACATGGGGAGTCATGACTGGTGGGACAAGATACGTTGAATTAAAGGGCTTTTCTCATGATGGGGAGACCCCCACTTCTTAGCAACTCTTATTGGAATATAGAAACCTAGGAAAGGGAAAGAGCTGCTGTCACATAGCTCTTGGATTTGAGAAAAGGATACAAGGACTTACTAGTTATAATAGGTAAATAAAAACAAAAAAGATCCCAAAGATGATGGGGTTTCAAAAACTTCAGAAGGAAGAAGCATTCATTTATATTTTGATTTATCTGCCTTTTCACATTGGGTGGGAATAAAAAATAGGTAAATATATTAATTTTTAAAAATATCACCATTTCTGCTTATTTGTAAAGAAAAAGGTTTATGAAAGTAAGTTAAAGTAACTCTAAGAACTGGTATTCAAGGCCAATGTGCCACACAGTCATGGCAAACAGAAAACAGATTCATATGGATACTAAAAATTCTGAATAAATTATGCAGCTTGAATACATATGTACTCTTCTTTTCAAATACATGATGTTAAATAAATCCTTTGAAAGCATTACAGAGGCTCCTGGGTGGCTCAGTTGGTGAAGCATCCAACTTCGACTCAGGTCATGATCTCATGGTTCGTGGGTTCGAGCCCCGTGTAGGGCTCTGGGCTGACAGCTAGCTCAGAGCCTGGAGCCTGTTTCAGATTCTGTGTCTTCTTCTCTCTCTGATCATCTCCTGCTCATGCTGTCTCTTTTTCTCTCTCTCTCAGAAATAAATTAAAAAAGAAAACATTAAAAAAATTAAATGCCTCAACAACATTTAACATTGTTGTGTATTCCTGCCTTATTAGAAAAACTGTCTTTCTTGGCAATTTGACACCACTTTTTTCCTGTTTCTTCCTACCAGGCTGATCATCTCTCTGGAGCTTCCATTGTTATCCCATCCCATTCTCTGATGTCATTTTCTGTTAGTGTTGGTCAACCTTTTGTTACAATATTTCTTCCTATGGATAAGCTTACCCTCCTCATGACTTTATTTGTCCTCTGTACCTTTGACCTCTTGTCAGAGTTCATGCATGTATATCCCCCTGCATAACTGAAATATTATTTGTAAATTTCATAATAATCTCAAATCCAACATGTCCAAAATTAAGCTCCTCATATTCCACACTAAAGTGCTTTTCTTCTAGAAGTTTTTATCAGTGAATGGCCACTCAGTTGCATAAGTCAAAAATCTGGAAGTCATTCTTAATATCCTTTCTGCATTATCTATGGTATGAAATTAATCAAGGCTTTATAAGATCTTACACCCCACCCCACCCCAAAAAGAGGGTGTAATTCAAAGTAGTTGTAAAAAGAATAAATAAAAAAATAAAGGTAGAAACATAAAATGTTGCTGGGAAAATGGCAATGAAAGTTGGTGAGAACCACATAGAAGTTCTTCCCTGGTTATTATTCAATTCTTATATACCTATTTGTAACAGAAGATTGACAGAATCAAACGTATGTGGGTCTCTAAAAGAGAACATCTCCCCAAGTATCTTTGGGATTTCTCTGGAAAAGTAACACAGTGCTTATTGGGTTGAGCCTTTAAAAAGAGATATTGTTTCTCTTTATGTCAATGGATAGACCTGCTTTGAATCATCAATTATTATCAAAAATACATTTGGACACTAGTGTTCAGAAGGTCCTTCTCACTTCAGCCTTTCCTTAAACAAGGTGGGTGTACCAGATCTGAGAACAAATTAAAAGGTGTTAGCTTGTTTGTGTTCTTTTCCAGAGAACATGCTTCTGGAAAAAGATACATTTTCTACTCATTATAAGCAAGGGGATAATGCATATGGGGTAACTATCTTGGTACTTACAGAATTAGCTGGGCAAGCTTTGTTACTGCCTTAAGAGATTTTAATTATATAGTTTATTTCAGTAATTGCTTTATTTTATAGTACACTTACTTTGTGTACATGGCTACTGTTGTTCCTTTAATTATAAGATTGAGTATCACATAATTATGGAGTAAATACACAGTTATTTCTGGCATCTGTGCCAGTGTTTAGGTAACTTGGTATTTATACAAAAGAACCAAATGGTGCTGGGAAGCCTTTATTTGATTCCTATATAAACAGACCCCAGTGCAAAATCTGATCATGTATTATATTATTTTTCCTTTTACATCATTTGCAAGTATCAGACCAAAGTACACCTTTATGAAATAAGTTACATTACAATGAGAATTTACATCGTAGGCTTTTTAAAATGTTGTCTTGAGACTTACTTTCATAAGTATCAAGGAAATCACTTATTATGGTACCTTTAATTTAATGATTTCCAATTGCAAGTTTTATTGTTTGTCATTGCTATCAGTTCTTAGTTTAAACCCAATAGAGCTGTATGAAAATTAGAGAAAAATTCACAATTCAGGGTATATTCATTACTTATAAGTCACAAATTGAAACTGTAAAAATGAAAGCAATGGACACTTTTATTTCAGTTTCATTAACTGTTATCATAATTATTAAAGATACTTTAATTTTGTGATTTCTATGAGATATAAATTGTCAGTTTTACATCAATTTCTACAATGACCTAGATTTTGAAAGATTTTAAAAAATAAAATATTTTAGGGGCACTAGGGTGGCTCAGTGGGTTAAACATCTGACTCTTGATTTTAGCTCAGGTCACAGTCTCACAGTTCATGAATTTGAGCCACACAATTAACTCCACACTGATGGTGTGGAGCCTCCTTCAGATTTTCTGTCTCCCTCTCTCTTTGCCCCTCCCTTGCTCATTCTCTCTCTCTCTCTCTCTCTCTCTCTCTCTCAAAATAAACATTAAAAAATGATATGTTTTATATTTTAGCCTCTCCTCATTAATCATGCTTAATCAAATAAACACAGTTCATTAATCAGTTCATTCTATCAACATTGATTTGATGCTTACTGTGTTCCAGGAACTGAACATACTACATTCCATATGCCCACTATCTAGTAGGAGAGGTAAACAAACAAACCAATAATGATAATTTATGTTGAAATTTCCCCAATCTTGCTCCATTAATGGCTGAGGTGTGGTAAGGAGGGGAGAGTCATCAGTTACAATGAGGGCAGACAAGTTAGGAGACCAGCAGGGAAAGAAATTGAATCTTGAAAGCTGGAAAGCTGACCTTAACACAGGCCAGATGAATTTTCAGAAAGTGATATCAAAAAGTACAATAATGACCATTACTGGTTAAGGTTTGGTAGAAGGGAATAGTAGTTCCATTTTGTAGAAGGTCAAATATATAGATGAGTCTGTAAAGCCAAAGATTCTAATATAGCAGTTTAGAGTCTACTAGTAATAAGATTAATTGATGGCAAGGAGAATTACAAATAAGATTTTCTTCTGTCCCAAAACTACAACCCTAGTAGAAGTAGAATGATTTTAGCGCATCTGGGTGGCTTGATCAGTTGGGCATCCAATTTTGGCTCAGGTCATGATCTCATGGTTTATGGGTTCAAGCCCCGTGTTAGGTTCTGTGCTGGCAGCTCAGAGCCTGGAGCCTGCTTCGAATTCTGTGTCTCCTTCTCTCTCTGCCCATGCTCTGCCTTTCTCTCTCAAAAATAAAGAAACGTTAAATTTTTTTTTTTTTAAAAAAAAGGTAAAATGATTTTGTTCAGAATTGGCAATTAAAGATGTGAGTACCTGGAGACACCAAGAGAGCTTCCTGCTACAGAACAGAGCCACACCCTAGCAGAATAGAGTGTTGAGCATGTGTATGAATCTACTGCTCCCAAATGAAGGGAGAAGAGCCATCTCTCTAGCTCAGCGAGTGCACATAATGCAACAAAACAAGTTCACTGCTGATTTTACGTGGGTAGAGTTATGCAGTATTTTGAAAATGGTATCATAATTGCTCTGCAGTGTAATGCACTGCTTAATATCCAATGTGAATGAGAATAGGAAACATATCCTACAGGATATAAGATGTGTTCACAAGTACATTTCCAGGAGAGCTGAAAAGACTCAGTTAAAAAAAATTGTGTGTGTGTGTGTGTGTGTGTGTGTGTGTGTGTGTGTGTGTGTGTGTGTGTGTATAGTGTCCAAAATTTACTGGAATGTGTTTCCTCTTTGACTTCTAGGTTCCTAATGAATTGGAGACCACTGATGATTCTGAATTTCAGCTCCTTGACTACTCCTTTGTAGTTCTTGTCATTATTTCTTTCAAGCTATACTTAAAATATCAAGATCCTCCAATGTAGATTTGGAGTTAATCTGATTAACTGAAGTTAATTTACTGAAGCAAGGTCAGAAGAAATGCTTTAAGGACTTTTGGAAGCACGCCCTCACTTGTGGGATGGTTGGAGGATTCCTGGGAAACCATGCTGTGGAATGCTCATCTCAATGCCAAATAAATCTTTATATCAAGACACGAGATTGTAAGCAAAAGCCTCTGTACAAAAGATCTTGCTAGCTACACACTAGAAGGACTTTGTCTTTATCCAACATTGAGCAAATGCTTTGAGTCTTTTTCATATAAAACTATTCAGGTAAAACTAACCATACCTCCTTGCATAAAAGACTACAAGTTACAGAGACCTTTCATGTCTTAACATTATAAACATCAGTTCCTTCTAAAGTTACAAGAAATAATTTTTTCTTATATAAACCACAGAACCACAATATAAAATCAGCTGGGAGGTGGTGAAGAGTAAAAAGATAAGTTAACTTGTCAATAAGAGAAAATGATATAAATGTGCTTCTACTTATCCACATTTTGAAACTAAGAACATGCCTCACTAAATGCACATAAGAGCTCAAAATTTGCTTTATGGTCAGTGGGAAAATATTGCAAAATGAAGAGAAAGGGAGAAGAGAAAGAACAGATAAACTCAGAAATTTCTGCAGTAAATATTTAACTGCAAATTAATCTGCTCTTTTCTTGACTTCCTGTGTATTAAAAATGTGTGTTAGAAATATGGTACAGACTTTAAAGATCTGATATAAAAACTGTAATTTATATACTTATATTTAAAAATAAAGTTGATTTTCTATGGAATCTCCTAAATAATTGAACAGGATTGAGGTTATGACTTAGGTCTGACAAGTAGAATTACTATGTATGTTCTAAAATCTCTTTCAATATAAAACTTCATTTGTAATTCTTTAAGGAATCTTTTAAAGGACTACCAGAATGCATACCATAAGTGGAGGTTACATAAAGAACTGGCACTTATTAACTTTTTAGTAGCACTTGCTTAATTTTATTTTCGAATCAAAAATTCCTGTTTGTATAGTTTTGCTAAAACCTTGATAACCAAATGCACAAATATATATGCATGCACAAGCATACACTATCAGAAAACACCCTGTCAAGAATAAATGGGCTAAGCATGGCTCACAAATCTTTGATTGCCTCTTCCATTTGTCCAAGTGCCTCCTCTGAAAAGCAGAGTCACAACGGCCTGCATTTCATCACTGGCCAAGAATTATGTTTGGCTCTAACCTGGCTCTTAGGCAGACCTAAAATCATGTCCATTTTACTTGCCTAATGGTTAGTTATACATTCTCATATTGTGGCTGGCTTCTAGCTTGTGCTAGCTACCATAGTATTTAATGTTTTGCACAATAGGGGGAATCTAAACAAGGTTTCCACAATATATTTTGTGCATATGAATTCTGTGTCCTTAAACACAATATTTGGTTTCTTACACAGGGGAATCTGAAGACCAGGAATCTCCCTAGAGAACTGTCAACACCGTTTAGATTTTTTTCCATACGTTTATGATGTTACCAACATTAGCTCTTAATAATAACACGGATGTGAAGAAGACTCCCGAAAGTAATACCTGAATCATTTTTTTTTATTAATCCATGCCAAATCTCATAGACACTCATTTCATTTTCTGAGTGCAAAAATGGATGCTCAATAATATCCTCTTCTGAAGAATGAAATTTGTAAAGATTCCTAGAATTGGGCAATCATAAAAGTTTGTGGTTTTAACCCAAGAAAACTCACAGGTTTCCTTTGGCTTCCCCCTACGTCTTTTAGTTCTTCTCATTATATCTGAGAGGAACTCTACATTAGGGGCTGGTTTGTCTTTAGCACCTTTCTTTAATTTGTTAACCCTTTTCTTAACAAAGAGCTTGCATTCCAGCCCTGGGCCATTTATATAAGGATAGCAGTCAAGAGAATGAAGCTGGTGGGGTTGGGGCAACCCAGAGGAGCATCAATCAACTGAGCACATGTCATGTTGATAATAAATGCTGAAAACTGGGAATCCTGAGTCTACAAACCCAGAGGGTGTCCTGTATTTCATTCAGGCATTGGGGTAGCACTGTCCCTTTCATCTGAATTTCCTGACAGGCTAGGCAAACATGATCTTACGTAATATTGTATGAACCTTACAACAGGCAAATATTCTCATTTCTCAGACATATTCCCATGGGTACATTCACGTTCTTTAGAGAATATCGACTTTTCTGCTATGACAATTCAACTGGATGCGTGCATTTCTCTACATGATGGCAGAAGGTGTAGGAGAGGTAATAAAAGCAGTACCTGATGGGGCGCCTGGGTGGCTTAGTCGGTTAAGCGTCCGACTTTTGCTTAGGTCATGATCTCGCGGTTCGTGGGTTCAAGCCCCGCGTCGGGCTCTGTGCTGACTGCCAGCTCGGAGCCTGGAGCCTGTTTCAGAGTCTGTGACTTTCTCTCTCTCTGACTCTCCCCTGCTCACGCTGTCTCTCTCTCTCTCTCCTAGAAATAAATAAAACATTAAAAAAAAAAAACAGTACCTGATGAAGAGTGCTCCTTCTCTCCATGTCTTCTGCAGTCATAAACCTTGTCCATACTGTCCCAAACAACAAATGGACTTTTCCTGATACCCCAGAATTTCTTAGGTAAAGGAAAAAGTCAGAGTATCTCTCACTTGGTGAGGAAACCTCACTAGTTTTACAACGTATGAGACTACACTTGTCAAGGAAATCCCTTTGCTAAATATTCATTGAATCCTTAGTAGAGAAAGCTGGTGCTGGGAGTAGGCAACAGCAAAGTAAATTAAAATTGCTTCCTGCCACCAAGGAAGTCAGTCTAGTGAGTGTAAGAGAAACTACTGTATCTCCAGCATCTAGAACAATGGCTACCTCATTATCATCTCTCATCATACATTTCAAGAAATCATTTTACAGTTTGACAAGATTAAGATACAAATACAGGTGGGAAAAGGCACAGAAATGTGAAAGAGCAACACAGTTTCCCTGACAGGAACTGAGGCTTCAAAACGTTGAGTGACTTGTACATGTATGCAGCTAAGTGCCGGAAGCAGAATATAATGCCTATTTCTAGAGTGAACCTCTTTTGCCGCTATATGAGACTATCATGGTCTAGACAAGGAGTGATCAGGGTTAATGTGCAATACTCAGTTAGGCTGGCTTGTTCCGCTTAGTGTTCCTGGGCCTGCCAACCCCTCCATGGTGGCCTCTGAGATTTATTTTTTTAATTCATTGAGCAGGCCTGACCCAGGCTTACGCCTCTATGTCTTTTAACTGCATCTGAAGCATGGTGTTTACCGTAAACATCTCTGCATTGGTGAGATGGTACTCTCCCCACCTTTTTCCTATGCTGAGCATCCCTACACCTGGACAGTTCCTGAGAGAGGGGGAGGACAAGGAAGAAGGAAAGTAAGACTTCCAAGAAACATCTTCGGCTTAGTGCTTATTTGCTTTCTACTGAGGTTTTCTGGTTGGTATTCAGGGTTCAGGAAGCAGTGAGTGATTATGTGGCTGGTAAGCGGTTCACCAGCTCTTATCATCATGGAGTTCACTTATAAGTCCAGTAAAGTGTATTTGAAACACTCATTGAAGGGATAGAAACAACCCAAACAATGGTTTTATACATTTGTGAATTGGGGAATAATTTCAGAGTTATAGGCAGTTCGCAAATATAGCACAGAGTTCTACTACATCCTCCAGCCAACTTCTTTAATGTTAACATTTTATATAACCATGGAATGTTTATTAAAAGTAAAAAAATGTACTTGTGTTCAGGACTTTAAACACTTTACTGAGAGTCATAAAAAATTCATGAATAACTGGTGATAAATTCCATATCCTTGTTAGGAAGACTTAACATTATACTGATACAAGTTCTTTTAGAATTAATGAATAAATTTAGTATAATCCCTGTGAAATGCCAGTGAGATTTCTTTTAGAACTTGACATAATAATTTTGCTTTATTTTAGAAAAGTAGAAATTTATCCTACTGGATATTAAAATATGTTATTTACTTAAAATGATGTGGTATTAATGTAATAAAGAGACAAAAAGAATGAATGAAAAGAGAAATCTCAGAAATAGATCTAAGATAAACACAAAAATACGATAAATGTTACAGATTGAATCAATAGAAAAGGATGGATTATTTCATAAACATTTTGGTTCACGCAACTACAGAGTGATTTTGAGAACCACATGGATTCCTAATAGATTAAGATTGTTAAACAGGATAAGAATATTACACTCTCTATATATGCATATAATTTTATAGTGAGAAAAGATGTTAAAAAGTTGTAGTGAAAGCAGAAATCATAAGCTCGTATATCAGTTTGGTTGCACACATTTTTAATATATTCCCATAAGGAGAAGTAAAGAAAAACTATATTTCTGAAGTTGGTAGAATATGTCATTTCAAAATTTGTCACTATGGCATAAGGATTATTTTGCACTAACGGCACTTAAAAAACAAGCAAAAAGCAAATGAAAGCCAAGCATTTCATCTCCCCTATTCTTCGGAAAACAGGAGATAAAAATTCCCATGTGAAAGATGTCCTTCCTTTACCAGGAGAAAAGAAATATTCTTCAATGGGGAATCAAAGCTGAGAGAATTCTGTCCAAAAAGACTTGTTAAAATAATTTTTATCTTCCTTTGGCCTCTCCATCTATTTTAGTTTCTTTTTCACAATTGCCTCTCTTTGTTCAACTTAGTATAAAAGCATTTAGGTTTTGGCACTTCTTTGAGCTTCGTTTCCTTATGAGATCTCCTGCGTCATGTAAAAACTTATATAAACTTGTACAGTTTTCTCCTGTTAATCCGTCTTACGTCAACTTAATTCTCAGACAGCCACAACTGAAAAATTCTAAAGAGGGAAGAGAAAATATTTTGCCTCTCCTACATTCCAAACACATTTCCATATGGAAAACTTATAAATTTAAAAATAGACTTAAAATCCAAACAGAGAGAAGATTAATATCCCTAAATTATAAAGAACACTTAAGATCATACAAAACACGAAACTTCCATTTAGAATAAAAAACGAATATGAACAAAAACTATGCAGGAGAATATAGAAACATAGTCATACACATATTAAATATATACTGACTCAGACATGCAGTTTTCGAGAAGACATCATATACCTTTTAGGGAATTGGAAAGATTTAATTCAAAAATGACTACAGCCACTGTTAACTTCAAGCAAGTAGTTGTGGAATGCCAAGCATAGAATTCATAGAACCATTCTATGAAATATTTTGGCAATATATATATCCAAAACCTTGAAAATTCAGTGATTCCTTTTAAGTAACCCATCCTTAGGAAACAGTCAAACATTAGGATAAAGATTAAACATAAATAGAACTGTAGTTGTATCACTTAATAAATAACAAACAGAATTAATATGAAGGCCCTGCAATAAAGTGGTGGAGAAAATTTTGTTTCATTTATATGCTGACATTCTAGAGATTAATCAAAATAATTTTGAAAAAAAATATTTATTGATTTAGTAAATGTTCACCATTTACAGCATGTCAGAAAACATACTGAAAAACATAACTACATTAAATATATAAGTACATAAAAATATCTAGAAATATACATACCGATATGTACTTTTAGTAATAATGACTTAATTTTTTGGTGTTGTTAGTGATATCATTTTTATCTACATATTTGTTATGCTTCTCAGCATTTAAATTAAAAACACAATAAATCATAGAAATTGTCTCTATGCTAATCAGGTAAATCAGGTAGACAAATGCCACATGAAATTACTTTGTACTAAAAATTGCCACCAGTGGTTACTGAGCAATCATTTTCATAAGCAATAGTATGAAAGGGTTCAAAAAATTTACAGGAAATGAGAATGTGTTCCATCATTAATATCATTTGAGTTAAGTTAAAAAGTCAGATAAGGCCCTAAGGTCACATGGAGTCTTTAATGGAGCATATGTTTGATTCAATAGAAACGTTATAGCCAAAACATTTGCATCAATGAACTACACATGAATTAAAGATAAGTGAATCAAAAGCCTTAATGTACTGATTTGGAGTCACAAAATCTGTATAAATGTTAAATGTTTCATTAATTTACCAAATGGTTCCTACTTTGTGTCTTTTTCTATTTGCAAATTAGAGATGGTACAAAATACATTCTGTCTGTGCACCATACAAAATGTTAAGGTAATACTTAGAAAACACTTAGAGTTCTTTTGGAGAATTCAAAATGTATGCCAATAGAAAGAATATTATGTCTTTTAAGAGAAAGTTTTATGACTACAAATAATTTTTGAAACAGTATTAAGCTTTAATGTACCTGTTCTTATAATACTAATAATGATACAAATTATATAGCATTGCATACTTTAGAATGTGATATCATTGAAATTCACATCAATTCTGAAATATCTAAGCAAACTTTATAAGCCTATATGTGGAAAATCAAAGCCCAGGGAGGTTAAGATGTGAGAGATAATTGTCTGCTGGCAGACAAGAATGGTCAGTTATTGGTATCTGTCTTTAAAGAATCATGACAAGTCTTCACAAGGAGATAGCCAGTCTTGTGAAGAAGTCTTGAAATTATTCCACACGAACACTGGCAGAGAGGACTGAAGAAATCTAGCTTGGAGGAGAGACACTCCTCAATATAATGAGAGCTGAGTTCAAATATCAACATGTTACTTTGGATGACAGGGAATCTTAGATATTTTTGTTTGGTTTTGAACCAATGGCCACCTAGGTTTGCAACCTGGTTCGGCCCTTTAATAACTATGAGACCTTAGAAGTCTTGGCTTCCTCATCTTTAAAATAAAGGTAAAGGTTTTGATATTATCTTCATTTTTGTTGATAAAATGTGGATTTGCTACTGAACCTGAGAAAGAAATGTAGTAGTCTCCCATTAAGATTAGAGAATGTTTTGAGACAAAGTAGGCAATTTACTAAAATCAAATTCACCAATGATAATGTGAGACTAATATTTTTAAAAAATGATTGAAGGCATTGGGATAGTGTCTGGCTTATAGTAGAGATTCAGGAAAATGTAGCTGACATTAAATTCATTTTGTGTCTCTTAAAAAAATGTTTATTTATTTTGAGAGAGAGAGACCATGCATGTACACATACATGTGCATGAGTGGGGGAGGAGCAGAGAGAGAGAGAGAGAGAGGAGAGAGAGTCCCAAGCAGGCTCCACACTGCTAGTGCAGAGCCGGATGCAGAGCTCTATCCCACAAACCCGTGAGATCATGACCTCAGCTGACATCAAGAGCTGGATGATCAACCGACAAAACCACCCAGACATCCCACATTTTGTGTCTTTTGATGTCCTATGCAGCTACCATGTGTTGACTGCTGAATATGATTTTGATAAATTGGCCTTTACAAAGCCTGTTTCTCAGGTTGAGTGTCAAACACATTAATTCTTATATGGGTGATCATCTTCTGCATTCTCGGGTTTGAGAAGAAATATGAGTGAAGTGCTCTGGGAAATTTAGAATTGCACTTTTATCTCCAACTACTCACAGCTATTTTCCTCCATGTTGTTTTGGGAAACCTTTTTCTTCTTTTGTGGATTGGGTAACTCATGTTACTGTTCATATTTAAGCATTCTCAGTGGTTAAGGCTGAGATACAATCTGGAAAAGGGGCCGAAATATTTGGAAGTTCCAAGAACTGGTGAGGACTCCCAAGGGGCCTCAATAGACTCATATGACTCAATATATGACTCAATAGAGTTTATCAGCAATCCCAGTTTCACACAATCTAACCCTAGGCATCACTAAGACTCTGGCTCAAGCGTCAGATCACTCATCACCCAAGATCTTCCGAAACCACCAGAAGACCACAACCTAATGGTTACACTCACAACCTCTAAAATGAAACAATTTTAGTTCTAAACTTCCTATAACATGTATTGACTATGTGATCTTGTGCAAATATTAAGCCTCTCAGTGTCCCAGTTACTCGATCAGTAAAGTAGGGATTTTTAATAGTTATCTGCTTCAAAGTCCTGTTATGGGAAAGACATGAATGAGTATATTTAGATGGTCAGGATGATACCAGAAATTTTAGTTATTAATATTTGCCAAACTGGCTACAATAATACATTGTGAGAACAATGTCCCTTAGAAACTCTTAGGGCATACATTTTGAGAATCTCTTCCAGGCTTTTCTTCACTGAAGTTTCATGTCTACTCAGATTCAGGGTGGCTTTGAATACCTGTTGTCTGATGGGTAAAAATTCTACCGAGAGTAGCCTAAGTTTGTTCAGGTTCAGTTAATATTGAATTGGTCATTGATTTTTATGTTTGTGCATTATACTTGGGAAAATGCTAGGGGGAAAAAAAAAGGAAAGAACCAGATGAAAGAGGAGCCGTAGAATTTAGTAATTAAGTCATTATACCTGAACAGTAATATTAAGGGAGAATAGGAAAGATATTCGAAGAAGGAAAGGAGCAATAATAGAAGGGCAGATACCTGACTCATTGACTGAGATAAAGTTCTCAACTCTTGGAGTTATTTTAGCTGAAAAGGATAGAGTCCAGGAGGTCTATGAATTAGGTTCCTTGGGGGAAGAGATGTACTCACAAACAAATAAAAGAAAATCTTAGAGGTGCTAATGGTTACATAAGCTGGAATGCATATATGACCCATTCTCTGTTCCAGCATTATGTTTAGCAGATATCAAAGAAATATGACAAATAATGATAGCAAACACATGAAGAGAGATAAAACAGGTGTCAAAAATTCTTTGAAGTGTTTCTTTAAAAGTAGATTGAATCATTTTTTGTTTAACACATCAATTAGTTGTTGGGAATTCAAAGTATTTTCCCTAGAAATACTGTTTTAAACTATAGTTAGTTTCATATGAACTACCAATTATCTATAGCACAAAATACAACTGTGGAGTACTCCTGAAAGTGTTGTTTCTACCACTATGTACAAGGCTTGTATGGTATAAAAATAAAGTGTAAAATACAGTTTTATTTTAGTAAAAAAATATAAAATAAAGCATGTATAATATACAACCTCAATTCCTAAATAAAGAATTTTTAAAAAGCCACATACCTTTTAAACCATGAATAGAAGATGATTCCTAAAGCTTATGTGCCTGAACTCATCAGTGCCATAATGTTAAGATGAAATTTGGCATCCTCACTTAAAGTCAGGACTGGTTAAGGATGTCTAGTGTCAGTAATGATAAATACAAGCATGGAATGAGAAAAGACCATTTTTATTTGTACATAATGCAGTGGACATTGGGAAAAATCCCAGAAAATAAATGGAAAATTTTTCAGAAATAATGAGCTCTGAAAAGTAGATAGATTACCAATAAGCATACAAAATTGGCTTTCCTACACAATAGAAGTAATCATTTGGAAAATGTTCTCTGATAGACGCATATTACATTCACAATAATCACACATATATAACATTCCTGAAGCTAAGTACCTTTTGGAAACCCATATGAAGGAAATGATCAAATTTTATTAAGTGACATAAGATTAACCCATATAAAAATTTCTATTTTAAGAATATAAATTCCCTCAGTTAATCAATGTAATTTCATGTAATTCTAATTACAATTATAAATAGACTTTTGAGGAGTAGGATACGAACTGAGCAAGTAATTCAAAATCGTATTTGGAATAATTAACAATAAAGAATAGGCTATAAATTTTTATGAATAAAAGATGAGGGTAGACATTCCATCAGATTGCAAAGACAATTCAATGGAGAAAGTCATTTAAAAATGATCCTGGAATAAGAGGACATATCCATATGGAAAAAATCAAAATCAACCTGCACATCTCACGCCATGCAAAATTTAAACTCAAAATGGATTGTAACATACATGTAAATCATAAACATGAAATGTAAATGTATAAATTTTTAGGAGGGAAAAAGCCATAGGAGAAAATCTTTGTGACCTTTAATTAGGCCCAGTCATCATAAGTAGGAAACCAAAAATTCAATTCATAAATTAAAAAGTTGGTAAATTACATCTCATTAAAAACTTTTGCTCTGCAAAAGACATTAAGAGAATAAAATGTGAAACCACAGACTGGGAGGAAATGTTTTCAAATCACACATTAGACAATGAATGTGTATCTTCAATCTAAAGAAAACTTAAAACTCAACAAGAAAATAACACTTTTTAATTAACTAAAATATTTGAACAGGATGCTAATGGGGGAAGATGTGAGGTTAGCAAATGAGCATGGGAGAAGATGGCCAACACCATTAGTTATTAGGGAAATACAATTTAAACAGACAAAGGGCAGCATGAAGAGATGTTTAGAGATATTGGGACTATTCTGTCTCCAGTCTTTCTGGAATCTCTTTCCAGAATTTATGCATGTCTAAATCTCATAAAACTGTATACCAAAAACAATACAAAACAAATAAATAAAAACCAACGAACTGTATGATTTTTAAGTTTAAAGTTTTAAATATGATAAATTAATAATAGAGTGAATAAAAAAATTACAATAAAAAATTGTGGCAAAGAAATTTTTAAAAATCATTTAAATAGGCTAGTCTCCAGTAGTATACCAAAATACCCATGAGAATCTAATATATAATAAAGATGAATTTTCAAATAAGTGGAAATAGATGGACAGTTGAATCATATTGAGACAATTGGATAACAAGGGGGGATAGCCCATACCTAACATTTAAAAAAGTCCCTCTTAAATCAAATATTTTATGTTATAAAAGAAACTATCAGAAGAATTCTAGAAAAATATTTTTATATTACGAGGGAGAAGGGAATTTTTTCTAAGCATGATAACAAAGGTAGAACTCAAAAAGAAAAGCTGTTAGATTTGAATATACAAATTTCAAAAAATGTGTTAACAAAGTAAATAGACAAATGATAAGCTAGGAAAAAACTTGCTTTTGAAGATTCAGCAAGAACTAGAGGTAAGTTCTAAGGTGCACATTCCATGTTATATATATGAGCCATTGAACCATAGCATGATCTAATCAAACCCAGACCTTGCATAGAAATCTACAAACTCATGAAGGCATAGGTTAACACGTTTAGAGTAGATAATGTGTGGACAAGAAAACATACATGTTTAGAATAAATAGGTTAATATATCCATACTATAGTTGCAAAGGGCTCAAAAGGACAATTTGGACACATTTAAAGTCATTATCGTCTATTACAATTCTACTTTTGAAGTGGAAATAATGCTTATCTTTTATTTATTTATTTATTTATTTATTTATTTATTTATTTATTTACTTGCTTACTTACTTATTAAAGTGTATTTATTTTGAGAGAGAGAGAGAGAGAGAGAGAGACTGACAGGGTAAAGGCAGAGAGAGAGGGAGAGAGAAAATCCCAAATAAGTCCTGTGCTGTCAGTGCAGACCCACCCGCACAGGTCGATATCTCACCAATCATGTGATTATGACATGAGCTGAAATCAAGAGTCAGATGCTGAAGTGACTGAGCCCCAATGTTTACCTTTCATTTGAAACGAACAGGTGATGCCTGGGTGGCTTGGTTGGTTAAGCGTCTGACCTCGGCTCAGGTCATGATCTCATGTTTGGTGAGTTTGAGCCCCACATCCAATTTTGTGTTAGAGTCTACTTCAGATTCTGTGTCTCCCTCTTTCTCTGTCCCTAGCCTGTTCTGTTTCTTTCTCTCTCAAAAATAAGTAAACATTAAAACATTTTTAAAATTTGAAACAAATTTGAATTTTATTCTCTCTTTGACTTTTAAACTAGTCAATGATGGGCAAGCATATAACTTGTATCTGAATATCTGTATAATTAGAAATAATAGCATCTTAATGTACGTGACCATCCTAAGCATCAATGTCACATCACATAGCCATAATCTGAGAATGTGTTTGGTAATTTCTTTATTTAGCCTCTTCTCATGAGAGGAAAAACTCTACCTCAAACCCTAGTTTCAAATAGAGAACATGATTGCTGACTTTACCTCATGTATGGCATCTTTATTCTCTATTGTCCCTCATTAGCTGGTCATCTGGTTTTCTCACCTGGCTTCTTGTCTAACAATCTAGAGGACACGTGGCTTAAGCCCTGCTTACTGATTTGCATTTTAATTCTATGTAATTTTGGTCTCAGAAATATTGATTTTGTTTTGAATATCACATACTTTTTATTTTTAAATTTTATGGCTAATATTCACATGTTTGAAGCAATGTAAAAGAAACCTCAGAGTACTAACTTCATTTTCTACTATTACTAAAAGTGTAAGCTAAGCCTGAGGGAAGAGTATTAATATTATCCACATTCCTTTTTTTTTTTTTAAACTTTATTTGCTTATTTTGAGAGAGACAGAGAGAGCACAAATGGGGAGGGACAGAGACAGAAAGAGAGAGAATCCCAAGCAGGCTCTACACTGTCAGCACAGACCTGATGAGGGGCTCTGATCCATGAATCATGAAATCATGACCGGAGCTGAAGTTGGACACTTAACTGACTGAGCCACCCATAGACTCCCATAATCTTAATATTGTATGAAAAAGATACTATTAAGTATGAAATCTTTAGAATCCACATCAGTTTTAGAGTTGCCAAATAAAGTATAAAGAATTCGATTACATTTAAATTTCAGATAAGCAATGAAAAATATTTTTGTATGAGTAAGTCTCAACTACTGCATGGAACTTACTTATACAAAATTATTTTATTTTTAATAGCAATTAAAGTCTACCTATATTTGTATCCTGTGTTTTTATTAACTAAATATGACAATCCTAAATTAGGCACAATAAAAGATTTCTTATAATGAGAATTGGGTCATTTGTTGTTGCTGAAGTCTTTAGGCTTTAAACACAAAATTACAGGCATTATAGGTCTCTACTTCCTAGACTTGTGAAAAATAAGCAAGTTTATGTTTGCAAAACATTTAGCACTGTGCTTGACCCAGGAAAAAGTTTCAGAAGTTAAATTACTAATGTATGAAATACTGACTGCATTGAAATTGAAGATAAATACTTCAAATAAAGGAATAAGAAATCAATACAAATTAATGGTTTCCTGGAAATGTGTAAAATGATTGGACTTTAAAAAATGACTGGTATTTGGATATGAGAGAAGCAAAGGAAAACTTCTTACTGGATGCAGTTTGGGAGTCATGGCAAATTTATGAACTAATCATTGGATTTGGAAAAGCCAAAGGGGAGACAGTTTTGACAGGTTTTATGCCATAATACCCTGAAACAAATTTGCAAGGGGAAGAAAAAGTCAGATAATGAAACACTCTGAAAGACAGAAAGAAGAATTTGAATTCAATATGGTAGATAGGAGGGAGCCCTTTTCAATTTTTGACCAAAGAAGTAAAATGATGAAATTGGTCCCTTACAAAATTAGTCTGTCCAAAGTATGCAAGATGGATTGGAGGAGAGAGAAACTTTATCAGATAGATCAGTCACAAAGCTATCAATAGTAATCCAGCTATGAAGTGATAGGGACTTGGATTAGCTGGTGACAAGAGGACAGGCAGAGCAGGCAAATCTGAAAGATATGTGAGAGGAGAAATGACAAGAGCTGAGGAGGTAAAGGAAAGTCAAGGTGATGTCAAGAATTCTCAAATGTACAGCTGAAAAATGATAATGATGGGGAAAGCAATACGAAAATTGATAAAACTAAAAAATAAGGCTAATTTTAAACAAACTTCAGTGCAGAAAAATAGGTCACTTTTCCTGGAATTACATGTGTGTTTATGTTTTTCTTTCAATAATCAACCAACATTGCATAACCACTTGATATTTGGATAACTCTTATTTCCATATCGGATTATCAAGTGCAGGAGACTGTCACCTGGCAGTGTAGGAAATCAGTTACTGATTAAGGAAACAATCTGTGTAGACCTCTGTATGCCTGTGCTTATAGAATTATGGTATAATGAACTGTTCTCATATATAAGACATATTTATTCAACAGTTCAACAATATTTATTCAACAATTCTTTTGGTGTTATATAAGCTTCTTCCTGGATTTAAGATGTAGCATTGTATCCATTATTCACTATTCTATACCAATATAGAAATGCTAGATAATACCATTCTGGGGCAGAGGATTGTATATATACTACCTTTTTACTTTTTTTGTATTGTTTTGCTTTGCAATTGTTTCCCCCCCAATATTAAAAAAACACTACATATATTGGTAAGTCTATACGGAAGGAATCTTTATTTCTTCCTGTTCAAATATAGTAACTATTTATAATTTTCAGGGCAGTTTTCCTGCTTGAATTTTTTCCAACAATTTTTATTTTCATCTCAACAAGCAGTGACATCACCAATTTATTCAAACAAAAAACTCTCAAATTTCTTTCCTCCCTCCCTCCCTCCCTCCCTCCCTCCCTTCCTTCCTTCCTCCCTTCCTTCCTTCCTTCCTTCCTTCCTTCCTTCCTTCCTTCCTTCCTTCCTTCCTTCTTGTCTCTTCTCTAAAGAAATGAATCTGAGAGAAGAAGGTTGGGATAGTGATACCGGTGAAAGTGAGAAAAAATAATCAGAGGTTGAGGAGCAGAGAAAAAAATCCATTACTTCCAATTAAATATTTTATTTTTTAATCTTTATTTTTGAGGGAGAGGGAAAGTGGGAGAGCACACACCCACATGGGGGAGAGGCAGAAAGAGGAGACAGATGATCCTAAGGAGACTCTGCACTGATAGCAGGGAGCCTGGTGTGTGGCTTGAACTCACAAACCATGAGATCATGACCAGTCAGATGCTTTACTGACTGAGCCACCCAAGTACCCCAAATATTCCATTTTGAGTTCATGATGACCTTCCTTATTTATGAAGCACATTTTTCTAGCAGACCTTTGATATATATTACAGATGAATTTTTGCATGTTTACATGTATCATATCAAAGTAACATCCAAGAAATTTACTTCTGTGAGTAGGAAAAATATGATTGTCCCCACTTTAAGGTCAAGGAAAGTGAACTTTCCTTTCATAAAAACTGTCCACATTCTCACTACTGGTGAGGGGCCTAAAGAAATCCACCTCTTCTAACTTTCTTTGTTGTAATAATTCCAGGCAGAAAAAAAAGAAAATAATCAACAAATGTGGGTGAATTCTTCAGAGAGAAGTGCAGGTGGTACCAATAATCTTTTGCCAGTATTAAATAGCCTCTCACAAGTGCAACACTCCAGACTCCCAAAAGCCCTGAGAATGGCTCACTTTGTTACCCAGGGATCATTTGATTCCTTCTCTCCCAGAATCCCATTCTGTCATCAAGACTAAACTTAGATACGTTGCTTTTCAACCTCTCACAGACATTTTCTTTTAATTTTTCTTTTACAAGTTAAAGATAAATTTGAAAGCAAAAGACATGCTTTCTTAGAGAACAAAGCTGGTTAAAGTAAGCAAATTATAAATGTACCATGCTCTGGATATAAAAATTAGAGATGAATAGAAATGCTTTGAAAATGTCAATTTATTTAATAATGAGTTGCTTTCTACTTTTTATGCAAATTTTCAAATAAACTACCTCATACTATTTACTCTTCAACAGACTGAGTCTCAAGATGATGAAAGCTCAGTCTCTTCTGCTGTAGAGATGTTAAGAGTACATGTTTTCTTTTCTTCTTGATTTCTTCCTCCTCTTCCTCCTCCTTTTTCTTCCTCCACTTCTGCCAATATTTTATGATGATGATACAACGTGGAGTAATAGATTGGGCAATACTCTCTGATTACTAGTTATTTTTTAGCCATAAGTGCTATATAAATATGTATTTTTTTCTTTTTGATTATCACATGTACTAAAGGCTTCAACATCAGGAATATAACCATCCTGTTCCAATTTTCTAATATATATTAAGGGAAAACATCTTGGGTTGTATCCATAGGACATTTTGTATTTGATACCATCTTACTTTTTTTCCCCTTAAATAGTTCATTGTCAAGTTGGTTTACCTATAACACCCAGTGCTCATCCCAACAAGTACCCTCCTCCATGCCCATCACTCTCCTTTCCCTCTCCCCCACTCCCATCAGTTTATTCTCAGCATTCAAGAGTCTCTCGTGGTTTGTCTCCCTCCCTCTCCCCATCTTACTGAATTTTGAAGGTTGGGGGCTGGATGAGAAGGAGGGAAAAAAATATTGTTTTGAATGGAGTATTCTGTTTTTGAACTAATGATGATCTCTGTTGCTTGTGAAGCATATTTTTCTCTAGCAGGTCTTTTGATTCTTTCCCCGACAGACTGCTGTATAACATGTTTAATGAACATGACATAGTAGGTAGTAAGCATTCCTGACAGTTCTGAATAAATATTCATCATACTAAAAAAAGCAATGACATTCTATTCCCTTCATCATCAAAGGATCCTGTATGCTTAATTCATTGTCTTACCATTACAACAAATTCCGTTGGATGGAATGTCTGACTTGTACTTTTATTTACTCTGCCTAAAATAAATTTTCTTTATATCCTCAAGTGATCAGCACCATTTAAGAATAGGCTCTTGTAAAGTCAAACAACTAAACAAGTGAGGAAGTCCAACAGTCAACTAGGTATTTTAGACAATCCAGTTAGTTCATATGATATGGATTATATAAGAATGGTTTTATTTTAAACATTCATTTAGGATATTTAAATTGATTAAGGCCTCCCATAATGTCTTCCAAAATAACACGGGTGTATGGCAAAGATATAATGTATAGTCCAAAAACCTTTTGGTAACCTTGATCTACTTACAACTCCATCAATTTAAAGATAAACTTGAGTTAAATAATGTTGCATGTTTTTTCAAACTAATAAAATAAATAAGTTAAAGGATTTACATGAACTGATACCTTTCATAATGAGATGATCTGACTTAAATTGATGTAAAAGATAGAAGAAAATTAAAGTATAGCCATAAAGTGAGTAACAACTTTGGAAACACAGAGTTCCTTTCTTCCATTTCAAATTATAGATACTATTGTAGACCTAGGGTGAATTTATTTATCATCTTTTCGGTTAAGATGATAATTTCAAGGTAAAAAGAAAGGCTGAGTACCATTTTAAAGTATCAATATGAGCTTTCAAATAGACATAGTTGAAATCGAAACTAAGTGGAATTTTACTAATGTTAAGTTTGAAATATGAATATAAACAACTCACCTATAATGATACAAAAGTTCTTCACCTTCATCTCTACCTTAATGGAAACACAACTTGCTGAAACTTTGAAATGAATCTGTTCTGCAATTTTATAAAAAGAAAATGTTCAGAATAGAAAATCTCATCAGTAGCACAACTTTATTGAATTTCTCTAGGGTCAGCATTAGAGCTGGCTACCTTTCAGAGAATATTTAGCAACAGCTAATTGAAAAAGCCAGATGTAGTTCGAATCCAGGGCCATTTGAACTACTCAGAAACAGAGAAAAAAAAATAGAAAATGGTAATAATAATTATAGCTATTAAAAAATAATAACTTTCATTGTAAGTTTTCTGTTAGCAGGTACTGTTTTATATAATTTTTTATATATTAACTCAAGGAATTCTTACAACCATCTGAGGAAGAAGACAATATTAGTTTTCATACTTTACATGGGAGAAAATTGGATGCATAGAACTTAAATAACTTTTCTAAGGTCCTACAGTTAAGCTCAAAGCCAAGTTGTGACCCCAAAGAATTTGATCTTAGAGTTCACAGTATGCCATACCAAACACATGACCAAAGTTGAGGACTTAGGATAAGTGTAAAAGTGAAGATTGCAAAATTGTTAAGCCAGTAAATACCATAATTATATAATAAAATTCATGCATTCATTCAGTTTTTGGTCACATTACTTGAGTTCATTGGATTCCTAATAATCCAGTTCCCACAGGAAATTAGTTCCATATTGAAAAGCAGTCAGCTCCATCTCAAAGACTAAAGGACTAATAATTAATTGGTACTGGGAAAGGGTCTTTTGTCCCCTTTAGTACTTGTTTCCTTACCTGAAATTGAAGGACTCTTATTCAATTCTGTTCTACTGAAAGATTTTTCAGTCTACTATGCACTTAGAATAAATATGTAGGATATTTAGGAGAAAGATATAAAGCCCAGATTGAAGAATTGTAGTGTGGTTGGGAAGACAGATACAAATTCAGCGGACACTCATAATCATGTACTGCTAAGGGCTACTGCAGTGGAAGTGGAAGCAGACCATGGGAGCACATCCACGTTTCGGGAAGGCAGGCAGGTAAGGCTGGACCTGCAAGTGCAGCTTTCAGGCTGTATAATTCTAGGTAACACAGGTTTGCACTGTATCTGAACAGGAAGGTCAGCTGATTGTAGCCATATGCAATGATCTGAGGGGTTCCTTAAAGGACTGAATAGAAAAACTGCAAGTAAAAAAAGAATGCTTTTTTTAATGGTATATGATTTATTTTTTTTACTGTATTGTATTTACTTAGTTTAAACATTATATATATACTGTATACATATTTTTATGTATACATAGTTTTAATTTTTATTTATTTTTGGGAGCGAGACAGAAACAGAGCATGAGCAAGGGAGGGGCAGAGAGAGAGAGAGGGAGACACAGAATCTGAAGCAGGCTCCAGGCTCTGAGCTGTCAGCACAGAGCCCGTCGCGGGGCTAAAAGTCACAAACCCTGAGATCATGACCTGAGCTAAAATCGGATGCTCAACAGACTGAGACACCCAGGCACCCCTAAAAATTTTTTTCTAACATAAAACCTATGCTAGTCTATTATATTGCATTATAAGTACATTTAATCTCCAAGAATGAAAAGTCCAAAAGCTTTGGAGAGAGAGAACAAGGTAAATAGCGGGGTTTTGGCAGACCTTTGCACTGAAAGAGAATGCTTTTTAAATGACAATGTACTTTACAAATACAAAATGCGGTTAATTGTTATTATTATATTAAATTACTGCTAATAGATTATACAATCAGAACCATCCTATGCTAGGAGAGTGCTGGAGGGTTAGCCAGAGGAGAAGATGGAAATAAACAAAACAGACACTGTGGATTAGTAGGATATCATCAGCTTTTAAAATTGCACAATAAACATTTGGCATTCTCCATAATCATAATCATTATGGGAGATTATTTAACATTAATTTAGCACCTTGATTTGCTCAGATTCTTTCTTGAAAATAGAGTCTAGTATCTCTACAAGAATGTTGAACATTTTATAGAAAGTCCATGGAATTTCAGGAAAAGTTTTTCAAGTGGAATAAATTTTTGAAAACATTTTTCTGACATATTTGGATGTTTCATCTTTACATTATATAAAAATTAGTATTGGCTGCTGTTTTTAAGAAAATTGTAGGGCGGGGCACCTGGGTGGCTTAGTTGGTTAAGCGTCTGACTTTTGCTTAGGTCATGGTCTCGCGGTTCGTGGGTTCGAGCCCCGCGTCGGGCTCTGTGCTGACTGCCAGCTCAGAGCCTGGAGCCTGTTTCAGACTGTGACTCTCTTTCTGACCCTCCCCTGCTTACGCTGTCTCTCTCTCTCCTAGAAATAAATAAAAATATATATATATATTTTAAAAAAAAGAAAGAAAATTGTAGGGAAATTTTTAAATTTTTAACCTACTAAAAAATTTCACTTACTTGAAAGCACTCTTCAAATGATCCAGTATGCTAATTCATGAACAAAAAAGGACAAAAGAAATTCTGATACAATTGTTTACATCTGTGGACATTTTCCAAATTCGCCTTTTAAGAAATATTAATATCAGCAGCTGGAAAGACTTGTACTACTTAGGAGTAATTTTTCAAAGCACTCATTGGAGTTTGAAGCCACACTATTTCCATTTTCTTTAATAGAAATCATGTTTCTAACAATCTAGACAAATGATTTGAGAATGTGTGGATTAGAGTTTACAAAGTGAGATTAAGAATTCATATTTAAGGAATGACATATTAACTATAAACCTCTATCTGAACACAGCATTTCAGTGCAATAAAAAAATTTTTAAAAACCTATATCTAATATTAAAGAATCAGTTCATTTCCCTTAGTTTGGGATTCTCTTCTTTCTTAATTATTCTCAGATTCCCCATGAAATTAGTAGACGGTGTGTGCCAACATCATTGATATTGTGCATGATGCTTGGTATGTAACAGACTCAATATAATTTTGAACTAATTAATAAATAAATAACTGTGCTTTTCCATCTCTTTTCTTCATGAACTAAAAATTCAAGCATGTAAGTAACCGTAAGAATAAATAGTCAAAGAAACAAAAATTGTGACTAAAGAGTATAGGTATTTCCGCTTTCTGAGTAAAAATTTCCACTGATTTGTGGAAAAATTTCAGAAGGTAATTTTTTATCTGTCAATTTTGCTGATAACACTATATAGTAGGACTTGAACTGGTCATGTGAATAGACTCCCTTTGCTGGCCTACACTGACATTCAGAGAAAAATAATCACTGCCTAACAATGTAGTCACTGATAAGGCAGAAGGGAAAGGAAGCCTACTCCTTATACAGCTCTACCATGTGCTACACACAACCTTCACAATTATCTCTATCTAAATATTATCTTAGTTTTACAGATATGGAAATGGAGACTATCAGAGGTTAAGAGATTGTCTGAAGATCTCATCTCTTAGGAATATAGTAACTTGGGCCTCCAGGGTGGCTCAGTAGGTTAAGTGACTGACTCTTGATTTTGGCTCACATCATGATCTCACAGTTTGCGAATCGAGCCCCGTGTAGTGCTCTGAGCTGACGCCAAAGACCCTGCTTGGGATTCTTCTCTCTCCCTCTCTCTCTACCCCTCCCTCACTCACATGTGTTTGTGCACATGCACTCTCTTTCTCTCTCAAAATAAATAAATAAACTTTTAAAAGAAGGAATATAAGTAACTTGTACAAGGTTTGAAAAGTTAAGGTGTTTAAAGTCTAGATTCTTAGAAACATGAACCCTACAAAGGATACAAAGACTCTAAACCCACATATTTCAATAATAACACTGAATGTAAATGGGCTGAATACTCCAATCAAAAGACATAGGGTAGCAGAATTGATTAAAAAAAAAAAACAAAATCCATCTATTTGCTGTCTACAAGAAACTCATTTTAGACTGGAAGATACCTTCAGATTAAAAGTAAGGGGATGGAGAAATATATATCACGCTACTGGAAATCAAAAGAAAGCTGGAGTAGCTATACTTATATCAGACAAACTGGACTTTAAAGACAATAACAAGAGGGAGGGAGGGGCAAGATGGCGGAGAAGTAAGGAGCTCCGTACTTGCATTCACGCCCATACATCACACAGAAAAGATCTGAAGCCATTGGAAACCTTACGAAACCTGAGAGATTGGGAGAAAAAGGACACAGAATCCACTGATCAGCCTTCTAACATGAGTGCGAACCGGGGAAGATAAAATCCGGCCGGGATCGGAGACTCCAGGGTGGGAGGCGATCCCCCTCTACCCTCTACGGGGAGTGAGAGGGGAAAAGGAGAGAGTCCGAAACAGAAAAACCTCCGCTCGGTGGGAAAAACCTCCGCTTGGGGCACAGAAAGACCGTACTTGCCAAATACCTGCACACCAGGTCCCCTCGCGCCAACTGGTCCCGGGGGGCGGGGGGGCGCTGAGCGCACAGACTGCTGCTTTGTGCAGGCTCCCGGCAGCTGGACTTCAGAGCAGCGGCGTGCCTGCAGCCATTGTAGCTCCAGGGCGGCTGGGACCCCTGAAAGAGACACGCAGACACCGGGCGTCCGCGCACCTGGCTGGCTGGGACTCGAGAGGGAAGGCAAAGAGCTAAAAACTGGGAAATTAGCCTGTGAGTTCGTGTTTCCAGTGACGAGCCATAGAGGGACCTGGTTTTCCTCACTCCAGCCGGCTCGGGCTCGGTGCACCCGGCAGGCAAGCCCCGCGCATGCGCGCCAGCCCGACCCAGAGACGGAAGCAGCTATTCTGACTCCACCCTCAGAGCTCTGCAGGGGGCCTGGAATTGCCTCGAGAGGGGTTGCCTGGGAAGCTGTGTCTAAGGCAATTTCAGCGGGGCGCGTGGACTGGGATTTGGAGATTGGAACAGGCCTGGGTTGAAGAGTGCAACCAACTTTGGCTGCGCCCCCGGTACGGGGAGTTTACACGCCCAAAAAAGCGAGGTGCAGCGCTTTGTTCAAAACGGGACTGGAGCGCCACCACTCCCCTCCCCACAACCGCCATGGCAGAGCTCCCGACTGAGGCATTGGATCACGTTACGCCCATCCCTGCCTGAGAGCTGCCCTCCTCCCCTTTTTTTTTTCTTTTCTTCGTCTTCTTTCTCTTTTCTCTCTTTTTTCCCCAGAACACTGACCTGATTAACTCTGGCCGCCGGCTTGCTTAAACCATCACAACGAGTCCATTCTGTAGATGTAAATTCTACACCTACCGACATTTTCATCTTTTCTCTCAGGAGTAGACTATATAGTTGCTCTGGATAAATCCAGCATCCTTCTTTCACCTATCCAACCATATTCTACCCTTAACTCTTTGAAAAAATCTTCTTATCCCTTCTGCCTGTTCATTCTATTTCCAATGTTGCCTCATCCGCGCCCTGTCTTCTCTCTCTATGCTCTTCAACAAGCACTGCATACACACGGCTATTTAACTGTAGCTGGGAAATCCAGTTATATGCTTTAAACCATTCTTTGTCCATCGGTTTTCTTCTCTTTTCTTTTTCTTTTCTCCTCTTTGACCCTTTTATGTATTTTCTACTCCCTATTTTTCGCTCTTCCCCCTCCGTCTTTTCTCTTAACTTTTTCGTTTTCCCTCTTGCTTTGCATGTTAGTTGAATTAGCCTGTGCGTTTGTGTGCTCCTGCTCCCTGTGTGTTTGTCTGTCTGTTTTCTTCTCCAGAAACAAGATAGAGTACACAAGGTGGAGAGTCCCAAATATCACTACGAATAGGAAAATAAAATAACCAAGGTCCCAACAAGAGAGACCAAGAGATACCATCCAAAAAACACTCTCTGAAAGGATAGGCCCTGGAAAGTCAAAGAGTCTTCTTGGATATAGCAGCGCTCATAGGTGCAGAGAGTAAAACAGGTCTTTGAAACCAACAAGAGCCAGAAAGCTAACTAAAATGATGAAATGAAAGAGCTCTCCTCCAAAGAAACTCCGAGAAGAAATGACAACAAATGAACTGCTCAAAACAGATATAAGCAGCATAACTGAACAAGATTTTAGAATAATAATGGTAAAATTAATAGCTGGGCTTGAAAAAAACATAGGGGACATCAAAGAAACTATGGCCACAGACAGAATGGAAAATAAAAATAGGCATGAAGAATTAAAAAATGCGACAAATGAGATACATAATAAATTAGAGGCTTCCAATGCACGTACTGAAGAAGCAGAAAGGAGAATAAGTGATTTAGAAGACACTATTATAGAAAAACAAGAAGCTGACAAATAAAAGAGACAAACTGATCCAGGAACAGGAAAGAAGAATTCGAGAGCTCAGCGATACGGTCAAACACAATAATATCCGTATCATAAGAATCCCAGAAGAGAGAGAGGGAAAGGTGCTGAAGGAGTCCTGGAACAAAGTATAGCAGAGAACTTCCCCGACCTGGGGAAGGAAGCAAATGTGGAAATACAAGAGGCTCAGAGGACTCCCCTCAGACGTAACTTGAATCCTTCTTCTGCATGGCATATCACAGTAAAAATGGCAAAATACAAGGACAAAGAAAGAATTTTGAAAGCAGCTAGGGAGAAAAGAGTCCTAACATACAAAGGGAAACCTATCAGAGTGGTGACAGACCTATCTACTGAAACGTGGCAAGCCAGAAAGGAATGGGAGGAGATCTTCAATGTGATGAACAGTAAAAATATGCAGCCAAGAATCCTCTGTCCAGCAAGCCTGTCATTCAAAATAGAAGGAGAGATAAAAAAACCTTTCCAAATAAACAGAAATTGAAAGAATTCGTCACCACTAAGCCATCCCTACAAGAAATCCTGAGGGGGATGTTCTGAAGGAAAGGTTGCAAGGAACAAAGATTCCAGAGACACCATCACAAACATGAACCCTACAAAAGATACAAAGACTCTAAACCCACATATTTCAATAATAACACTGAATGTAACTGGACTGAATACTCCAATCAAAAGATATAGGGTAGCAGAATTGATTAAAAAAAAAAAAACAAAATCCATCTATTTGCTGTCTACAAGAAACTCATTTTAGACTGGAAGAAACCTTCAGATATAAAGTAAGGGGATGGAGAAATATATATCATGCTACAGGAAATCAAAAGAAAGCCGGAGTAGTTATACTTATATCAGACAAACTGGACTTTAAATTAAAGACAATAACAAGAGATGAAGAAGGGCACTACATAATAATTACAGGGTCCATCCATCAGGAAGAACTAACCTTCATAAGTGTCTATGCACCGAATATGGGAGCACCTAAATATTTAAAACAATTAATCATAAACAGAACCAAGCTTATAGATAAGAATGTGCTAAGGGCAGGGGACTTTAATACTCTGCTTACAGCAATGGAGAGGTCAACCAGACAGAAAATCACTATAGAAATAATGGACTTGAAAGACACATTGGACCAGATGGATCTGACAGATATATTTAGAACTTTACATCCTGAGGCCAGGAATTTACTTTCTTCTCAAGTGCACATGGCACATTCTCCAAGATAGATCACATACTGGGACATAAAGCAGCCCTCAATAAATATAAAAGAATTGAGATCATACCATGGACACTTTCAGATCATAATGCTTTGAAACTTGAAATCAATTACAGAAAGAAGTCTGGAAAACCTCCAAAAACATAGAGGTTAAAGAACACCCTACTAAAGAATGAATGGGCCTGGGGCGCCTGGGTGGCTTAGTCGGTTAAGCGTCTGACTTTCGCTTGGGTCATGATCTCACGGTTCGTGGGTTCGAGCCCCGCGTCGGGCTCTGTGCTGACTGCCAGCTCAGAGCCTGGAGCCTGTTTCAGTCTGTGACTCCCTCTCTCTCTAACCCTCCCCTGCTCATGCTATCTTTCTCTCCTGGAAATAAATAAAACATTAAAAAAAATTAAAAAAAAAAAAGAATGAATGAGCCAATCAGGCAATTATAGGTGAAATTTAAAAATATATGGAAACAAGTGAAAATGAAAACAAAACAATCCAAAATCTATGGGATGCGGCAAAGGCAGTGCTAAGAGGAAAGTACATTGCCCTCCAGACCTATTTTAAGAGATTAGAAAAAGCGCAAGAACAAAATCTAACAGCTCACCTAAAGGAACTAGAGGCAGAGCAACAAGAACGCCCTAAACCCAGTAGAAGAAGAGAAATAGTAAAAATTAGAGCAGAAATAAGCAACATACAGACCAAAGAAACAATTGAACAGATCCATGAAACCAAGAGTTGGTTTTTTGAAAAGGTAAACAAAATTGACAAACCTCTAGCCAGACTTATCAAAAAGAAAAGAGAGAGCACCCAAATAGACAAAATTATCAATGAAAATGGACTTATGACAACCAACCCCTCAGAAATACAAGCAATTATCAGGGAATACTATGAAAAATTATATGCCAACAAATTAGACAACTTAGAAGAAATGGACAAATTCCTAAACACACACTCACTACCAACATTCACACGGGAAGAAATAGAAAACCTGAACAGACCCATAACAAGTGAAGAAATCGAATCAGTGATCAAAATTCTCCCAACAAATAAGAGCCCTGGACCTAATGGCTTCCCTGTGGAATTCTACCATACATTTAAAACAGAATTAATCCCAATTCTTCTCAAGCTATTCCAAAAAATAGAAATCAAAGGAAAACTCCCGGACTCATTTTATGAAGCCAGCATCACTCTGATTCCCAAGCAAGACTGAGATCCAGCAAAAAAAGAGAACTACAGGCCAATATCCTTGATGAATACGGATGCAAAAATCCTCAACAAGATCCTTGCAAATCGAATCCAGCAGCATATAAAAAGAATCATCACCAAGGTCAAGTGGGATTCATTCCTGGGTTACAGAGCTGGTTCAACATTCACAAATCAATCAATGTGATACATTATGTCAACAAAAGAAGAGATAAAAACCATATGATCCTGTCGATAGATGAAGAAAAAGCATTTGACAAAATACAGCATCCCTTCTTAATAAGGACTCTAGAGAAAGTCGGGATAGAAGGAACCTACTTAAACATCATAAAAGCCATCTATGAGAAGCCCTCAGCTAACATCATCCTCAACGGGGAAAAACTGAGAGCTTTCCCCCTGAGATCAGGACCACAACAGGCATGTCCACTCTCACCACTGTTGTTTAACATAGTGCTGGAAGTCCTAGCATCAGCCATCAGACAACAAAAGGAAATCAAAGGCATCAGAATTGGCAAAGAGGAAATCAAGCTTTCACTCTTCGCGGACGACATGATACTCTACATCAAAAACCCGACAGACTCCACCAGAAGCCTACTAGAACTGATCCAAGAATTCAGCCAAGTTACAGGGTACAAAATCAATATACAGAAATCGGTTGCATTTCTTTACACCAGCACTGAAGCAACTGAAAGAGAAATCAAGAAACTGATCCCATTCACAATTGCACAAAAAACCTTAAAATACCTCGGAATAAACCTAACCAAGGATACAAGAGATCTGTATGATGAAAACTACAGAAAACTTATGATAGAAATTGAAGAAGACACAAAGAAATGGAAAAACATTCCATGCTTATGGATAGGAAGAATAAATATTGTTAAAATGTCATTACTATCCAAAGCAATCCACACATTCAATGAAATTCCAATCAAAATTGTACCAGCATACTTCTCAAAGTTAGAACAAACTATCCTAAGCTTGTATGGAACCACAAAAGACCCCAAACAGTCAAAGTAATACTGAAAAATAAAACCAAAACAGGAGGCATCACCATCCCAGACTTTAGCCTCTACTACAAAGCTGTCATCATCAAGACAGTATGGTATTGGCACAAAAACAGACACATAGACCAATGGAACAGAATTGAGAACTCAGAGCTGGACCCAAAGGTATACAGCCAACTAATCTTTGACGAAGCAGGAAAGAATATCCGATGGAAAAAAGACAGCCTTTTAAACATATGGTATTGGGAAAACTGGACAGCAACATGCAGAAGAATGAAACTAGATCATTTTCTCACACCATGCACAAAAATAAACTCAAAATGGATAAAGGACCTGAACGTGAGACAGGAAACTATCAACACCCTAGTGGAGAAAGCAGGAAACAAATTCCTTGACCTCCAGCGCAGCATCTTCTTACTTGACACATCCCCAAAAGCAAGGGAATCATGAGCAAAAATAAACTATTGGGACCTCATCAAGATTAAAAGCTTCTGCACAGCAAAGGAAACAACCCACAAAACTAATAGGCAACCAACGGAATGGGAAAAGATAGTTGCAAATGACATATCAGATAACGGGTTAATATCGAAAATCTATAAGGAACTCACCAAACTCCACACTCGAAAAACAAACAACCCAGTGAAGAAATGGGCAGAAGATATGAACAGACACTTCTCCAAAGAGGACATCCAGATGGCCAACAGACACATGAAACGATGCTCAGCATCCCTCCTCATCAGGGAAATACAAATCAAAACCACACTGAGATACCATTCAGAGTGGCTAAAATGAGCCAATCAGAGAACTCTAGATGCTGGCGAGGATGTAGAGAAATGGGCACCCCCCTACACTGTTGGTGGGAATGCAAACTGGTACAGCCCCTCTGGAAAACAGTGTGGAGGTTCTTCAGGAAACTAACAATAAAACTCCCCTATGACCCAGCAATAGCACTGCTAGGAATTTACCCAAGGGAAACAGAAATGCTGATGCATAGGAGCACATGTACCCCAATGTTCATAGCAGCACTCTCCACAATAGCTAAAACATGGAAAGACACTAAGTGTCCATCAACAGATGAATGGATCAAGAAGAAGTGGTTTATCTATACGATGGAATACTACATGGCAATGAGAAAGAATGAAATCTGGCCATGTGTAGCAACATGGATGGACCTTGAGGGTGTTATGCTGAGCGAAATAAGTCAGGCAGAAAAGGACAAATATCATATGTTTGCACGTTTAGGAGGATTAGGAGGAACTTAACGGAGGACCATGGGGGAGAAGAAGAGGGGAAATATTGGGGGAAAGTGAGAGAGGCCAACCATGAGAGACTCTTGAATTCTGAGAAGAAACTGAGGACTCATGGGTGTGGGGGGGAGGGGAGAGATTGGCATGGAGGGGGGAACTTGTGGGGATGAGCACTGGGTGTTATATGGAAGCCAACTTGACAATAAACTATTTGTAAATAATAAAAAAATAAAGTCTAGCTTCTTTCTTTAACATCATACTAGTTAATAGTATGTACATGAGCATTTTTTTCTCATCCACAATGTATACAACAAAAATCTTATCTTGAGGAAGAAAAAAGATAAAAGAGTTTTAAGGAATGGACAAAATATGTGTGTGTGTGTGTATGCATATATTTATGTGCATGTTATTAATATATATGTATGTATGTATATTTATTATTATTATTTACAGTGTGATAACATAATGTAATTTCAGAAACTGTATTACTCATCTAAAAATTGTATTTTGGTGATTTTGAGTTTCTTCCTCTTCATTTTTTTAAATGCCTGCTTATTTACTTTCGAGAGAGAGACAGCATGAATGGGGAGGGACAGAGGAAGAAGGAGAGAGAGAAAATCCCAAGCAGGCTCCTCACTGCCAGCACAGAGCCTGACATGGGGCTCTATCTCTCAAACCCTAAGATCATGACCTGTGCCACCCAGGCTCTCCTCTTCCTTTCCATTTTAAAGCATCTATAATGGCATATAGTAATCCATGGCTTGCTAATCGGTCCTCTAATACCTTCTCTTTATATTCCTGTTTGCATAGTCATTAGACTCAAAATTTTATTACCCCAAGATTGCATCATCAGATAATTAATAGATGATAGAATTCCAGAAGATGATTGGCAGTGGCGATGGACGTTTGCATGGTCTTGTAGAAATAATATGGTCTCTAAGGTCTATAAGCCAGTGCCCAGTCATTGGGTTTGTGACCAACAGTAAGTCACTTGCCTCTTGCTAAGCCTAAATTTCCTCATTTGTGAAATGGGTGCATCATTTATTTTCAAGGTTCTTGTGAGTTTATGTAACATATGATCACTGCCTTGTAGAGTGTCTCCACGGACATTTCTGGAATAAGCATATGACTCTCTTGAGCACTTTTAGTTTGAACTAGAGATAGGGACTTGCCCAGTATCCTGAGAGGTTGCCTAGTGTGTCATAGCTTGTGTGGGTGACAACTCGAAGCTGTTATCTCAGCTTATAGTGAGAATAATATGAACTAGAATACTCTAGGACAAATTATTCAAGTGACAACTTGTCCTGATAAGCTGCAACTGCCTTATTACCTGTCATAAACTGGCTTAACAAAATTTCTAAAGAACAGAGATCCACAGCATATGAACAAAAAATTAGATGCAGAATCTGAATAAAGCAAATATTATCTAGTAATATTTTTCTTTAAAATTTCATGGCAAATGTCATTAAATAAAAATATGTACCTATAAAGGTATATACATTAGCTATTATTGTTTTAATGATAATATTATTATCAGCTATGTATTTAGTAGTTATTTTTGTTGATATAATTATTTCTTAAACTCCTTTTGTCTTCAGGTATTTCTATAAAATAACGGCACAAATACTCTATTTGTTTGATGCATTTGGCTGGAACAATCATCCTCTGAGATATTTCAGCTCTAGCATCCATGAGTCAATAAATCTGTAAACAATAATGTGTGGCTCTCCATGACCCTGCTTGACTAAAAGTAGCAATTCTTTTGTTTCTATTGTTAGTTTACTTTTTCATTTTCACTAATGATCATGTGATATGTTTGAGACCCAAGTGAAAGAGTTACTCAAACCCTTTCTGTTGCTCTCCTCTCTCCTCCCTTTTTGCTGGTGAAACCACAGGATTTTGTAATGTACCCTGTTCTGAATCCATTAGAAGGGAACGTTCTCTGCTTGCTAGTTCTTTTTAGCTCTTTGCTCATTTTTTAGAATTTTGTTTTCCTACAGTTAAGCAACACATTTTCTTTAAACCCACTTTTCTTTCAGAAAGTCTTTATTTTATATTGGAGGAATGAAATCAGCTCTACCTGCAGTGTCTTCCTTCACTCTAATTAGAAACTCCTGGCTGTATCTCCCGGTTTCCATTTCTAGATTATGATCAGATAAGACTGTCTGTGTTACACCCATTGTACTCTGGTATTGTAATCTGATCATCCAAATCTTCTCCGTTAAGATGACACAATGCATCTCACTGCAGGTTTTTTATTTTCCGTTGTTTTCCTAATTTTTTAGTGACGATAAATTAATTCTTCTAAAAGGAGCTATTAAATATAGTGTTCTGCTGTTTATAAAGCTTTAACAAGTTTGTGACAATATGCTTCATGAAATAACAAAAGTTTTCATTTCCATTAAGGTTTGTAAGGTACTGTATCAAGGCTCAAATTTGGTTTAATGAAGGGCCCAGACCAGGGCTAAAGCTAGTCCTATTGGTTAGAGGAATAATATGCTACTTCTCCATGTATAGATATTCAGTCTATGAAATATGTGAAAAAGTGTATTTTCAAATAGAGTTACAATCAAGGGTAAATATGTCAGAATTTGAAGGAAAAGGGAAGGTGTAAATAGCAATGTCATCTTAAAGCATAATGTCAAAAGCTAGTCTACCTTGAATTGCATAATTCAATTTAAGAAAGCAATGACCTATATATACAAGGATGATCTAGGATGTATGGTGAGGGATGTATGCCAAGAAGAAAGAGAATAAAATTTCTGAAATGAGTTAAGTATGAGAGATATGCTTCTAATACAGCAAAGTTATGACAGAGAAAAACATTTAATATTAACATATCACTAAGAATAATTGTCCTATCTTCGTTCACCTGTTAAAGATATATTTACTTGCTTGGTGTTATGCAAATATTTCATTTGGAAAAATGTTTCCTTATTAATTTTTGTTATTTCTCCTTATTATACAAAAAGTTTTAAAGTTAAGACTTTAAACATTGCATTTATAACAGGAAAAAAATGTTAACCTACAGGAATTATTTTGAAAGCAAAGTAAGTTTCATTTTCCACTTAGGATATTTTTTCAAAACCTTTGAAGGGGACATGCATCCTGGTCATTTAAAACATTCATAAGTAGCAACAGCATTTCCCTTTTACTTAAAGCTCAGCTATTTTATAGGCCCGAGAAGCAATTTCTAAGTGAGTAGTAATCATTGGTCTAATAAAGGTAGATTGCTATAAGCTTCTTTCCTTCCATTTCCCTTCTTTGTGACCTTTATGCTTCTACATTTTGCACGCTCATCCTACCCCCCACCATAAAATTGTCCAGCCATTTCTCACACTCATTTGTATGATTTTCCTTAATAGCCAGATGTGTCATGCTATTCCACATGGTGCCTTCATTCAGCTGAATCTGCTTGAAATTTTGCTCTCAGTTTCCTTCATCATTTTATGTCATCTTTCTGTCTCTTTGGTTTCCTGAATATAATTTCGATATCTAACAAATTAGTCTAAATAAATATCTCACATTTTTTAATGTCATGACAACATTATTTCCTTTATTTGAGTCCGAGTGAATCTTAATAGGATATCTCATTACAATTAAATAATTGCAAACTAAATGCAAGCCTTTGAAGAATATTCACACACACACACACACGCACACATCCACACACACACGCACACAGAATTTCATCCTACAAGAGATTTGTACCACAGAATGTTTTTTACACGGTTTCAAGTGTCATCTACAGATTTTTAGATTCCTGATCTTTGAACTTATGGGAAGCCAAATGCCTAAGACTAAAACCAGGAAATATAAAACAGTTTATTTAGTGGAAATATAGACTTTTAAATGCACAGAACTTTAACATGAAATCCTATTTAATTTGTAATATGATAATTAGCATATATGTGTGTTATTTTACACTATGATGTTTCCTAAACATCATTTTGATTATTAACAAGGGAAATATTCAATGTTATGCTATTGCTACTTCAAGCATTGATTAAACTCTCTGCTGTTCATGAAAGCTGACAGGGATTCAAAGGAGGAAATGTAAAACTTGAAGCTACAGCAAAATAGTGACATTTCACTCTATAAAGCTGCCAATACTTTAATCCTGCATGTAAATCATTTTTATCAGTTCAATGCCATATCTTAATTTGTATACCAAAGAAAATGCCCCTTTACATTAACTTTAATAAATGGCAATATAACATTAACCGTGCTCTATTCAAGGTTCTTGTGAGCAAGTAAGGATTTTTTCCCCATATGTGTCCTCAATTTTTTTCACTTTCCTGTGAATAGATCTTTAAGGTATGTTTTTCATTTTCCTAATGCGAACAACCTACCTTTCATTATTTTTTTATTTAGAATCTTTATTTTCTCAGTTTAAGTGATGTCTTTGTCAATGATAACATTGTATTCATTTAGAGTGATGATTGATATGGTAATAGATACAGTGTGATTGAAAGCAACCTTTGTCAATAAGAAGGCCAAATACTCAAACTGTGTATTGGTCTGAATTTGCTCATTATTGGAGACCTTTCATAGTCATATTGACTTGCTGTCCAAATGTTGTTACTTATCTGATGCTTCCATTGTTTAAATGGTATAGACATTAGTATTGAACATAACTTCCCCCAATATCTGTCCTAAAATATCCATAGCTCAATTCGGCAATATTCAAGCATGTTATAAATGTGTATATAACAGAGACTTTGAGCTTAAAAAAAGAGATATTTAAGTTTATAAAATGAAAAATCTCATCAGAAAAAAGCTACGAGTACTATGCCTTTATGCTTCAGTCTATTATATTTGTGATTTTAAAAGAACATTTTGTCCACTTTTTTTGGTAAAAAGGTACACAAACAATGAACAGAAAGTATTTTGTTATTATTCATGTATTTGATTTTGCTATATTTGTCTTTGGAAGGTATGTTAAAAAAAATAATTTGCTATAATGGCCCTGCCATGTTAATGTATGCACACCATTCCATATACATTCATGAATGGAACAATTGCCCCTTTAAAGATTCAGTGCAAGAATCATGACTGTGAAGAAAACTTTGATTTCCTTTCACTCAAAAAGGCCCATTTTCTCTTTCCTCCAGCTGCCCCAGCCTTCTAGTAGAATGAGTATCATCATCTGGTTTTCCCAGAGCACAGACTGACTTACCTGAGGACTATGAACCCCCTCAGTGCTTTCCACGCCTGGTTCTTTGTAATTGATCTATACATGTGTGTGGATTTGAGGAATATGAGGGGTTCAGGGATTTAAAAAGAAAGATGATTATTATTGCTTTCACATAGAGTTTAATATACAAAGAGATGATACTAAATTTGCTGAGAACATTTTCAACCCAGACAATATGAGGTGTATACATGATCCTTGATTGTCTTGTTACAGAAACAGATAACAACATAAAAATATTTTTTTTCTTTACCATGACCTACTCACAGATGGAACCATCATTCTCTCAGATAGTATAATTATCCTCATTAAAAATTATTATCCTTTGGTATATGGCCAAATAATCCCTTCTTATTACATTGTACATTTCCTGCTTCTAAATTTATTAATAGACTTGTCCAGTTTTTCAGCAAAAGACTTCTGAGTTGTCCAAGAACCCCACTTTCCCTTCTCTTTTGCTGAGTTGTGTGAGACTCATGGTCATTTAAATAATCCTCCACTGCCTCTCATGTATAACAGTACTTCATTGCGATGTTTATTATCTCCATCACTTGTTTTCCTTGTTTTCCGTGTCTGGAGCTGTCTCCCTAATCCAGGTCCTGATAGCTAGTGTAACTGGCTTACTAATTAGACACTGCACCTTGTATCCCTGCTCGTCTTCTACTCCCGTTTCATCTTGCTGCCTGTTTGTGATCATGTTACTTAAAGACTTCCATTTGCTTACAAAGTGAAATTCAAACTCACACTCCTAGTAGTCATGCAATTCCTTATTTTGATCCTAACCTATAATTTTATCACTGCTGCCTGCTCTACATGAACTTGACCCACACACTATATCCAACACACCTTGTTCTTTTCTTTCCCTAAGTTTCTGCTCCGTTACATGCCTTTGTCTAAAATAATTTCATTTCCTTATTCTCCCCATGCTAAGCCCAGCATACATTTCAGAATCCAGTTCTGATACTAATTCTTTTATAAGCCTTTCCTGAATCTTTAAGAAAAAAGGGAATCACTTGGGTTAGATTCCAGGTAAACCTCCCTGTGCCCTTCCTCAATTCTATGTGAGGTAGAAATGTCATATTCCTCTTTCGGTATTCCCTGTCATGCAGCAGCCGGGCCAGCTTCATGAGCATGTGACCTGTGCAGTTTCGCTGGGCCCCACATTTAGTAGGGCCTTGTGCTTGGTTTAACGCCCTGCCTTTTCCATCTTGAAGTTATTGTATTTTGAACAAAGGTCCCTACATTTTCCTTTTACACTGAACCTCACAAATTATATATCCAGTCTTAACTGTATTTTTCTCCAAGTAATTACTTAATAAAAATCTGTTAAATGGAATGTTTGCCAATTTCCAAATTCACTTTTCTCCTCCATTGAAACAAAATGGCAATGAAAACCTCCAGGAGAAAACCATAACTCAATGGATGCCTTTACTTTTGTAAAGAAAGTTTTAGAAGAGTATTTCAATAAAATATTTGGGACAGATTTTTTACTTTTATCTCACTGTGTTGCCATAGATGAAAAGAGCTGGCAACATTTTATACAGGTAGGAATAGAGTTTTTTATGCTAACATAGAAAATTATTTGTTTAATAACCTAACATACAGAAAAAAATGGCTTGGGATTTTCATAGTTGACCCTAAAATTGATAGATATAGTTGGTATGCTTGTGGAATTACTTGGAAAAAACAACAACAATATATTCAGCAGATAGTAATGATTCACTATTTAATCTACTCTGTTACATTAGCTAATTTATAAGATTTTTCTTGAGGCCGATACAGTGCTTGGAAGCACAAATTTATAATTAATATTTGGAAAACAGTGGTAAAACAAGAGTGTGTAGGATTTTATAATTAGAGAGAAAGCTTACAATCCTTAGCCCCTGTCCTGAGTGGCTCATCATGTGCAGTATTAAATCTCTCTGGCAAGAATTTTTCTCTGTGAGTTATTTTGAAGGATGTCTATCTAGAAATATTTCCAGACTATTCAGTCTTTTTCATTCTCCATAGATTTTGTCTTGAGTACATACTCAAGGCTAAATTCTCCCTGCCCAACATTCACAATAGAAAAGATCATTCAAGGACATTGCATGTTTCCTCTGTGTACTGACTTCCCCGACTCTGCAATACTGTGCAGGGACCATGAACAGAAGAAGAATTTAAGCACCACTGCACATGCAGCAACATCTTTGTCTTTCTGTGCTGAGGAGTTATATATTTATATTTCAGAATCCAATTTTCTTTAATCTATGTACTATCTCCAAGTGGCCATAATAATATAATAGGGAAAGGTGACTTTCATTTCGTTCTTGTGATAGTTAATTTCCAAGGTTTAGAATGTATAATTTAGAGAAATGTTGCATGCTTTAAGCCAGGGATAATTTTTGATTACCAAATATCAGATATGTACTGACCCCCAAATTATCGTAGGTAAGGGGTGACACAATAAATCCTTTAAAAACCAGAACTTCTCTATGTCAAATAACTTATATTTACCTTTTATTTAAATTACCTTCTACACATAATACTTAGATTTCTACGCAGGTGATAAAACAATGAATTGACTTAAATGGTAATATTACTAATCAATTTTAATATAAAATATTTTTTATATTTAAAAATATATTTATAAAAATAAGTCTGATATTTATAAAATGATTAGCCAGTTACTTTAGCTATGTCCCCCTAACAGAGCATAAGAACTTATTTGGAAAAGAGCCATGTTTTTTAAATGAATGATAACTAAAAATGTTTTCAGATTCTTAAGACACATATCAATAAGAACGTGGTTCAGGGCTTCAGTATTTCAGTGTTTCCGTATTACCAGGTTTGTTCTATTTGGCCTGAAAACGTATTGTGAACAGTTATGAGAGAGAAACCCATATAGAGGCAAGTGTCATACGGTGTGGCAAGCTCTAAACAAAATATGAACCCTATGGGAGTTAGCCCAGAGGACAGACTCTCTGATAATTTTCAACACTTTGAATAGATGAGACACTCATAAATATTTTCTGCAAGTCTGGTGAATGCGGCCGATTACACTTTAATAATTTCACTGGAAAAGCTGATGAATCAAAACTTAATAGCTTTTTAAATAGAACATATATTTGAAAAGAACCAAACTGAAAATAGATTATATTTTAAGACATGAATATTCAAGATCTTTGGGTGGAGGAAGAGAGACAGAGAAAGAAAGAAAGAAAGAAAGAAAGAAAGAAAGAAAGAAAGAAAGAAAGAAGGAAAGGGAAGGGAAGGGAAGGAAAGGAAGGAAGGAAGGAAGGAAGGAAGGAAGGAAGGAAAGAAGGAAGGAAAGAAGGAAGGAAAGAAGGAAGGAAAGAGAGAGGGAGGGAGGGAGAGAAGGGCGGGGAGAATATATTTAGAGGGAAATGACGTAAAATAACATAAGTTTGTTTTCATTTTGGCTATATACCCTAAGCCTAGGATGTGACAGGACATATGTGGCTTTATATTTAAGATTCCTGAAATGAGTTTCTCTTCACATATGTAATATTTTTCAAACATAAGAAACCTTTGAATTTTCAAGCTGAGCAGGCAGGGTATTCGGGGAAGGGTAGGGAGAGGAGATGAGTTCTAACAAAACTGTCATGATCATGTTCAGTAGCCAAAAATATTTACTAATCGATAAAGAAATAACTTCATCTCTAAGAGTTAATCAGTTTTAAATGTTGCATTCTCAGCCAGCATTTAAAAATAAATATCCCACTGGAAACAAAATGATCCAACTCCACCTGTATGCTAATAATGTTTGCTAATATCTCTTTTCTTGATGGCACATGACTGGAGTAATTCTCTGAGCCTATCTCATCTATTTATTGCTACACAAAATATAATGGCATGTAGATATAAATACTAATGGAGAAAGTGCACTGCCTTAGGGAACACCCATCATGACAAGTAACTAATTGCTTTATGTACATTAGTACCAAGTGAAGCGTTTTACATCTTATGAAAGGCACCAGCACCCTCTACTTTCTAATTTACCTAAATGTCACGTCCCCTCTCAAAAGAAAGGATTAAAAGACTTTTTCAAGGTATCATACTAATTCTCCTCAATTCACTGTGCCCTGCTAGCTAGATTGAAATCAATTCTAAGTTACAGAATATCTAATATTATACATCAAATCACTCATGTTGGGTGATTATATTTCACTTAATGTGTAACCATGTACATTCTGTATATAGCCATGTATGTATACTGTATCTATACTATGTACATATGTTTGCATACTATACATATGCACCTATGTGTGCTATACACAACTATATATACTATATATATTATATGTATATAATATATATATGTACTACTTGGATTCCGTTCATATAGAACGAACAAAACTGTTGAAATATTACTCTTACTCTGCTAGGAATTGCTATTCATGCAAGAGAAAATGAAGAAAACACACACATATACACATCTTCTTTATTTTATTTTTATTTTTTTGAAAGAGAGTGTGAGTGTACATGGAGGAGGGGCAAAGAGAGAGAGAGGGATAAAGAGAATCCCAAGCAGGCTCCTTGCTCTCAGTGTGGAGCCCTATGTGGGGTTTGATCACATGAACCGTGAGATCATGACCTGAGCCAAAATAAAGAGTTGGAAGCTTAATTGACTGATCCACTCAGGCACCCCATACACATTTTCTTTTGAAAACAAAACTGAAAAATGTATTTTGGAAAAAATATCAGTCTCAAGCGTTAATGATATTTCCTATGTGGTATGGAAAAGGAACTTTGAAATATGTGTCTTCAAGGACCATAACTGGTGATGATATACCAATTATGAGAGAGTTAACCTGAATTATGGGAAATGCAGAATTGCTTAGTTTGGCAAAGCAACCTTTTCTGTCCTAAAGATTTCAGTGAGACAAGTTATTACTGTTGTCACCAGAGCAGTTATAATGGTAACTATTGAAAATTAATAAATGCAGCTGCAAACAGGGGGAAGCAAGTTAGACCAAATATTTTTCAATTTTTCTTTCTCTTGTTACCGCCACACTCTCATCACATATTTTTACCTCTCTCATATCTGAAGGTAGTCTTGCCTGTAAAAAATAAGCTGTATTTCAGTTCTGGAATAGGTTATCTATTCAGACCTATTGATGCGATATATCTTGTGGTAGTCCTTCCTAAGGAGGAAGAAAATTGGTGTTTTCCTCACACATGGCATTGGTGCTATCTCCCCATCCAAAGGAGAGTGTTATGCTGTGCATTGGAAAAGAAAAAACAGAGATGTAAGGAGGAATGATATGGAGGAGATATTGGCCACATTGTTGTAGAAACTTTATTTTATATTGTAAGATGATGCCATTAGGCTAGATGGTATGCACTGCTCATCCAGATCTGGCGTCTCTGGAAATATGGCCGGAGAGTCATAAAAACCTCATGGGTGAGACTTAGGATGCAGTCTTCTGGCAGGAAGGTGGGATTGCATGGACAGCCAATAGGCAGAAGCTGGACACAATGGCTGTGGAATTATGTACACGTAGGTTTGAATCCTCAGGACTCCAGGACTATGGGCGAGTTTCATTTTGCCCCCACTCATTTATTTTCTTTGTAACACTGACCATTAATGTGCATTTTCCTATAAAGATGTTGTGAGAATTATATGAAATAAGGTATATAAGATGCTGGATGAATGCAGGTAAAGGCTTGAAATTAAATTTCTTCTTGTTATTGATTACAGTAAAAATAAACTTTCTTTGCACATTTTGAGTTGCTTATTTGATTTTTTTAACTGACTGGCTGATAAATACAAAAGCTACCTTTATCTATGTCAGGAATGAGCCCTTACTTATAATGGAAGGGATTTTGTTAATGCAAGATATTTTAAGGCAGACTATAGGTGTTTTGAGATAAATTATAGAAATATAGTCCTCAATATAGAAATAAATATATCATTAATAGAGTTAACATGGAAACTGATATATGAAGTAAATGAAAAGCTATTTACAAATATTACAGTATGGGTTTTGTTCATTCTTCTGTATTACTCATTAATGACTATTTTCCATCTTATAATAAATGGACACTGGGGTTTTCCTGTTTATTCTACGCAACTTGCAGTTGTGTTACATTTACTCATATGTGCATTATCAAAAATTATTAGAAAATATAAATTAAAAATCACTTCTTTTGGGGCGCCTGGGTGGCTTAGTCGGTTAAGCGTCAGACTTTCGCTTAGGTCATGATCCCGCGGTTCGCGGGTTCCAGCCCCGCGTCGGGCTCTGTGCTGACTGCCAGCTCAGAGCCTGGAGCCTGTTTCAGTCTGTGACTCCCTCTCTCTCTGACCCTCCCCTGCTCACGCTGTCTCTCTCTCTCTCCTAGAAATAAATAAAACATTAAAAAAAATTTAAAAAAAATTAAAAAAAAATAAAAATCACTTCTTTTATTGTACTTTGATAATTTTCAAAGAAAGATGCTACATATGATAATAATTCTCTGATTTTTGAATAATAGAAAAAAAGAAATGAAACATTATTAATATTATTTTACATCATCATATCTTTTTAAATCATTACTGTTAACCATCCAGTCATTATCAGAGTTAAGTCATCAGCTATTTATCAGATAACCCATCATATACAAAGTAACATTTGAAATCTTTAATTTATTATTGCTTGTCAGAATAGAAATGTCTTTTGAAATTATGAATTCATTGAATATTTCTAATGCAATCATTTTGAAATAAAGTAGCAAAACCTGTTATTTAAAATTACCCTGTGGTTTAGTTTTATTTAAATAATAAGTGTATTCTTGATGAAGTTTGAGTTGCTTTAATTTTGAAAGTACAGATATTAATTTTTAAATTTTATTTAGATCCTTTGACAAGCAGGTTAGGAATTTGTTTAGTACTTTCTTTTTTCCCCACATATTATAATTATCTACTTTCATTTTCAGTCTTCTAGAACAGTGAACTCCTTACTTGTAAAGCATATCTTTTTTTGTTCACTACAGATTCATTTCCTAGAGAGGCAGCAAGTCTTCTGTCCTGAAGTTTCCAATCAGGGGTAGAGGGTCACTTACCAGCAGTGTTTCTCAAAGCCCTCCTGCATCACATGAAGATGAGTTTGTGTGTCAACTATACTTCAAGTAAAAAATAAAAAGTAACAGCTATTGGTGTCCACAAATGTAATAACACAGCAGCTATAAAAGAGTAAAAATAACTGTATTAAAAAACTATTTTAGGCATGCAACTTTCAGTGATAATTCTAAATATTTCAAAAGGAAGTTCCAGTTCAGTCACACAATGTTCTCTGAGAGGACTCAGAGATCATTTATTCTACATTAAAATGGAAAAATATGGCAAAGTCAGGATGTCTTTGCATTTTCAAACAATAGCACCAAAGAAGCCCGAATACAAACGTCTCGACATCCAGTCCAACACTCCACGTCTTTAAAGAGCGTCTTTCAGCCAAGATTCCTTGATAACATGATGAACAGGTAAAACCAGCTTCATAGTCCAAATTATGACCTCAGGGAGGAAAAAAAAAAAGAAACAAAAAAGAAAAAAAGACAACTCACTTTGTATCTTGTCCTTCGTTCCTTTGTATCTTGTCCTTGTGATTTCCTTCCTGAAATTATAGTTTCCTGATTACTTCCCCGAAGAGGGAACTTTGGGGAAGCAACATATTCACAAGTACTAGCAGAAATGTATAACAGGGAATGAGGAGAAAGGGCAACTTGTCTCAAAGGTGTCCGAAGATTAGTTTCAAAGGCCAACAGGGTTCTAAACAGCTTAAAGGCTGTCACAGGTTAAGACACTCAGGCGGCATGAAGAAAAGGATTCTTCTTTCTCTTACTTTTGGTGTGTCCTGGACCATCTAGGCTTTCTGTTCATAACAAATAAGTGATACGTGGGTATGTCTGATTACTCCGAGGATTAGCTCTATGTGTATGCAGACTGAGAAGAATTGTCATAAATATCACCTCCAAGGAAACTTGCTGCAGCCAGTTCATGGGCCCCTGGATTTCCTGGACATCATGTAACCCTTTTGTAAACTTCTATTACATGTAAGAATAAAGTGGCTAGATATAGAATAATGAAGGGTAAGCAAATTACTTGATGGGGAAAAAACAAAAGCTCCCACAAAGACACTTTGTCCATGAATGGATGCCACACTGTTGCTGAGTGGGGATACAAAGAAGGGGATACATGTCTTCTTCAGCCATGTTGATGGTGTCACCCTCTGAATCCTTTGTATTAAGGATGTTGGGGAGGAAAGAGCTAAGAGGTACATGCAACAGAGAGGAAATCATGGGCTTGATACCACAGTAATTGTTTCAGATATTATGAACTTGCATCAGGGCCTTATGGGAAAAAAAAAAGGAAGCTTTTTTATAGGTATTACTTTGTGAGGGTAAAGAGAGGCTTTAAGAAGCAAGATTGCAAAATGTAAGGCAGCCTGTGAAAGGTTTTTTTCTATTTCTTTGTACAGTGTAAGATCCCTTAGACTCACTAAGGCTGCAGGGAAACTGGTACAACTTTGGCATCACACCTGTGGCTTTGAGCCATTGAAAGATTGTGCTCCTGGCCCCTAAATGTTACCCTCGTTTCAATGGGGTTTTGAAGCAAGGAAAGAAACAAAGGGCTCTCAAATAGCTTCTTAGGCAACCAACATCAGCCTGGAAGGCCAGAACTGCATGTATTATACAAGAACACTATGGACGTAAAGAATGAATAGACTGTAGGCAAATTGGGATGAGGATCAGAGATAAGTGGATTGTATTAACAAATTACCAATTAGCACTTCTGCTCTATTGTCAAAGTAGTTTAAAAATGAGAAATGTATCAAGAATTTAACATTCTAAGCTATTTCTTCAAAACAACTTTAATTATCTTTTTCATTCATCAAATAATCCTTAGCTTCTTATATTTAATATCAAGTATGTTATGAATTACATCCAAATGTGGCTAAACTGGTCCAGTTATAAAATTTGTCTAAGTTTTTATTATTATGAGAAAATTTAGTATTGATTAAATAATATACTTATTTCTCTATAAATAGGAGATCTGCTTATTGTCCCAAGAAATGTAATATTCTATACTTAGTTTTCAAGGTTGTAGAAGAAAGTATAATTATATTATTAGAGGATATATGTACACACACACACACACACACACACAATTTGTTTAAATAAGTATGACTTCTTGCTGTTAATATGCTGATTGCTTTTTTGAGAAAACTCCAGTCTTGTGCCTACCTATATGTACCAGTTGCTATGACATGACTTTGTTTTCCACTTTGTTACAATTAAATATTTTTTGAGTTTTTTGCACATCTTACACAGATAAGAAAACATATATTTATCCTCCCTCCCCTCCACATTATCTTCCCTTGCAAATCCTTACACCAAGAATTTAACCTATCGGATTGTAAGTTAATCAGCTTCTGCTACCCACAGTCACCCTTTCGGAATTTCACTACCAACCATTAAAAGCTTCATCTTCCTCCCGTCCCCCAGGCTAAATATTTTATCATCATTTTCCCTTTCCCTTTCTATTTCTCTCACTAGATCCAATCCATCACTAAGCCTTGACATTTTGGCGGGGGGGGAGGTGTCTATTATGTTTCTTCGGCCTCCCTTTCCAACTTAATAGCCAACATTTTATCCCGGGCATCTGGTCTCTCTTCCACCTGAGGAAGAGAGCTAGAGACCTAGTCACTTCCTTGCCTCCAGGTTTTCTCCACTGTACTTAATTCCCATGGACCTTCTAGAATAACTTTCCCCCAATGTTTTTTTTTATTTATTTAATCAAATAATCTTCTTACCCTTCATGATTCTAACTAACTTTTTACCTTGGCTTTCAGGACTCCATTGTCAATGGCATTTCTTACCTTACTATTCTTGCTCTTTAGACTCTCTTCTCTTGTCAAGGTAAATGTGCATTTCTATCCTACACGTGGCCAATTAACCTGCCAGACTTCATGTCTGATGCTTCCCTTCCTGCAACTCTCTTGTATCTTCTGAATTCTTTTTCTTAACTGTTAAGTAATAGGGAATGTTAAGTAAATATGTTCATAGGATGAAAGAGCATGAAGTCCCTGAAAATATTTTATACATCAGTTTCAATTAGTAATGCTGAGTTGGTAATGCATATTTTCACGTGAGGGGAAACTGATTAAAAAATCATTTGAATAGGGTTTTCAATGGGGATTCCTGGAAAACAAGATTCTGAGATAGATATTTGCTTGCAGGAAGCTTTGTAAGGAGTGCCCTTGGGATCAATACCTTTAAGGAAATGAAGCAGAACTGAGCTGAGGAAAGAGTTCAACTACAAGGCATTTGGAAAAGGGGATTCATTCTTACAGGCATCTTTTCAGCTGAGGGTGACTCTGAAAGAGCCACTCAGCTATGGGCCTGTGGTTCCAACCCTCCCAACAGTAGAAGCAAGAATGCCTCAGGGCTGAAGGGCATCTGGATGGCATACCACAGTATCCTGTCAGAGATGAAGACAGTAAACTTGCAGAAATAGATAATTGTAGGAGCAAGAGCTGAAAAGAAACACAAGGATGTGTGCTTATTATCTTTAGTTAGTAGTATTATAAGTGACTTTTGTGTATATTTCTATTTTCTAATATTTTCTCCATTGGCTGCAAAAAAAGAATGAATAAAATTTTAGCCAGGTAAGGGTAATGCATGTTACTTTAAAAAATATCACCTTTGACTTTTTTCTTAATTTTTAAAATGTTTCTTAATTAAGCAAACTGGTTACTCTGTCCTTCCTAAGGACTTTTTGCGGGGGAGGGAGTGGTGTCAAATTTGATCACTTTTTCATTTCTTTCCACCACTTCTAAGCTATTCAATGTTGGTGTTTTTTAACCCTCTGTCTACTACTAGATAATAAACTTCTCAGGAATAGCCGTTATGTCTTCTGTTCTATATGGGAGTCTATTTTTTTTACAGTGATTTTAAAATGTATATATGATTTAATAAATGAATAAATTATATATATATGTAAATATGCATACACATATACTTAAAGCTGTTAACATGGAGTTCTGTGCAGAGTAGATAATTATGCTGTTGAACACCTGGAGGAAAGGAAATTCAGAGCTAGATTAGGGCTAATTTTAACAAACAGCCAGAATTTATCTGCAAGTCCTGGCTCACAAGCAACATTGTACTTGGAGTTGAGATTTTCAGGCATTTGGTATGTAACCCCTTCATTCTGTGGTGCAAAATAATAGCTAAAAGAAATTCATGAGTGCCTACATCTAAGAATAATTTTGGTGATTGTTAGGAATGGCCTGTTAATGTTACCACAAATGATTTATTTCTTATTCTGGGACTTCAGCTTGTCCCACTGTATATTTTTCCCAAAGATAGAATGATAAACTTCATAAAGTTGTACAGACAGCATTGGAAAAGGTGAAATTACCTTGATGTTTTGTAAGTTCCATAGGCATGGACTTTTCAGTCATTTTTAGAGTAGTAGATGATCATCAAATAACAGTTTGATGTAAGGGATTATTCTGAGAATGTTTCTAAAATAAGCTAGATACCTAGAATTTTAATAGGTTTTCTTCTAATTTGACATTGGAAGAAAAAAAAGACAGAAATGTCTATTTTTGCTGTATTTCAACCTCAAGCAAATTTGAATCAGAACAAACTAAACATAGTTTAAGGGTCACTTAAGATATTACTTAGAAATAGCTTCAAGCCCCAAGGTCATTTTGAGCTTGAAGTTATTTAGTCCAAATAACTGAAATTTACTCTTAACAGAGAACAGTTACAAACTCATACTGATCAGTGAAGATTCACTAAAACCTCGTAGTTATTTGATGTGCATATTCCAGAAGAAACATGAATTCAGAATGCAAGTAGGACTCCTAAGAATGAATTCACAAAATTAATAAACCAATGATATAATTTTCAAGAAGTTTATAACAATAATAAAGCTAATTTGATTGATAATTTTATTTAAATTTGGCTGAAACTTAGAATTTCATGTTTAGTAATGTCCAAAATATTGCATGCATTATTAATAGTCCTAATAATGTTTAAAGATTTATTTTTAACAAAAAAAATACATTTCCTGGTGGGGTGTTTTTAAATCTTGCCTAATAAAAAACATCTAGTTTATACTTGACTAAAACTGTATCTGTTCTCCACCTCCTTCCCCCAGTCTTCAAGTAAATCACTTTCTTTCACTTCTTGTGTTACTATTTTCTAAATATGTTCTTCCTATTAACCCAAGGGCTTATCATCTATAAAACTTGTTTTGATCTTAGATTCAGCTTCCTCATTCAGTTGACAAGGTCTGTAGATTTTACATCTTCTCTGGCCTCAGAAATCACTCTTGAATTTTGCTTCTTTTAATCTTTCCTTTTTCATTGCCTTAATTTAGACCTTCGCAAAACCATGAGCTCCCAAAATTTCTGTCAGTCACCTTAGCTTTTCCACTAAGTTGACCTTCTCATCCTTCATAAAGTTGGCTATTTGAAACTCTTGTTTAAAGAATGAAACCTATATTATCTCAGAAAAAGAAATATCAGCCTCCATAATCTGTTGTTCCCTCTTTTCCAGACTTTCCTCCAATACTTTTCATCAGGATTCTTCAATCTTTTTTGACCGAAAAGATAGATTTTGGATAGATGCAAATGGAGATTATATAGAAAGATAAAGGCATCTCTTAAGTCAGCCAGAAAAAAAAAAAGTCTTCTGGCTATATATGCCATGTTAGGTTTTAAAGTCACATCACTTTACTTTCCCCAATTAACCTGCATTCCCAGTACCCTAACCTCACAACTTTTCAGACTGCTAACAAGTTTTGAATGACTCATCTTGAAACTTTCAGTTCAGGAGAAGCTTTCAAACATTAAATTTGGTGTGTCTCCTGGGTCTTTGAGATCCACCTAAAATGTCACCTTCTCAGTGAAATTTCTTCAATACTTTTGGGAAGAATTTGTTTTTATTCTGGTTCTTAGAGCGATGAAGCCATATTTCTATGAGTTACATTTCTAGCAGCTCCTAAGCTATATTAATATCTATCACTTGGCTGGATAGTGAGTTGACCTCCATGTGTATAGTGCCCATCTCAGGGATAGAGCTCACTAGGATGTGCTAATTAACTGAACAAATTAATGCACCAATTTTCTAGAACTCCAAGGAGGCTATAGTAGATGTACATGGCAGAGTCAATCTTAAACAATGAAGAAACATCACCTCCTATGTTATGTTAATCTTAGGACATTACAGAAATAGCTCAAGCAAAAAATAATGAGAGTTTTAATTAGAATTGTAACTATGGAAATGGAAATATAAAGATAAAAGTCATGATATTTTCCGGGTAGTATCAAAATATCCATGAGACATTGGTAAGAGGGATAAAAGGAGAGAAAAAAAGGGAAAGATAGCTTTAAAACTGACTGACTGAGATAATTTTTAAGTATATGAATGTTTTTTATTTTGTATGTATTATTTGCATCTATGTATCCTTTCATACCTAATTACCAAAGCATTGAAGTCTATTTCAATAATTCATAATTTAACTTTTGGATCAGTTTTCAGAGTACCAGTAGAGGATTCTTTCAGTGTAATCAAACAAATCTAGAAGAAAAAGCCTAAAGTAGTCACTTTATAAAAACAAAACCAAAGAAACACACAAAAAAACCAAACGAACAAACAACCCCCTGAACTTTCAAAATCAAGTGTCAGAAAATGAACTAGTGACTGAGAAACAAGGGATCAGGGTCTTAGTTTCAGCTTAAACTTCTATCACTATAACTTTGGGATACTATCCAGTTATAGTTACATATAACTTATTATCCAGTTATAGTTACCAAATTAGTAAAACATTGGCTTCTGTGATTTTCTATAGCTCTTAAAAGACTGTATCCTAAGCTTGACTTTTTAACTACCAAATTTCAAATAAAAAAAACATTGATTTTCACCTGGATCAATATTTAAAGAAAGATGAAGTCTGTCAGTGGAATATTTTCTACAATCTAACAATTCTTGTAGTTTGTTATTTAAGGAAATATGTTTTTCTTTGTTACAAAAAGGAGAATTAAGTATCTCCCCATTAGTTTCTCTTAAAGACATTCCCTACAGTGTTTCTGAGTCAAAGTTAGGGTTGAGTTTTGAATCAATAAGTCTATCCAAATCTTACCTTTATCTAAGCCTTTCTAACTAGTCTTAACCTGCTACTAGAAAAATATTCCAATCATTAAGAAAGAGAGAGACCAAAGGAGACTGCTATGAATACACATGGTCTCCTCTGCAAGGAGAGGCTGGCAAGTACTATGGCTCCAAGTTAAAACTACCTTATTTTCAAACAACAGAGAGAAGACATGTGAGACTGTCTCACAGAAGGTCTTTTGGGGATGGTGAGGAGTTTCCATTTTGTTCAGAATGTAACAGGCAACCATTGAAGTTTATGAGAGGGGAGTGGCAATTAGATTCACACTGAAGATATTACTCTGCCTAGAATGCAGTAAATGGATTCCAGGAACAAGAATGGAAGTGAGAGACCAGTTAGTGGGCTATTGCAACAGTCGCATAAAAAATGGGGCTGTGGACTCTGGTAACCCTGGAGATCGAAACAACATACATGAGTTTGAAATGCATAATTAAAAATGAAGATGACAGACTTGTTGTTGGATTGGAGGAACAGTGGGCGAAGGGTAATGAAGAATCAAAGATAACTCTTATGTTTTCGTCATAACCAATTTCATAAATAATAGTGACATACAATGAGATATAAAAGACTGATACAGAAACAAGTTTGTGAGAGGGACTGGGAAATTAAGAGTTCTATTTTGACTCCCATTATAAAGCCAAGAGGAAATGTCAGGAAGGCCATTGGATATAAGTGTGTAGCAAGATGCCCCATGCTTTCCTATCCTGCTGTCCAGATAAATGACCAAAGCTCCAAAGTTGAAATAATAGGTGCTAGGCATATTCCATGTTTCCTAAGAGCCACTAAAGTGCTACTAGATATATCCTTCACCCCAGAAGTTTTAAGACAGGTAGAAAACAATTATAAAATTGGATTTTAGACCCAATTTTAAAGTTAATTTGGATGAATAGTAAAATAGCTGAAAGTGACTGGAAAAGTGTGTTCACTGCTCTAGACACTACGATAGTATATTCAATAGTTGATATTTGAAGGCAATAATTGGAGAAATATCTACTTTATTTATTTATTTATTTATTTATTTATTTATTTATTTATTAACGTTTATTTATTTTTGAGACGGAAGAGAGACAAAACTTGAGTTGGGGAGAGAGAGAGAGGGAGACACAGAATCTGAAGCAGGCTCCAGGCTCTGAGCTGTTAGCACAGAGCCCAGCCAGGGCTCAAACTCACAGACTGTGAGATCATGACCTGAGCTGAAGTCGCTACTTAACCGGTTGAGCCACGAGAAACATCTGTCTTATGATAATATCCTTACTCTACTGTTCATACTTCTTTCAGAGTACTTATAAAATTGTCTACTATAGAATAGTTGTACTTAGGCAGAGATTCAATATAGATACAAAAAAAAAAAAAGAAAGAAAATTGGTTTACATGAAGCCCAGGAGCCAAAAAGACATATAGTTTGAGCAAAGGAGGATGGTCAACAGAGGAGATAGAAAAAGATGGTATCAGTATGGACAAGTAGGAAGAGCTGATTGTCTTAAAATTCAAGAGAATATTTCAAGAAAGAAAGACTGATCAATTATGTTGGAAGTTATTAAGAATGGGGGGAAGCCAAGAGCAAAAAAGTAACTATTATATTTTGTGGCACACAAGTTCATTGTATGACTTTGATGAGACCTATTTCACCAAAAGAGTGGGCACTAATATACCACTGAACATGTTGAAAAAAGAAAATGTTATACAATTTGAAGAGAGTGAATATAAACAACTCTTTGGAAATAATTTCTATAAGTGAGAGTCAACATATAAGATATGAGATTAAGTGTGGAATCTTTAGGATGGAATATACTAGAGTATGTCTGCATGCTAAGGACAAAATGTAACAAAAAAGAAAATTAATAATTCAAGAGATAAATTATGATTGCAAGAACAAAGTCCTTAAGGATGTAAGAGGGAATTGAGATCCAGACCCACAGGAAAGGATTTGATTTTGGTTATGAGTAGGCACATTTTACCCTTTGTAACTGGAGAGAAGGTGTTAGAAAGTAGATTTGGTGGGAAGAAGATGAAGATGTTCTCAGAGTTTGTGTGCTACTCTGTCTCTGGATTATATGCTCATGTGTGTGTAGTGATGGTAGTTAGGGATGATGGGTGAGCCACTGGGCTGGGGGAGTATTTTGAAGGTTTGAATAAAAACATTTATATGAAATAGTTATGTTTATGTAAGGGAATACTAATATGTTAAATAAAGGCTATAAGGTGGTCAGTTTCCATCATATATTCACTTGATATTTATGATCATGAAGTAAGGTTACTTACCATTTGAAGGCTTTTCTCCCTGTCAACAGCCCTATGTTAGGTGTAAAGTAGGTGAATATTTGGGCTTAAGTTTTAACTAGTATTGTGGCCTTGTCAGGAAATGACAGAAAGGTAGAGAAATGCAAGAAATTTAAAGCCATTTGCCAGGGAGTGATTACAAAGATGACAGAAAAAATGATTTATTTTGAATCAATTATTTAGATTATTTCTTAAATCTCCATTTCAAAACACTAATATAAATTTATGCAGAAACCACTTGACTTAAAGTTGTTGTCTTAGTATTGTTCAACCTAATGGTTTTTAAAATTTTTTTTTAAATGTTTTTATTTATTTCTGAGAGAGACAGAGAGTGTGTGAGAGCAAGGGAGGGTTAGGGAGAGAGGGAGACACAGAATCTGAAGCAGGTTCCAGGCTCTGAGCTGTCAGCACAGAGCCCGACACGGGGCTCGAACCATGAACCGTGAGATCATGACCTGAGCCAAAGTTGGACGCTTAACCGACTGAGCCACCCAGGTGCCCCTAACCTAATGTTTTTAAGTGTCTTTTAACTTATGTTGTTCAGTAAGTCTCCAAATCATTTTGAGAGACAATTTAAAAACAAGAAAATAAAAAAGAACATTCAACATTCATATACTTGGCACGTAGGAAAACTTAATAGCAAGGAGGAAAATCTAAGTAACTTCTTACATCCTTTTGGCAAATTGGCTTCTATTGTTCCTAACATTTTAACATAGTTCTGGTCAAAGCTTGCCACAATGGAACAGTCAATGAAAATTAGTATCTTCTAATTAGTAAATTTCTGTTTTTTTATTGTAACCGTTTATACCAACATGCTTTAAAATAGTATGGGCAAGGGACTGGTGATTTCTGTGTAGAAGGTACTATATAATCTTATTTAATCACCAAATAATTCTGAGGCAAATATTACCCCACTTTAGACAATGAGAAACTGAGATTCAGAAAATTATATAATTTTCTCAAAGACACAAATTTAGCAAGTGAATGAATCTGGATTTGAGCCCAGATCTGTCAGTCTACCAAATCTGTGTGCTTTTCAGGTCAGAAACTTGCCTCCAGGTTTCTAACTGAATGCCTGTACCAGTTTAATTTGTGCAACCATGTAATATTTAAACTAATGGATGTGATGAAAAAAGGCACATAAACAAATAAGCTAGCTGTTAGACAATATTTAAAGCACACACAAAGCAATTTGAATTTCTTCTTCCACAATATAAGCTTTCAAGGCCAGTGGTACGTGGGTTTAGTATTTACTAGTATTTGAAATGACTTTTGATAATATAAATTGGTCTTGATTATCTATATTTGGTCCAATATTAAATGAAAGGTTATATGCTGCTGACTATGGAAACCAAAGCTGTGCTATCTCTATTTTCTCAGCTCACTCAAATGAAACCAGATAATTCCATCTGTTTAATTCCCTTTGACCCAATTCACAGTCACCCCTAAATGGATTCCAGAAATACCAGTTCTGCAGCTTGCAGAGTTTTCTTAAAGCAAGTCTAATGGATCAAAGTGTGTCATTCTATCTGGCATCAATTTATTCATCATGCAATAAATTCACATTCTGTATAGGCTTAACACAGTGCTTGGAAAAGATAAAGCCAAAGGAGTCTTGACCTCAAAGACATATATATGTGCATCTAGGTGTGTGTGTGTGTGTGTGTGTGTGTGTGTGTGTGTGTGTGCATGTATGTGTGTGTGTGTGTATTTTAATTCTTGTAAAGCATGACAAATTGAAGTGTGACCTGAAATTCAATGCAAGGCTCCTAATGATGTGCACCCAGTGACTTCCTCAGGGCCACCCCAGATGTCATGAAGTGCCCAGCATAGTCCCTCTCCATGAGGAACTACCATGTCGATGCTGTAAATTTCACCCCCAAGGAACTGGCCCAGGAAGTTCTCAAACACATACCAGAGTTCCAGATCATGCACAGTGTGGATTCTGTTTGATAGGCCATAGCAGATAGGTAGCTGAAAAAATTTGTGACAAATGCTTGCAAGTACTAGAGTACTAGGGGTGGAAACACAATTTTTATCTTCCAGAGGTGGTTATATGTGTGTGTGTGTGTGTGTGTGTGTGTGTGTGCATAATTATAGTTTGTTAAATATAATTTATTTAATAGTCTACAGTGCCAAATTATAACCATAAGATTGCTAAGGATTGTAATATATTTACCCCATGAAAATTCAGAATAAAGAAGAGTGAATGTGGCCCATAGTATTAGCAATACAATTAGCAGTCAACATTTTTTTGGGTACTTGAGCTCTTTACATGAATTTTCATTACCTTATTTAATTCTTCTCTTAGTCATCTATTGCTGGATGACAAATTATGCCCAAAATTAACAGCTTCAAATTACAAACATTTATGATCTCATAAATTTTGTGGGTCAGGAGTCGAGGCATAGCTTAGCTGGGCTTCTGGAACCAGATGTTTCATAAGGTTGTAGCCATGTTGTCATTCAGTCAATGCTGCAGTAACTTCAAGGATCGATGGGCTGAAGTACACACTTCCAAACTTATTTGGCTGATAGCAGGCCTCAGGAGGTCTCCTTACAAGTGCACTCAAGTGAACATTTCTATAGGGCTGCCTCATGACATAAGTAGCTAGCTTTCTCCAAGGTGAACATTCCAAAGAAGAGCAAGAGACAGTATCCAAGAAGGAAGCCACAGTCATTTTAACTTAATTTCAGAAGCAACATCCATCACTACTGCCATATTTTATACATTAGAAGCAAATTAGGAAGTTTGGCCCATAATCAAAGGTGTGGCATTACACAAGTGTGTGAAAACCAGAAAGCCAAGGATCATTGGCATCCATCTTAGAGGCTGCCTACTGCAATCCTAAAAAAATGGAATGAAAAGCTTTATGAGATAAGTGCTATTTTAAGTAGATAAAACAATCAGGGCACAGGTTGGTTAAATAGCTCCCTCAGTGCTTCATAACTAAAAAAGGGAGAAGACTAAGATTCAAACTCAGAAAGCGTTATTGCACAGTGTCAAAACATTCCCTAAAGTAAAAATTCAAAGAGAAAAGTATTTCACTCTAGGAAAGAAACAGAATTCAAACACAAACATAAATGCAAGTATAAAATTATATATAGTATTAACAATGTAGAGAAATTGATTTAGAAGTTGGTAGAAAATCTAGTTGGAAAAATTGGTTAATGTTAGTGAGCTTTTAATATATGGCTAAAAGAGTTTGGATTTATGGATAAGTCATCAATTTTTTTTAAACAAGGAAATAACACAGTTAAAATTTTGCTCTATGATTTGTCTGTAAGTTTGTAGAAAAGTCTGGAAAGGTATGACAAAAGAGATAAGGAGGCCGGGGCAGTAGGTGTCTGTGTTGCCGCGAGGAACAGGCCCAAGGCAGAGTCAGTGAAGAATAGGCAATTCCTACCAGTAAGAGTCCCAACATTCACTGATGAACTGGATACGAAATTTAAAACAGTTAAGTGACAAATCACTCCCAGGTTTTAAGAGAGGAAGACTTGTAAAAGAGGAAGTTCAAGGAAAACTTCAAAAGGCAGAGATTTTGTCTGATTTCTTCACTATTGTTCTCTGAGAATAGAATAGGTCATCATAAACCCCCTTGAATGAATAAATAACAGAAGCTGCCATTTATTGGACAAAGATTGACTAAGATTAGCTCAAACAAGCAAACAAAAGAAAACAGCAGCAAAAATGTAAGGAAGGGTTAAGATTATAAGGTTTGACACTGTTTAAGCATAGCCAGATTTTATAGTACTTGTATGTGCTTTTGCGCTAAATCAATCTCTCTCTCTCTCTTTCTCTCCCTGTTTCTCTCCCACCCCGCTTTATCTTTATCTCTTTATCACTTCCCACCCATGGGTATCTTAACCTATATTTAGAGGCACATCTGCACCATTTTCTGCTGTGTATTGGCAGGGCGTCCTAATGATTCTTTATAATTTCAACTTGCATTTCCCTTTGTTTTGCATTGATAAAAATTCGGACTTTAATTTTATAGCAATAGAATGTCACTCTCAAATGCTAATGAACTCTTCTTGTGTTAGTAAAAATGGGAGAGATAGAGAGGGAGAGCAAGAATGAGCGAGAGGGAGAGGGAGACAGAGACGGAGACAATGACAGAGAGACAGAGAATTTCTCTTTGGCATAGGTTGGGGTCAAATGTCTCTCCCCTGATCTAATTAGCATCAACAGTGGTTAGGAGTGTAGGAAGTTATGAAGCCTATTTCTTTCAAAGTGGTGCTGGTAGGGACATATTCTCTGGGAAGATGGCATAAGTGAGGTAGGCAATTTATGATCATGTGCAGTGCAATACATTATTCTAATACATTACTTCCAATCTTTGAAAATGGCCCTTAGTGAGTTCTAAATATCAAATAAGGAAGCTGAGGCTCAGAAGGATTTAAGTAATTTTTCCAATATTACCTAACTCATAAGTGGTTTAAAACAAGGCTCCAAATATTCTATTTTCTGACCTTAAAACTACTATCTTGCTCTTTCTTCTTCTCATTGCAAGATACCACCAAGAAAAATAAGGAAGCTAAAATCAGAATGGCTGTTTGTTTAACCAAGAGTCATGCAGGCCAGGCTATAATGGGCCAGGAGTTAGTAATTGTTGGAAACTAATATCCCTGACTCTTATCACAGCTCTGACCTTGTATCAACCTCACCCCACGCCTGACATATAGTGAGGCTTCAGGATGGGTGAGGTCTGTCTTAACACTTTTCTTGCTATTAAACACTCTGGAAGTTTAATGGTTTATTTTTAGCCTTTGCCAACAGGGTTGTTCTTCAAAATGCCATATGCCTTACAGTGGAGACCGTAGTCATCAAACACTAGATGCAGAATTTTGAAAGAAAAGTGAAAGAAATTGTAGAGTTACAGAACGTCAGCATCAAATATAAGTTGGGATGGCTAGTTAATTAGTTGCTTTGCTCCAGGGAGTGAATAACCTGTGTTTTTCAAAGAAAAAAGTGTCAGTGGAAAGAGAGCAAGTATAAACTGGAAACATAAAATTAATGCAATAAGGCAAATAAGAAGTAGAGAGGGTGTGGGAATAAAATCATTGCTGAAGAAATTGGTAAAGATAGCATTTCTCCCTAAGTGACAAGAGGGAAAAGATGTGGTTGGATAAGAAAAATCTCACCAGACACTACATTCTAAATAAAGAAGGAAATGCTCTCTTTTGCTAGGAATAAGGAACAAAAAAGAATTTGTGCCTAAGGAATATAGAGGTTTGGAATAAAATTTATCCATGAGATTCCCTATGATAGACTTAAATAGAATTACATTGACATGGCTACTCTCGCTATATTAATTTAAACATGTACAATATTATATAAGAGCAATGTAGAAAGAAGTAATGTTAAATTATCTTTGTGTACTCATAGATTCCACTGCAGTACTAGTTACATAGTAGATGCTTAATAAAAATTGGTTAAATAAATTTACTAGCAAAAAGAGCAAATGATACTTAGGTTCCATACCGTATTTAACAAATTCTACTGTCCTATTTGGAAAATATGAATTTCATGCACCTATTTGAGAAATTGCTTGAATTATTTTTAATCTGCTTATGCATTTTTAAGTCAGCTATCGCATAAAATGTTTATAACAGCAATTTTAAAGAATCAAAACCCTTCAAGCTTCGTTTGCAATATATATTACATGGATATAATATATTACAAGGATGATTCTGCTAGGAAATATTTTTGAGAAAAATTCTCGAATTCATTTTCACAAAAATGGTGAGATTATTGATAAACACATCTAAATTTGCAGATTGGTTGTTTTCAGGGGTTATTTGGGGTCATAATTGTAAATCTCATTACCGTGCTTGAAGGAGGTCTCTTTCATTATTATGGTGCGAGGTCCATATCCCTGAAGCTAATTGCAAGGTAGAGCTGCAGAGTTCTAATTGTTTGCCATCAAAATAGCTGTGTAAGCTTGATTAACAGTGTTCAGCAACATTCATAATAGTCCAAGCCTGGCCCTGCATAAAATAGAAACTAGGAAAAAATCAATAAGATTTAATAAGATCAGGAACAATCACTTACAATAGTACATCAATCACACAAAGTAATAGGTGCAGGATTTGATAGGGTCCTGAACTGCCTGAGAGATTCATAACCAGTACTCGTTAATGATTTGTTCATTTGCATTTTATCAATCCAGCTACAGCTGACAAGCAGAAGAAGCAGGAAAGAAATATGTTGACTTAAACTCATCAGCCTTGCAATTAAAAAAATAACATATAATAGCAAATGTCTTGTCACATGGAAATCTGATGTTATTACAAAGATGTGTGCAATCCTTGGCTCTTCAGACTGGGGCTACAGTTAGACTTGCAGAATAGGAGGGTTGACAGTGTCCCTGTGGTCACTAGGAAGTCTCAAAGGTCAGAAAGAATGTACATGTGAATATAAATTTCCTTTCTACCTTTCATAGACCTTGATTGCATAATAATATTTAATGCCAAATGTGCATATTTCCTTGTTTTTATCTCTTTGAAATAAATGAGGCTCCTGGCTTTGCCTTAGGCAAAACCTCTATCAAATGCTAAAATAATCATAATGAGATGGCTTTCTGGTAATTATTGCCTGTCATTATATCCTATTTCAGTTGATGTTATGACTATACAAAATAATCAGGCTGTATTTACCATATATATTAAAACACATTTTGGGAAGAAAAGTAAATGGATGAGATGAAATTGTGAAAACAAATTTCTGATTTTAAATAAATGATATTATTTAATGGGGGAAAATAATCCCCCTATAAACATCAGAGGCATAATGAAAAGTCTGAGCTACTTCCACGAAATTCATGTGGATTCCTGCTCAGAAAATTTCATGCAGGTTTTCTATGGGAGAGAATTATGTGAGTGGAGGGATGCAGAGCACATTGTCAGAAGTCAGCAGTGGTACCATCCAAAATGTGGATTAATTAGCCTCTGTCCAAAACTCTGGTAAATAATGTGCTCCTTCAGAGAAAAACATTATGATTCAAGTCCTTGTGGATGATGTTTAAATAGCTGATTTCCATATAGGATTCTTTAATTCAATCAAAGTACAGGTAAAATCCCATTATAATAGACTCCATGGGGCCTCTAAATTGTTTTGTTGTAGTAGAATTTGGTTAAAATGAATAGATACATTTATCACATTCCCGGTATGTAGTACATACTAGAGAGACAGAATTGAAGCACAGTCTCTTTCCTATTGAATTAACACATGCAAAGAAGCGCTTTGAATAAAAGTGGGGGCATGAGCAAAGTATAATGGTCACATACCTTGTAAAGTTTCCTCAAACTCCTGGTCTGAGGTTTAAAGTTAAAAAGGTTTAAAGTTAAAAAACTTCAAAATGGTTTTAGTATTAAAGTTTTTCTTTCTTTCCTTTTAAAGATAGGATTAATTAGCCTGACCAGGCTTTTGAAATCTAAAACACTGAAGACAATAAAAAGTAATATTATTTGTCATCTGGAGAAAAATAACTGTAAAGAAGTCAATTTTTTGCAGATTAATTTGCTTTTCCTACAAAGCAAACCACCCTGAATCAAGGGCTTCAATTATACAGGTTGACTCTTCTAAAGCCATTAAACAAAGAGAGCATTAGGAAATTTACCAAGAATCAATTCGTAGGATGCCAATTTGCCTAAAAGCAAATTGATAAATGTCCAATTTAGCGAAAGACCAATTCACACTAAATTTTGGCATTCAATGATTTGTTTTTGGTGAATAGGTTGGACTCAAATATACACTTATCAGTTGCATGGGAATTACCGTTACCAGTTATGCTGGAATATGGAAATGGTGCTAATTATTCTCAACATTCTTAACCTTTCATTTACTGTAGAAACAGTTTTAACCCTGACATAATAACAGGCCTCTGGAGATATAATAAAGCATGTGATCCAAATGTTCACATTCTAACAGGAAAACAAAACAAAACAAAACAAAACAAAAAACAACCCACACCTTATACATATTCTCTAAAATATATTATTATATATCTGTTAAGTCTATCTGGTCCAGTGTGTCATTCAAAGCCATTGTTTCCTTAAAGATTTTCTGCTTAGATGATCTGTTCATTGCTATAAGTAGGATGTTAAAGAGCCTTAGTATTATTGTATTGTTATCAGTGAGCTTCTTTATGTTTGTTACTAATTGATTTATATTTGAGTTTCTCCAAGTTAGGGGCATAAATATTTTGTAATTGTTAGATCTTGTTAGATAGCCCCTTTATTATGATGTAGTGCCCCTCTTCATCTCTTGTTACAGTCTTTGGTTTAAAATCTAGTTTGTCTAATATAAGTATGGCTACTCAGCCTTTCTTTTGACGTCCATTAGCATGATAGATGGTTCTCCATCCTTTAACTTTATATCTGGATGTGTCTTTGGGTCTAAAATGAGTCTCTTGTAGGCAGCTTATAGATGGATCTTGTTTTTTTGCTTGTTTGTTTGTTTGGCTGTTCGTTTTATCAATTCTGATACCCTATGTCTTTTGATTGGAGCATTTAGTCCATTTGCATTCAGAGTGATTATTGATAGATATGAATTTAGTGCCATTGCATTACCTGTAAAATTGTTGTTTCTGAAGATTTTCTCTGTTCTTTTTTAGTCATTACTGCTTTTGGTTTTTCTTTCCCACTCAAGGAGTACCCTTTAATATTTTTTATAGGGCTGGTTTAGTGGTCACAAACTCCTTTAGTTTTTGCTTTTCTGGGCAATTCTTTTTCTATCCTGTTCTGAATGACAGCCTTTTGGATAAAATATTCATGGCTGCATATTTTTCCCATTCAGCCTGTTGAATATATCATGCCTCTCCCTTCTGGCCTGCCAAGTTTCTGTTGATAAGTCTGTAGCCAGCCTTATGAGTCTTCCCTTTTAAGTTAAGGATTTCTTTTCCATCGCTGCTGTCAGGGTTCTTTCCTTATCTCTGTACTTTGCAAATTTTACTACAATATGGCTTGGTGTTGGCTTGCTTTTGTTGATTATGGGAGTTCTCTCTGCCCTGTGGATTTGGATATCTGTTTCTTTCCCCAAATTAAGGAATTTTTTAGCTATAATTTGTTGAAATAAACCTTCTGCCCTTTCTCCCTCTCTTCTTCTTCTAGGACTCCTGTGATAAAAATGTTATTATACTTTATAGAGACACTGAGTTCTGTAAGTCTACATTTGTGATCTAATATTTTTCTTTCCTTCCTCTTTTCAGCTTCATTATTTTCCATAATTTTATCTTCTTTGTCACTCATTCATTCTTCTGCTTCTTCCATCCATATGGCCATCACATACAATCAGTTTTGAACTTCAGCTATAGCATTTTTTTTTTTTTAATCTCAGACAGTCTAGTTTTTAGATCTCTTATCTCTGTGGTAAGATCTTTCTGGTTTCTTCAATCCTTTTCTCAAGACCAACTGGTATCCTTATGATTGTTTTTTAAATTCTGGTTGAGACACAGTACTTATCAATTTTGGTTAGCTCTCTGGCCATGACCTCTTCTTGTTCTTTGTTTTGGAATGGATTCCTCTATCTTGGAATGTTGTCTAGGTCTCTATCTTTTGTGTGTTAGGAAAGCCTGTACCTGATCGTATTTCCACTAGAGCTGAAGCTTCGCAGCACTCTATGATCAGTAGATCTGGTGCATGTGAGGGTTTTGTGCTGGTCTTTTGGGGAGAGGCCTGTTGCTGCGCTGGCTCTCAATCACACTCACCTTATTTAAAAAAGGCACCTGCAGAGCACAGAGGGGCAAGGCTTGGTGTAAGCAGCTCAGCCCTCCACTCTGTGTGCTGTGCTGCTCACTGAAGTCTGTCTGTGCTGATGGGAAGAGTGAAAAGTGGCTTAGGCACTCTCTCCCTGAGGAGGGGAGCTCAGGCCCACTGCTGTTCAGGAAACCCTTACAGAAGAGTGAATAATCTCCCCTCTTATGTCCCAGGTTTCCATCAGATTCCCGCCTTCACTCTCTTTCTGTCCAGGAGGTGGAGCAGTGCCCCCGTGTTTTATCTCAAACATGCAGCTGGGTTTCAAAACTCCAAGTTTTGGGGACCTAGTGTTGTCTAGTCCCAAGCTGATCCTCTGGGCAGGATCGCACCATGTTGTGGCTGTTACCAGTTTATCCCAGAAAAGCAGTCGTACGACTGCACCGGAGCTTGGAGTTTATGATGAAGCACACCAAAAAGCCTGCATACAGGTTAGCTGCCCTCAGCAGGTGACTGCATGTATGCTGGGGAAAGGGTAGCTCAATGGTGCCCACCAAGCTCTTTTGTTCCCACAGAGGCAGTGCCGCCTCTTCCAAATGCACTCTAGAAGGGGAACTGCCTCTGAGGTTCCTCAGAGCTGGGCTGATGTGATTGACTTTGGCCAGTGAGACATTTGAAGCAAAATGCAAATGGAAGCCCAGTATCACTTATACTCTAAAGCCTGTCTAGCTGGAGCACTCCTCTTTGGAACCCAATTGCCAAATTCTGAAGAAGATAGGGAAAGGCCATCCGGAGAGAGAGATAAGGAAGCTCAGCCTGGCTCTAGCTGTTCTAACTATCCCAGCTGACACTAGATATGTGAGAGAAGGTACCCTTATGGACAGCCAGCCCCAGTAGATACTATGTGAGACACTGCCAAGCTGCTCTAATCATATCCAGTCAATATTAAAGAATCATGAACAAATAAATACTTAATGTTTTAAGCCATTAGATTTTTAAGGTGGTTTCTTATACAGCAACAGGTAACTGAAACTGAAATTGGTACCCAAAAATAAGATTCTATCATCATACAATAGTTACATGGCATATGCTTAAGACCAGGTGACAGGTGAAGGCCTGAAAAGGATAAAGGAAATGGCTATCAGACACTGGCGTCGAGTGGACTCAACTTTTATACTACAGAACAAATAGTGTGATTGTCACCTTCAGCTAAATGAAAGAAGTATTAGTATCTCTGAGAAGATTTCTACAAATAATATTGAAGTGGCAACTAGATATGTGTGTTTTCCTGTCATAAAATATGAGACAAGTTAGATGAACTGAAAAAAAAAAAAAACTAAAACCAAACCAAACTTCGATATTCAAGCAAAACGTGGAGGAAATGTAAAGAAGATATGACTTGTTTTGTGTTAAAAAAATGTTTCCTGGCAAAAGATTTTCAAAATTAGAAATTAGCTCAGGTAAAGATCAACCTCTTGGTGCTTCTAGTATCATATGCCCTCACAGTAAACATTAAGTCTAGGATGGAGTGAAGGACACTTTTTGAGACCTCAGGAGGAGTTAAAGCTGAGCCTCAGAGAATTAATGAAGGGACTTGGAATCTTAAACATGTCTACACTACATTCAGCCACACAGTTTTAAGACAGCTGTATTAAAGGAACCACTACCAGCTTGCATTAAAAGTGTTGACATAATTGTGGTGTCTAGGTGGCTCAGTTGGTTGAGTATCTTACTTCAGCTCAGCACATGATCTCACATTTCACGAGTCTGAGGCCCATGTCGGGCTCTGTGCTGACATCTCAGAGCCTGAAGCCTGCTTAGGATTCTATGTCTCCCTGTCTTTCTGCTCCTTCCCTGCTCATGCTCTCTCTCTCTCAAAAATAAACATTTGGGTTTTTTTTTAATGTTTTATTTATTTCTGGAAGAGAGAGAGAGAGAGAGAGAGAGAGAGAGCAGGGGAGAGTCAGAGAGAGAGGGAGTCACAGACTGAAACAGGCTCCAGGCTCTGAGCTGGCAGTCAGCACAGAGCCCGACGCCGGGCTCGAACCCATGAACCGCGAGATCATGACCTAAGCGAAAGTCGGACGCTTACCGACTAAGCCACCCAGGCGCCCCAAAAATAAACATTTGTAAAAAATAAAAAAATGAAAGTGTTGACATAGTTAAAAAAAAAAAGATAAAAAGCCTATTCTATGAGAAGGAAGAAGGTTGAGAAGGGTACTCTTTTGCAAATACGCACCATTTTTTTATGAAAAGGAAGAAAAGTCAGAGAGTAGATCCAAGGGCCAAGGTGAGTGAGTCAAAGCTGTATAAGAACCACTTCAAGGGAGCAATACTAAACCCTAAACAAAGACTTTATAAAGTAATGAATGGAGCTTGTTTTAAGCAACTAAATTTTGTGATGACAGCAGTAGAAAACTCATATACTCTGTTCTCCAGATTCTGTTATTGGCTACTGGCTTGTTTCAGACACCATGCGTGTGTTATTTCAGAACCTGTTGGTCTTATCTTTCTTTGATTTCATCCACTAATGTAGTAACCAGTTCGAGGAAGGCTCTGATAAGCAGACTTATCTTGACATTCTTCAGTTTTCATAGCATCATGTTGATTCACAGCATGTTTCTATATAATTTCAGTTGGACCCGGTGAGCAAGGATTAGAAAGTATACTTGATGTCCTAGTAAACCAATCACATGAGTGAGAGGGTAGACTACTAAACTGTCAGAAAAAACATGTGAACATTTTAGGAGTTTAAAGATGTGAGGCATCCATCCTAGGACACCCTCTTCATTTTTTTCCCTTTTTTTCAATTTCTTTAGCAATTCACAACTGTTATAAAGAGACAGTGTTTGGTGGAATTCGGAGCATCTTGAAGGCAATGACCAATCCACCTCATTTGTTAGGTGACTCCGAAAGCTGCAAGTTTCAAATCGAGCCCAGTCTAAAGCACAATCTTCCCTGCCACATAGGCAATATGATCAAATCAATCCAATGGTGTTAGTAGTATCTCTGTTGGATAAGGATGCTATTCGGCAGGACTGGACAGTAGAAGTATAGACTTGGTTCCTCAGCAAGGATATAACTTTCTGCAGTAAACAATAAGCATTCTCAAAATATCTCCAGTAGCTCTGGCTGCTGTAGCTTTTCCACTAACCCTTCTGGATTACCATTTTGTAGAGATTGTATTTGGCTAACATCTGAACTGACCCTGTGATGAACTGAACTAGTACTTCCCCCTTACTCACAAAAAATGAGGCTCCGTATAATAGGATAGTAGCCAGATAAGGAAGGCATGAGAGATCTGAATGATGCCAAGGGTGTACTGCATTGATCACTCCTTTCACATCACTTCTGATACTCGACCTCACCTGTTTCTTCCAAGCCACTTCTGTGCAAACCAGGTCAGCACAATTTTGTGTAATTTCCCAGTTCATACCACCTCCAGCCTATGTTGTACTCATTTAACTTCTTCTCTGCTGATTCTATAGAGCCAAGGAAGAAGGAGCCTGTTCTGTTTACATGACATACAAGCTGAAAACTATAAAAGATCTAATATCCATTAGGCAACTCTTTAAACAATAAAAGATGGTAAGTTAGTTACTCCCCTCATCAGAAGACCAGAAGACAACCCTGAAAACAATTTTATGTAGTTTATCAAAGTACCATCGACTGATACAGCCAATCTACAGAGAATGTCTTTTCTTTTTTTACAGAGAATGTCTTAAGTGCTTATATATATTTTTGCAGAATTAGTAAAAAAATACACTTTTTAATTAATTGAGATAAGTTGTTAACATGATGCTCAATTACCCCCAAATACTTAAGCAAGGATTCCAGCAAATAAAGATATTCTCCTATATAACCACAATATAATTATCAATGCTAAGAAACAAATACTGATGTGTTACTATACCAATAGTAATATTGATACATAGTTACATTATCATACTGGTACATAGATACATTATTGATACATAGATACATTATCATACTGGTACATTACTTTATCAATATAAGGGACCCATTCTTTTTTGTCAATTGTCTTCATAGTTATTTTACAGCAAAATTTCAAAAAAAAATTTCTAATCTAGGTCTCATATTGTTTTTAATCGCCATGTTTTTTCAATCTTCTTCAGGCTAGAATTGTCAGTCTTTCCCTGACTTACAACCTTGACATGTTTAAATATTATAGACTAGCTATTTTGGAAACTGTCCCTCAATTTAGGTTTGTCTGATTTTTTCCTCATTATTAAACTCATGTCATACACTCAGGTAAGAATCATAGAGGAGAGCTTTTTCCTTTTATTGCTTCTTATTAGGTAATACATGGTTTTGATGTGTCTCATTAATTGTTATGTTAACTTTAATTTTTGATTAATTAGTAAATATCTCATTTATTAAAAAAGTTTATCCTACTAGTCTTAATATCTATTGTGGTTTATTATGATGGTTGTCAAATAATTATTTTCTAACTTTAATTCCATAATTTCTCTTAAATGTACTTGTTGGCACCCAGTTGTAAAAAAAAAAAAAGTTTCTTCTTTCTTTTTCTTTCTCTCTCTTTCTCTCTTCCTCCTTCCCTCCCTCCCTCCCTCCCTCCTTCCCTCCCTCCCTCCCTCCCTCCTTCCCTTTCTTTCTTTCTTTCTTTCTTTCTTTCTTTCTTTCTTTCTTTCTTCTCTCCCTCTCTCCCTCCCTCCTTCTCTCCCTCAGGGATTTTTATTCAATGGATTATAATACATTCAAATTTACGTTCATATGTATTTTAATATTCAAATTATCCCAGATTTTCTAAGTGGAGACTCCATCAAACTGACTTCTGCCTCTTTTTGTTATGTCTCATCATTCTTTTAGTACTTTAAAATTTTTTGTCACAATAAGATGTTCCGGGTTTATGTTGTACTTTCCCAAAGAATTTGTCCCCCAAGAATTGCCACTTCCAAGAATTTTCATCAGTCATCATGTTCTGGTACATACACCTAAGGTCTCTACAACTCGAGAAGAAAGTCATATTTTCCAACGTGGAACTTTTCTAGTTGTTCAAAATTAAAATTTGGAAAGTATAACTTATTCATATCTTAAGATTTACAAACATTCAAATTCACACTGTTGGGTGAATGGTTCTATGAAGTTTGATAAATGCACCACTATAATCAAGCGATGGTAAAATTCCATCACTCTCTCTCTTGTGCTATTCCTTGAATGTAAACTCTTCTTTCACTCTTAACCTTTGGCAACTTATAATGTGTCTTCCAATTTTATAATTCTGCCATTTTTGGAATTTCGTATAAAAAGAATAGTAAAATTTATAGCCTTCTACTGACTTCTTTCACAAATGCATTTGCTCACTCGCATTGTTGCATGTTTTAGTAATCAGTTCCTTTTCATTGCTGAATAACATCCCTTTATATAAATGTACCACAGTTTGTTTTTCTATTCCTCCCCTGAGAGACATTTAGGTCATTTCCAGTTTTGTGCTATTACACATAAAGCTGCTATAAACATGTACAGGCAGGATTTTGTGTGGATTTGAAACTACCAAACTGTTTCCCAAACTGATTGTACCATTTTGCATTTTGAGCAACAATGTAGGATGCCTCAAGTTGGCTCCACATCCTTGCCAGCACTTGGTTGCTAGTTTAAATTTTTGTTTTATACCCATTCTGTTAGTAACTCATTTTTTAATTTAATTTGCATTTTTCTAATAAGTAATGATGTTGAACATAAAGTAGCATGATTTCATGCAGGGCATGAAATCTCTCCATGGTAATTATTCTCACCTGATAACTTGATTTGGGCCTGAAACATCAGTCTCTCCACAATGATTATGTGGACTTCTATTATAGTTCTGGTGATTCTGACCCAACCTGCCTCCAAATCCCAAGAACAGCATCCTCTCCATCCCCAGATTAAAAACTAGGGCCCTATAAACTCAGAAAGAAAGAAGTAAAAGTAGGGTGAAGGTATAAATATACTTGGAGGTGGAATACAGGGGGCTGCAGAAATTGAACTACTGTGACCTGCATGCATTCACTGAGGTAAAAAGTGACGTCACCTGAAAAATGAAATGTACAGCTATTTTACTTCAACAGACAGATTTTATTTTATTATGGAAATCATTATCTATCCTTTGCCTTTCTTTAGTGGATGAATGTGTGAGGTAACATCAGACAGAGCTATTTTACAAGAGTTCTATTGCTTTCGTGAAGTTACATAAACTAAGGTTGCCTACAAACCCATCCATAATGGTTAAAACAGGCCAGTTTCAGTTCACAATTTTCAAGTGAAAATTTTCCAGTTAAATGTCTTTGAATGGCTTTGGCATTGGCATTGAACCTGCTGGTTATCTTTTGTGTGAGGAGAATGTCATAGGTATTGCTCTTACATAGGATGACAAATACAACATGTCAGAGATTTTGATGGGCAAGAATAATCTCAGCAGCCTCCTGACTTTCTTTTAAAGCAGTGGAGTTGTGACAAAGTGTTTGTTTCCTTGGGAACATGAAAGTCTAGAAGGACATTTTTTTTTTTGTTTTTTAATGTTTATTTATTTTTGAGAGAGAGAGAGCAAATGAGTAAGAGAGAATGAGTGGGAGAGGAGCAGAGAGAGAGGGTAATGCAGAATTTGAAGCAGGCTTCAGGATCTGAGCTGTTAGAGCACAGAGTGATGTGCAGCGCAAACTTGCAAACTGTGAGATCATGACCTGAGCACAAGTCAGATGCTTAACCGACTGAGCCACTCAAGTGCCCCAAGAAGGACATTATTTTTTAATTAAATCTCTGTATTTCGACAAATAGTAAAGAGAGTACAGTTGACACTAAAGAATTATCAGTAGTCTATATAGACTTGTTAGTAATGCAAATCTAAATAATAAGGAGAGCTGACAATTTCCAAACAGAGAACAGTTTGTATTTGGGACCAACTGGGTAAATAGTGTCTGTGTAGATGTTGGTTTTTCAAGTTAATTTTAATAATGGAAAATACCTTTTCATTGCAGTGTCTGGTTTCTTTTTCAAATAGTCTAACCACCCTCATCAGTGCTGATAACCTTAGTAGTTTAGTTTCTATAGCAAATACAATTTTTGAAGCCTTCTCTTTTTGACTTGTCCTTTTTAAAAATTATTTTAGACTGTTACCTAAGACAACTGGTAATTAGTAACAACATACAGCCTTTGTTTTGTTAGAAGGTACATATTGCTAATATTTTATTCTTCTTGTGTTAAATATTATTCTTTATTCTGGGTCAGTTCCAGAAAAATAAAGAAAACCAGATATCTAGTAAGATCCTATAAACAACTATAGGTCAGAAAAATTGAATTATACCAGAGGAACTTCAAATCCTGGAAAAGTAGAAAAATAATCTAGCAGCATGAATTTTTTTCCATATCAAGAATCATATAGGAATAAAGCTTTGGCCAATGATCACTTCTCTTCTCAAATGAATGCCAGTCTACCTACTGACTGAATAAAATATCCCCTCCAGTCTTTTTCCCCCTCCTTTACACTAAGGCTTATTGGCAAATTCGCATAATGTTAGTAGAACCATTCCTTAGGATGTGAACGTTAAATGGAGAAGTTGGATGTCAGATAGGAACTTGGCATTTCCTAATTCATCTTAATTATGAAATATAAACCTAACTCAGTGTTTATTTGTTCATAATTTCAAGCTCTTTCAATATCATATTTCCAATCTGGGTTAATTTCCATACATGTTTTTTTTAAATACCGGGTATAAAATATTGTCATTATTTACTCGTGTAGTATTATAGAAGGATTCAATGCCTAAAAAATTGTAGTAATCAGTTCAACCACAGCTTTTCTTAGAAGTTCGTAATATTTTAAATTTCTACACAATTTGTACAGTGTGTGAATGATACATCTTATTTCAACATTCACGTGATTAGAATTGATTAAAGAACTATAATCATCTTGTAAATGTGCTTTTCACCTGTACCAGCTATTATATAAAGAATCATTTCCTAACAGTGACCCAAAGCTCAGTTTGTCAAAAATTTCTTCCAGAGAACAAAAAATATAAATACAATGTCAAATGTATTATTTTAAAAGATTTCACATGATATAGCCAAAAAGGTATAGCAAAGTGATGCTTTTTCCTGTTAAATTTAATATAAATGCTGACCATCCATGGTGGGAGACCACTTCTTCTGATGTATTATGCAATTACATTGATGGATGGTTAATTGAGTCACTGTGGCAGACTATATGTTTACTCACGACCTGAATGTCATTGGTCAGGTTATGGCTTCACATCTCTGACCTATAAACATCTACTATTTTGGAAAATACCTGTTTTAAATTTAAATTTCACTTTTAAAATACCCATAGTAAAATAAATTATTAAATTTATCATCAGAAATTCTCTACACAATTGTTTTTGTCACCAGGATGACTCAGACTGTCTGTTATATGGCTTAAAACCACCAGTAAATGTAAAAGGACTTTTATATAAATGATGAAATTAATTGTCTCAGTTTAGGTGTTCTCTGATATTAACAGAAACCTCACTTGAACTTTCACATGTATGAATACACACACACACACACACACACACACACAGCTATTTAGATAATATTCTCTTTTGTGATCAAATGTCTACTAGTAAAGAAAAAAAAAAGTACTGGGAAAATAGACATGAGTTAGAATTCCTGACCACTGAATTTCTTTAAATTACTTGAGTTGCCTCTCAGAGAATTTGAATCTAGGTTATGATTATCTTTTATTATAGGCAATTTTGAAAAGGAAGAGAGAGCTCTGTTTACCGCCTGCCTTTTACATAATGCTGTATGAATACTAACAGCTTCCAGTATCAGTGCACTTGCCTTCTATCTTAGAAAGAACTTACAGATGACTTTTAAAGCTAATTTCTTAGACAGTACTTTATTATGTGCAATCTATCTGGAGCCTATTAAGACAAAAACCAAACCAGCAAAAACCCCTCAGTTCCATGGAATAGCTAAATACATTTGTATAACATAATAAAAGAATTCTAAGATATGCTCCCTCCACACACACAAATTATCCAGCCTCTAGTACATACACCCTAGGGTGTGAATATCACGGACTTTACTACCATAATTAGATTAATTTATACACCAGAGTGGACTTTAAAAAAAGGAGATTATCTGGAATGAGCCGGAAGTAATCAGCTGAGCCTTTAAAAAGGACCGGTCTTTTTCTGAAGTCAGAGATTCAGAGCATGAGAAAGATTCTACATGACAGAGATTCTCCAATGTTGGCTGTGAAGATAAAGGGAGCCATAGGACAGCCTCTATGAGCAGAGTGGCTCCCAAAAAATAGTCCACAAGGAAACACGTTCTTCGGTACCAACCACAAGGGGTTGAATCCTCCCCATAAACTGAATGAACTTGGAAGGGATCCTACCTGAGAGCATCCAGTGAGAACTCAGTTTGGTTGACACCTTGATTTCAGCCTTAGAATGGGTGGATTCTGACCAGGACCAGTCGATGAACTCTGAGGCCATCACTCAGTGCCTGGGCTCATTGACAAAGAGGTGTTGTTTTAGGTCACTAGCTTTGTGATAATCTGTTATATGGTAATAGAACACTAATGTAAACCACTTAGAATATAGCTCGTTGTAATCAGTTAATATTTATATTATTTTTATATCAATAAATATTTCATTCTTAAGGGCTAATGAAAATATAAAAGAATATGCATGGCTATGAATAAAATACCCACATGTCCTAGTTAGCACACAAATGCTGTGCATATTTGTAATATTGCCGTGACTAGGAAGTGTGGTAAGTATTTTAGTAGGATATGCCCTTGAACTGTGATACCTATTTTTAACTATTTGGACTTTGAGAGTCAGAACAAACATTTCTGCTTTTTTATCAAAAGGACCTAAAACAGCTTCTCAACTTGTGTGAACAGTTTTGCATATTTTCTCTCTGAACTAATAATTTTTAAAGCCATTTAAATTTCTCAAATGCTTTAAGGTAAATACTATTAGTCTTTTACGTCCATGTGGTAGGACATGTATCTAAGTCATGCTTTATCCATGACCCGTCTTTGATGATTCATCCAGTTTGACAAGTAACTGTCTGCTTTTAAGCTCTTTGGTTTGCATCAACAGTGAGATGAAATGAGACTTGAACAACATGTACTATTGAAGCAAAATATCATACAATCATTGTATTGTTAGAAAAATAAAGCTTTGAAATGGACAAAAATAGCTAATGGAGCAGTACCTCTGATTCAATCATTGATTTTCACACAAAGTATCCAGAATTAACTTAAATATCTTTTGTCCAATGACTTTGACCTGTAACAAGAAAAAAGAGGGTTCATTTCTGATATGTAATTTTTTAGGACTACATTGAGAAAGATTATGATAATGTACATATAATAAAATCGTCGACAATGGTTGAGTCTTGTACTTGTGAACTACCTTCAAGAAGGCTGCATTGAAGATGAGAACAGAGTCTTCATTTCGATTAGCTTACCTTTTTAAGTATTCTGCTAAGAACTTCTATCACACAAATAGAAGCAAGAACTTTATTATCATCACTATAGCAACTGCAGGGAAATTTATTTCTAAACACTTGGCTACCTCAAAGTTTTTCCAGGATGGAAAGGAGAGCAGATGATATGTAACATTTTAATTCATTTATAAAAATTGTTCAGTGATCCAAATTAGTATAGTGTCCCTTATGAGGGCAAGATAGTCCCATTTCTTTATAATTTATTGTTTCTTTATTTGTTGAATCAATACGAGATCACACATATATCTGTGTACATGCATAAGTTAATTTGAATTCTCTTTATAAATTAATTTTCAGCGTCTCTTTCACAGTTTTGAAAGTGGCTTACAAAAGTCTTAAAAGAATAGTTTTGTACGGATCATTCAAAATTTGAGTATGTCATTAAACAATACTTTTCTGGGAACTAGAATATTTAAATGAACAACATCAAACAAATATTAATGCATGTGGGCAAATGGAGAATAATACTATCTTCTTTGTCTTGAACAAGAATTCTCAGAATCCCAAGGCTGATTTATTCAGTATGTTGTGCTCTGTCTTAAATTTCTGTGCGAGAAAATGCTCTTGTTCGTACTACCGTATCTTTTCATTTCTCTGAACTTTTTCACAAACATGCATAGTTCAAAGTTGCTGACAATCTGCATTTAAAATAAGATGATCATAGAGTAGTAAGGTTGCCTGGGCAATTTTTAACCTTTATGTCTTCACTGGAGCCAGAGTTCTGAGAACTTCGTTTATAATGGCCTTTTAAAAATGCCTTTCTGGACTGATAGGACTTACTTTTTAAGTACTCCTCTCATACTTTAAATGAAAAAGACATGATAAGATTTCAAGATTTCCTGAAATGCATTGCTATGCGTGAATTATGCACATTTGTAGGAGGGCATGGCTGCCTTTGGGCTTCCCTTTTAGAGCTTCTGAGGGATGCCTGAAGAAACAAGTCCTCTGCAGAATGTAGGGAGACTGGGTGCCTTCAGAAACAGATTATGCTCTGCATCAGGATTCTCAAAGTTTGCACAATCACTGTGTGAAATCTACTCTTGGAATTAAATCTTCTAAGTGTGTACAATTATTCTTGAAAGAACAATAAAAAGATAAGGATATGGTTGTACTAAACCATTAAAATGATGCATGGATTATTTTTCAAAGGGCTTATTGGTGCTTTAAAATCTAAAGTTGATTTTCCATGTTCATTACTTTCTTTTATTGTAGAATCAATTGAATGAAACATCTGGTGTATGTACATGTACATGTATCTGGATACAGACACACATTTATGACATTATAGATATAAATTCAATATTAGGTTTATGTATTTAAAAATAATAATTATATATTTGCTAACAATGTGTTTTTAAAGCTTTTCCTAAAAAATACCTGATTAAGTCAACTAATTCTGTAACTATGGGAGAATTTCACTATGCTTTTACTGCAGTCTTTTATCACAAAATTGGTTTTCAATGAAACTCTCATATCTATGCTACATACCATACCATTTCCATCAATATTCCTTAGAATGAAACATTAAGATAAGAAGTAAATGTGTGACTAATAATATCTAGAAATATTAAACAATATTTTCCACTCTCTCTGAATATCATTTTTCTTTAAGGGAGTATTACCCCTTCAGATTAGTAAGAACATTGGGATGACATTAGCTAGTTGATAATTATATTGTAATTACATTATTTATATTACTCTATGAAAGTGTTTTTCCTATGACGGAAATAAATGTAGAGTGTCTACAGAAAATACCCCAACTTTTAAATACATGAACATTTAACTTAGGTGTTTATTTCAAACTCTAGGCATTTCTTCATTAAAAATATATATTATATTTTTAATTGATTAAGCATAAATTGTTTTGTTTAAGTTAAAATTTTGGCGGCTGCCAGTAGATGGCATTCTGGTTTCTGCGAGAGCTGTTTATTTAGGGATGGGTTCTTTTCTTTGGAAAAAGGAAAAAGAAACTGTGACAATAGGTTTCTGATGGAAAAGATTACTAGGCCTTCTTGAGAAAACTGTAGCCATCCTAAAAAACAATTAAGTCTTGAATCACGTTTCATTTATTAAGTTAGTTTATCAATCTCTGTCAGTTTGTTAACTCTCTAAGTTGTGATTTAGATAAAGTTAATGTAATTTTATCGAATAAAAATTTAATGTTAAAATATAATGTTAAGCTGATTCTAAGTAAACTAGTGAAAATGGTGTTTTAGCTTCATTCAGAGCACTGTAATCAATAATTTACTTAAGCCAAAAATGATTTTATTGCCTATTGACACAAATTTGACCACATGATCCAAGTTTCCTTTTGTAAAATCTTATCAATCTCAACTTAACTTCTTCCAAATGAGAAACATAACTTATTATAACATAACATAATACAGTCTCCTGCATATAATAGATGATTATTAGGTGTTTGTTGAACGGATAAATGAGAAAGTACACTTAGAACTCACTATGATACTATTTCTGAAGTGATTCATAAAGTTACATAAACTGAAGGTCCTCAAAAACCTCTTTTTAAGGAATGTCAAATGTCTAACTTGGACAACGGGCCGCTACTTCTTCCCAGGAAGATTTTCTTTAATTCTTACACTATTGTGAAGAAAATTAAACTTATGCTTATATAGGCAGCTTCTCTGTACAACATCATCCTCAGTAGTTACATGCTTTGTTTTAGTTCTGGGTAGATGAGGAATTAAACCCCATGAACACTAAAAAAAAGAAAAGAAAAGAAATTATTTATTTCTAACATGTTTAAAAATACCTAAAAACCAACATATTTAAAAGCAGTTAACATTTTCATTCATCATGACAAAAGAATAAAAAATAATTTTCTAAACAAATTAAAATTTAAAAAGACCAGGATAGATGATTCAAAATAACAAACATTTTCCCAATACTATTTTTTTCTTTAAATTTACAGACAAATAATTAATATAATAACTGCAAGAGGTATCCTTTTCTCCAAGCAGTTCTCCTTATACACAATAAAGTACTTTGATGGAATAATATACTGAGCAAATTAAAAGTGAATTAAAGGCTATTTTTCAAAAATTTAGACTTTTTACTTATTCTGAAAAATTGTGCTTTATTGCTCTGATAGAGTAACGCTATAATGAAGCACAAATGATATTCCATATTAGAAGAACTAATTCATCCCACTTAATACTTAGAACTTCTAGTGCTGAACATTAAGTTGCCAAAGGTATTTATTTTTCTCAATCATTGTTAGATACTTCCACTACAGACAGTTGAGAAGCATGGACAATTCAAAATAGTAGATATCTTGCTATAGTAAGTAAGAATCTATTTAGAACATGATTATTTTAATCCATATAGTGTCAGCAAGTTTATACACTCCTGATGGCCTTGCTTAAAATCCATCTCTTCGGTCTTAACCCTATCCATCCAAAACTCCCTGATATTGCATGTCAGAAGTTATACATTTCAGTCTCCATTTTCATAGCATTTTATGTCAATTTCTGATATAGTTCTATTTCTTGAAAGTATTTGCATTATTTTCATGTATGTGTTGTCTATATTAAATAAGTTCTTAAGAATTTTCATTACTTATTTCCTCACAATGCTTTAAAAATGTTTTTAATGTTTTAATTTATTTTTGAGAAAGAGAGAGGAGAGAATGAGTGAGCACTAGTGGGGGAGTGGCAGAGAAAGAGGAAGAGAGAGGATCCTAAGCAGGCTCCATGCTGTCAGTGCAGGGCCCCACATGAGACTCAAACACATGAACCATTAGATCATGTCCTAAACTGAAATCAATATTCAGACTGAGCCACCCAGGTGCCACCCTCACAATGTTTTTTATGTACCCGGCCCTCAGGCAGTATTATCAAGTCTACAGGAAAAACTACTGCAATAAGCACAAAAATAATTTTTTTAATTAAAAATCCGAAATCAACAAATAAGAGTAAGATGAATAAAAATGCATAAATGATTATGATGACTTCCATGGGAACAACAAAGATTAAACTTATTCCCTGGACAATAGCATATTATAAATGATAAATTCAGACTAATGTTTTGATTTTGGAGGTTTAACAATGCTATTTTCCCAGTGGGCTGTGCTTTATTCTAGATCAGAGTCTCAACCGTGAATGCCCATTTAGATAATCTGGGAGCTTTAAAAATCAATGTCTATTCCTGGGATCCAATGCTTGGATTTCTAATTTAATATGTCTCACTTGAGTCTCTTCCATCTAGATTATTTAAACCTATTCCTTATATGATTAAAATATTTAGTTGGGGTAGAAAGCCACTGGCAGAAAAAATATGCCGGATCAAGTCTAACTACTGGGTATGATCCCATGGATTCTTCCTCTAAGTAGAGACTTAGTGGAGAATTTTTCAATATAATTATGTACCTGAGACAAACTTTACTATGAACAATTATGTAGTATGCTGTTTAAAATATCATTCACACATTTTTCAAGACATGTTTGAACTGTGAGATAGTCTCTGGGGGAAATATTGCTTGAAATAGACATTTCCTCATACAGAAGGATTCATATAGGATTTAGCAAACTAAGGGCTTAATTTAAAATTCCAATTCTATATGGGGTCAAGCTTGTAACCTTCTTATGCAAGTACACATTTCTCCATTCATAAAGAGAGTGTCATCATTCCTTTTTCATAGCATTGTTACGATGTTTACGTTACAGGGAATTGTTTGTGAAGTGATTAGTGTGCAAATAAGCCTTACATAAGTTCTGTTATAGTTAGCCCATCAGATTGTTAGCACTACAATCATTGCTGCCTTGGGTTCCTATGCCTGCCTGCTATTCTCTTAATTATGCTGGTTCTTATTTAAATTTTATATCTTATCTTCAAAGATTCTTCCTTGGAAATGTCTTAAATTATTCTCCAGTATAAATTAGAATTTTCTCTACTATTTTCTCTCATCACCTTTCTTTCAAGATCACTTATGGTAGATGGTTTGCAAAAGTGATTCAGTTCATTGATCTTGATTGTATCTGCTTGCTGAACAGAAATTTATTTCAGTTATGGAGTGAAGGATACTTCACTACCAATACTTTGAGTTTTTTTGAATCATTGACTTGCTTTGACCAATATAACATGTGGCAAGTGTTTGTGTCAGTTCCCAGCCAAGGCCTTTAGACACCTGGGAACTTCTGATGCTCTTTAGACATTCTTTCCTCACTGGGAGAGAACCAGTACACATGGGTAGTGAAGATTCAACATGCACAGGAGAAAGTAAATGTTGGGTGCACTTAGAAACCCCCTGAGTTATAAACAATTTTTTTTAATAAACAATATAATTTTTTTTTATAAACAATATAAAAAATTTCTCAAATTGTTAAAACATGAGTGAAAAAAGGACAAAAAGCCAATGGAAAAGTGGGCAAGGATATTAACAGATAATTCATGGATATATATTAAGTCCATGAAAAGATACTCATCCTCACTTATAAATTAGAGAAGTGCAAGTTAAAACTACATTCAGATACCATTTATCATTTATCAGACTGATGAAAACTAAAAAGTCTGACAACATATTTTCTTGGTGAGGCTGTTGAGAAAGAGAGGTACTCCCATTTACTGTTGGGAGTGGGGGCAGGGAAGCAAACAGGTCAACCATTTTAAAAGGGAAATTGGAAATATCTAACAAAATTATTTAAGCACTTCCCTTTTAGCAAAGTAATTTTGCTTTTAGTAGTTTATCCTAAAGATATGTTTACAAAAATATGCAATGCATATGCCAAAGTTATTCACTGTATTGTTTATAGTTTCAAAATATTGAAAATAAACAAAACGTTCATATAAAACAAAGCAGTTGATTGAATTGTGAGAATACTATTACACTAAACAAATGACAAAGATTTTTTTAAAAAATCCATATGGAGTGATTTCCAGCATATATTATTAAATGAAGGAAGAAAAAGAACAAAATATAATCTTCAGTATGCTAGCTTTCCATAAAAGATTATAAGGAAGCTGGTTCCTACCAAATTGTAAGCATACTGTAAATCTTCTATAATTAAAACATATGAAACTGATACTTGGCTACACAAACATATCAGTGGAATAGAAAAGGAACTTCAGAACTCAGATAGGAAAGTTTATTAAATGATAAAATTGTCATCTCTTATATAAAATTTTTTAATAAATTGCATGAGGACATAGTGCTCATTTGTACAAAAAGAAAACACAGACAAGATAAGCCAAGATGATTGAGATTTGTTCCCCACAGGAAGAAGTAGAGTCAAAAAGATAGAGGGAAGGAAATAGAGTAAAAGAGATGGGGATACGACACATTTCTGAGTGTAAATTTTTATAAAGTTCTGATTTTTAGAACCATGTCAGTGTTTTACATAATTAAAAAAATAGATCCATGAAATCAGCAAAAATTAGAGACTGTAAAATAAAAAATATGGGACATAAAGTGAAACACATAAACCTAAATGTATTTCAAGTGAATATCACCCATACCATAAGGTGAGAAAGGGTGGTGCTCAGTAAGAATGAACTGAAATAACTTTGGAGCATAGTGTTGACTATGTAACTGAAGGCTAAGGACAAATCAAATCATAAATATTATACTCTACTGAGTACGTGTTTTTCATAGTAGTATAGGTTAGCAATTTTTTTTAAATGTTTTTATTTATTTCTAGGAGAAATAGAAAGAGACAGCATGAGTAGGGGAGGGTCAGAGAGAGAGGGAGTCACAGACTGAAACAGGCTCCAGGCTCTGAGCTGGCAGTCAGCACAGAGCCCGACGCAGGGCCCGAACCCACGAACCGCAAGATCATGACCTAAGTGAAAGTCGGACACTTAACCGACTAAGCCACCCAGGCGCCCCAGGGTTAGCAATTTTGAAACCATTTTGAGTGAACTCTAGGAATGAGCAAATTAGCAAATATATTTGCATAGCAAGAACCAGATTTATCCAATGGGAAAGAAAGTTAGTGCTAAGAAAAGGGGGAAGATGAGAATGAACCCTTTGCTGTTGGAATATCAGTATGAACTGTTGACTATCAGTTGACATATCATACTGTGGACATATCATACCATTGAATATTAGTGTGAACAAATATATATACATATATATATAAAAATAAATATTAAGATCTATCTTAAATCATTATTTAGGTTTGGTGCTACAAGTCATGACTTTAGAATCCACATGCACATTTACAGTATTTATGATAAAGCCTTTCCTAGTGTCTCATCAAGCAGGAAAATGAACTTGTATCACAGGGGATGGGTAATCACTTACTCTTGTTCAAAAAGGGAACTGCTAGGTTCAGAGCATCACATGAAAACCAGAGTTTCTCGGATGCATGTGCTAGTACTTTGCTGCCTACACTGTGATACATGGATTTGCACCGTTGCTACTAAAGCAGAATCATGGGTCCCATCCCAGAACCTAAATCAGAACCTCTGTTCCAACAAGATCCCCAGTGAGTTCACATGCACTTTAAAGATCATGAGGCATTGCTCCAATAGCAATGAAGTTCGAATATCAACAGAAATGGTCCTATAAACTTAAGCATTGTTGATCATCTTTTACCTATTAGGCATGTATCTTATGTGTTTAGCCATAAGTGGTCAACCTGAAAACAACTTGAAATAACCACATTTTAGTAAATCAACAGCATTTATTAGCAACAATAGCAATTTTTGGAAACCTTAATACTGGTAATAAACACAATGGTATTTGCTTCTTAAAGATAAGAAAATACACTATCTTCTGTTCCCCTGTCTACATGGCTTAGCTAAATTGTGAATCCAAATTTGAACTATGATCAAATGTTTTAAAATATATATATATCCTGTTAAAAATGATATGATGCATTTTCTTTGAAAACATTCTTCATTTGAGATTAATACCATCATCTTTGTTTTTCTTTTTGCTAAGAAGAAATACATATATTTGGACAAATCATACAAACCAATTTAAGGATTTTGACAGAAAATAGAGAGCTCCTGAGCTCTGTCGACATTGGTGGTAAAGGTTAGGTTGCAGTGTAGATATTGATTCTAAACTAGAGTGCCATTCTTCTCATTATCCATCCGAAGATATGGTCTCATATTGACCAGCTGGTAATTGAGTCTGAGAAGGCTTACCTTAGTTATTTCATATAATGACCTATTTTGAAAACTCTTGCTACCCTGCAACCAGCCCTTCAAAGCAATAAACCAATTAGTTGAGTCTATATGGAGGGTTATGGCTCAGTCTTTTAAATTTTTTAACGTTTATTTATTTTTAAGAGAAGAGACTGAGAGACAGACCATGAACATGGGAGGAGTAGAGAGAGGCAGACACAGAATCTGAAGCAGCTCTTTCTGAGCTGTCAGCACAGAGCCTGATGTGGAACTTGAACTCATGAACTGTGAGATCATGACCTGAGCTATGGTCGTCGGTTGCTTAACAGACTTAGCCACCCAGGCGTCCCTGGCTTAGGCTTTTAATAATGAATTGGTGGAACAAAGTTTATTCACATATTTGAAAAGTCAGCAATTCAGTTTATTTGTACAGAAACAAATACATTTCCCCACATTAAAAATGTTTTTCTCAAGTGTTACTATTTTTTAATTCAGGCATAAATATATGTCTGAATATTTGGTAAGGCTTGTGACCAGGATGTAATTTCTAAGGGAATTTGCCAAAGGCATTTGCTTCCTACTCTCCTCTTTTTCCAATCCTATTAAAATCATTAATTTTCATTGGGTAGTTTTGCAAATTCAAGATTAAATAACCTCTTTTAATACCTTAATTTCTAGTTTAAAATTGGTATCCTGAACTTTTATATCTGGAACTCAGTTTTGCTTTTTCAAATCTCCAGACATCTACCCTCCAACTCTGAGTAGAAAGAGGACACAAACATTCATTCTGTCCCATTTGATTTTCATAGATTTACATGAGCGTATCTGGCTGCAGACGAGGTTATCAAAGGCCTTTTCTACCAAATGCTGTTTGCAGCTAATCTATGCAAAATTCCATTAGGAAATGGGAAGCAGAAGGAAAAGAAACATAATAATTTCAAATGAAATCTTTTCCAAGATATTCAAGTGCGCAAGGAAAAGGAACTTTGTTATAAGTAAGGTTTTTTTTTTGATAAAAAGAAACTTAAATGCTAAAATTTTCACATTAGTGGCAAATATGTTGTGGCTCAAATGGACTGAAGTTTTTACTAGGTCTGGATTATTCATTGAGTCTCAGTAGTGTTGTCATTTTGCCCAGATATTTGTTTCCTAGACCAAATGAAGTGAGGAAAAACAACTGTGATCTATGGTAGATGAAATGCAGTATTTCTGGTATGTGAAGGACTTCAAGATCTGTACTTTTTGTTTCACTTTCTAGTATGTTTTACTACTCATCATACATTAAGCCTAGAGAGAATTGTGTTAACACTTAGGGCTTCTTCATATTGAGAATTATGAATCATTTAATGTGGATTGATACAGTTGCAGATATGAATAAAGTTAAACAAATAAACATCTCTCATTTAAAAGACTAAAAAGAGAACATATCTGCTTAGAATAACAGAGGCAAAGGACATGGATGACTAAAGTCTTTTGATTCAACCAGTTATACATATAACCCCTGGCCTCAGAATACATTGCTAAGCAACTTTGTGTAAGTTACCTACCTTTCTGAGTCTCAGATTCATTGTCAATATACTGTGGATATTATCAGTCGTCATATTAAATATTTAACTACTATTTTTTAAGAATTTAAACTTACGGACACAGAAGACCAGTAGTTCTTCAAACCATTCCCAGATCTTGAGCTGGAAGAAATGCTAACCCTTTAGTTGCTGCAATTGAAGGAGGTCTGGGACTGTTGGGAAGGTACCGGAATGTCAGGAGCAATGGGAATAGATTGGGGAGAAAAGGTTTTTGGGATAAAAGCTATTTACCAAATAGTAAAGAATTAAAAAAATATATATTTAAATTGGTGCACAAGAGGTTAATGCCTCTTCTGTTTATTGTGATGATCACATGGGGGCAATAATGCATATATAAAATAGTTCATAGGAAAGATTGATAAATTTGTGATAAAAATAAAAAGTCAAATGAAATGGAAAATAGAAAGGAAAAGGAAAAAGTTTCTATTTAATAGAAAATTCCAGTCAGAATAAATGTTAAAGACAAAGTTCCTATACATTTTAGAGTTTATTTTACTCACAAGTAAAGACAAATCAATGGGTGTATTCAAATATAAAGATCACTAAGAACTGTGAAGAGTTTGAAATTTGTCCCACTTGAAAGTTAACAAATTAAACTGCTGCCATTTTACAGAGGCTGATGGTAGATATGCGATCATTGGGCCAGGACCAAAAGACATTATCACACACAGTCCAGTGAGCAGTATGAGCATCTGTACAGTTGCTTCAGACCCCTTGCCATGAAGTCACACTAGGCAATGTCAATGGGACCAGATTAGGACCCGCATGCACACCGGGCTATGTTACGAAAGAATTCTGAATTTAGGCCAAACAAAGCCTAAATTAAAAATGAGTAATACACTTGCCTGCACTTTTCATAGAAGGCAGACACTATCTCCGATCTTCAAAAACTGTTCATTATATAAACATCCCTGAAAAGATAGGGTAGAATAAAGAATAACCAGTTCCACTGTTGACAAGGTGTCGAAACAGAAGTTCAGAAAGAACTGACTCCCAGTGAAAAGTGGTTTTCCTTCACTTACATTTATCTAAATTCTTTCAGATATGATAAAAAGTGATTCAAGGAAGGTATAAAATCAAGTGTATTTAAAAAAAATTTTTTTTAATGTTTTATTTATTTCTAGGAGAGAGAGAGAGAGACAGCGTGAGCAGGGGAGGGTCAGAGAGAGAGGGAGTGACAGACTCTGAAATAGGTTCCAGGCTCTGAACTGGCAGTCAGCACAGAGCCCGACGTGGGGCTCAAACTCATGAACCGCGAGATCATGACCTAAGTGAAAGTTGGTCGCTTAACCGACTAAGCCACACAGGCGCCCCAAAAATAAAGCCTTTATTTTACAAATGCTTTAGAGTTACAGAAAGTGCATGAAGGTAAAAGAGATTTCCCACATTCCTCTACCTGGCTTCCCTATCATCGTCATCTAACATGATGGTTCATTGGTTCAATTAATGAACCAATATAGATATGTTATTATTAACAAAAGCCCATACGAATTCAGATTTCCTTGATTTTTACCTAGGTCTCTTTTTGTCCTAAGATCACATTGACTTTGAAAAGAAAAAAACATACACACATGCACACAACACAACTAAGCCTAACGACGACGACAACAACAGCTAAACGATCCCATTCAGGACACCACTCCACTTTTAGTCCTCCTGTCTCCTTAGGCAGCTCTTGCCTGTGAGAGTTTCTCAGACTTACCCTGTTTTTAATGACCTTGACAGTTTTGAGGAGTATTCGCAAGGTATTGTGTTGAACGTTCCTTCCATCGAGATTCATCTGATATTTCCCCCATAATTAGACGAAGGTGTTCTTGGAAGGAAGACCACAGAAACAAAGTGTCATTTTTATCACTTCAGGGTACCTACTATCATCATATCAAGAAACATTCCGTCAATCTGACTTAGCATTGAGGATATTAATCTTGGTCACCTGACTGAGATAATGTGTGTCAGCTTTCTCAAATCAATTTTTTGGGAGGAAATCACTATGGCTAACCCATACATCTGGAGTGGGGAGAGATGCTCCAATCTCCTTTAGGGAAGACTGTGTACATAAATTATTTAGAATTCTGTATGTGAGATTTGTCTATCTCCTTTATTTATTTATTTATTATTTCCCATGCCATTCTACACTTTCTTCGAAGAGCCTTGTTTTGTTTTGTTTTCCATTGAAGAATAGTAGTGAAAAACAGTATCTGGGCACTAGGTATGTTCATTACTAGGTGTACTTTTTGACAAATTCATAGTGTCATGTATTTACCATTGCAGTATTATAGAAAATTGTTTCACTACCCTAAAAAATCATTTGAGTTTTACCTGTTTAACCTTTTCTCTCTCCCCTAAAGTCCTAATAATCACTGATTTTTTTACCATCTCTATAATTTTTTTACAGATTACCATATGATATGTATACTTTTACACTAGTTTCTTTCACTTAGCAAAGTGTCTTTAAGATTCACCCATGTCTTTTTGTGTCATGCCAGATCATTTCTCTTCGTCACAGATAAATTGCCAAATTTTGAAAGCAGATGGGCCATTTTTATTTTTTTAATGTTTAGTTATTTATTTTGGGATGGACAGAGAGAGAGAGAAAATCCCAAGCAAACTCTGCCATGTCAGAGCAGAGCCCACTGTGGGGTTTGATCCCATAAACCGTGAGATCATGAGCTGAGCAGAAATCAAGAACCAGACATTTAACTGACTGAGCCACCCAGGCACATCTCCCACCCACGTTTAAAAATATATGCCATTTTTCATTTTCAACAGCAATGAATAAGATTTCCAGTTGCTCTACATTCTCACTAGCATTTTTTCTTCTAATTTTAGCAAATCTAATATGGGATTTTAAGAGATTCATTTATTATCCTTTTAATATTCATGGGATCAGTAGATAAGTGCCAATGAATTCTTTCATTTCTGATTTTGCTACTTTGTGTCTTCTTTTTTTTCTTAGCCTATCTATACATTATTGATTTCATTCATCATTTCATACAAGCAAATCTTGGTTTTGTTGATTTTCTCTTTTTGTTTTTAGTATTGTTGTGTTTTCAATTGTGTTGATTTCTGCTCTTTTATTATTTATTTTCTCCTACTTGTTTTCTTTTTTCTCTAGTTTCTTAATGAGAAAGGTTAGGTTGTTGACTTTACATCCCTCTTCTCTTCTCTTCGAATATATGCACTTAATGTCATAAAATTCTGTCAAAACCTTGTTTTACCCTCATTATACATAATCTGACATATTTACGTTTACATTGAAATATTCTAATTTCTCCTGAAACTTCTTGCTTAACTCATATTTTTTAGACATGTGTGGACTAATCTCCAAATATTTGGGGATTTCCAAGTTATTATTCTATTATTGATGTCTAGTTTAATTTCATTATGATATGAAAACTTTTTTTGCATGATTTTTATTCTTATACATTTCTTTAAGTGAATTTGATCATTCAAAATGTGGTCTATCTTGGTGAAAATCCCTCAAGAGAACTAGAGAAGAATGTGAATTTTTTTGTTACATGGAGTTTTATATAAATATCTCTTTCTTTATTTATGGAGAGGTGAATTTTGACCTATATCATTTTACTTCTCCTGTAAAATTTCTTTTAACATTTTGCAAGGATGTCTGGAGGGAATGAATTTTCTCAGTTTTTGGTTGTCAGAGAAAAATTTTACTTATTCCTTCACTTTTTAGAATGAATTTTCTGGGTATACAATTGTAGGTTGTTGGGCTTTTTTTTCTTTGAATATTTTAAATATTTTAGTCCATTCTCATATTGCTTACATGGTTTCTGGCAAGAAGTTTACTGTAATTCTCATTTTTAAAAAAAAAGATTGTTTTAATGTTTATTTATTTTTGAGAGAGAGAGAGACAGACAGACAGAGCATAAGCAGAGGAGGGGCAGAGAGAGAGGGAGACAGAATCTTCAGGCTCTGGGCTTGGAGTCAGCACAGAGCCCGACACAGGGCTCCAACCCACAAACCATGAGATCATGACCTGAACTGAAGTCAGACACTTAACTGACTGCACTACCCAGGTGCCCTTGTAATACTCATTTTTGTTATTTTATAGATAAAGTATTTTTCTTTCCCTCTGGATTCTTTCAAAACTTACTTTTGTCCTTGATTTTCTGTAGTTTGAATATGCTATGTCTTGTGCAATATTTGTGGTATTTATTCTACTAGATTATCTCTCAACTTCCTGGATTTGTGCTTGTGTGCCTGACATTAATTTTGGAAAGTTCTATGTCATTATCATTTCAAATATTTTTTCTGCTACATTCTTATTTCTTCTTTATTTTAGTTTATTTTCATTCTTATTTCTTCTGATTACACGTATGTTACACCATTTGAAATTGTTCTTCAGTTCTTGAATATTCTGTTCTGTTCATTCTTTTTATTTTTCTTCATTACATTTCTATTTCTGAAGTTTCCATGACCTGCATTCAAGATCACTGATTATTTTTTATTTGTGTCTTGTCTGTAGGCATACATCATTCTTGTCACAGTATTTTTTATTTTAAACATTTTCTTTTCTTAGAATTTCCACCTCTCTGCTTTCATTACCTATCTGTTCTAATATGTTTTCTTTTTTCCTTAGACATTTTAGTACATTAATTAGTTATTTTATTTTTATTTTACTTTTTTGAGGGTGGGGACTGAAAGAGAGAGAGAATCTTAAGTAGACTCTAGGCTCAGAGCAAGTCTGATGTGGGTCTCAATCTCATGACGGTGAGATTATGACCTGAGCCAAAATCAATTGTCGATGTTTAAGCAATTGAGCCACCTAGGCTTACCTAATCAATTATTTTAAACTCTGTGTGACAATTTTATCATCTGTGTCATGATGAGTCTGAGTATCATCTGAGTCTGGTTATACTACTTTTTTGTCTCTTTAGGCTATTTTCTTCCTTTGTTCCTTCCTTCTTTTCTCCCTTCCTTCCTTCCTTCCTTCCTTCCTTCCTTCCTTCCTTCCTTCTTTATATTTAGTATGACTTGGACTCTTTTAATTTATTAAAAATTTTTAAATGTTTATTTATTTTTGAGAGAGAGAAACAGAGCATGAGTGAGGGAGGGTCAGAGATACAGGAAGACACAGAATCCAAAGCAGGGTCCAGGCTCTGAACTGTCAGCCCAGAACCTGACCCAGGGCTTGAACTCACAAGCTGCAAGATCATGACCTGAGCTGAAGTCAGATGCTTAACCAACTGAGCCACTCAGGTGCCCCATGACTTGGACTTTTTTATCGAAAGATGAACATTTTTTTAAAATTTGTAATGTTTAATTTTGAGAGAGAGAAAGAAAGAGAGTGGGGAGTAGCAGAGAGAGAGGGAAACCCAGAATCCAAAGCAGGCGCCAAGCTCTGAGCTGTCAGCACAGAGCCTGACACAAGGCTTGAACCCACAAACTGGGAACATGACCTAAGCCAAAGTCAGATGCCTAACAAACTGAGCCACACAGGTGCCCTGAAAGATAAACATTTTGTATCAGGTATTAGGAACTGAGTTTAAGAGGCTGTTAGTGTAAGGATTTTTTCCAGCTGGGTAAGAGTTGAACTGTGCTTAATATTTACTGTAGGTATCAGTGCCAAAGACTCTAGTGTCCTTTCTGACTCCCCTCTTGTCTTCTCTGAGTACTTCCCTGCAGAGAGTTTGCATTTAGGTTTCTTTCAGGTGTAATCAATTACTGTTTATCATGGAGCCCTGTTTATGTAGTGGTTATATGTGGAAGAGGGGAAGTGTTGTATAATCCTTTGATGAAACCACAATCTTTTTGTGCTCTTCTGTCTCTGTACTATGACCTACAGAAGTGTTTTTCCATTGTCGTCTTCCTCAGATCAAGAAGAAAATGAGAAGGGGATAGAGCTGAAAAAAATGATATTCCTCCAGGTGGGATAAGATTCTGGCAAAGGCTTTTTTCTAGGTGTAGTCACTTATTATGAAGAACGTGCTGGCCATATTTTGCAGTGATTACTTCTCTCTCATCTTCTTCTGCCAAAGCAACAAGAACATCTGTCTTGGATCTTCACAGGGAAGCCCTTGTTCGTAAATGTTATGGTGCCTGAATGAAGAAACCCCACAAAGTGTGGGGGGCCCTCAAGACTATAGCTCAAGGAGTTTTTCATTTTGATGCTAGTCTATGGTTTCCAGAAATTCATTAAAATTACCAGTTAAGTACTCTTAGTACTTTATGTTTCTGGTGGCTGGCTTCTGATCTAGATAAGTATATCTTGGCTATGACTCTGAGCTTGTCTGTCTCTCTAGATTGGGTGATGGTTTGCCTTACTACAACCTTAGTTCTCTGGCGGGTGGCAGAAAGTTGTTGATTTTTAGTTAGTTCAGTTTTTTTCTTGTTGTAAGGACAGAGTGACAATCCCTCAAGCTTTTTACATGTCAGAGTTAAAGCCAGAAGTAAAGCATTTTATTTCTCAGGTATAAGTTCAAGTGTAACATTAGACCACAGGTAACAAATTGTGATAGTATGTGATATATTGATTGTTGGGGGAAGTGAAAAAATAAGGATCATCATCATCGTCATCATCCTCATCCTCCTCCTCATCAAAACTCTGCAAGAGAAGGAAATGTAATATGACTCTTCTAAATCGTCATGAAATGATGAGCTGGGAAAAATAAGTTCGAAGAGCTCTATTTGTGTCCACTTATATTTCCATAAGGAAAAGGCCCTCACCTCCTCTGAAGGAAGACTGCTAAAAAGAAATGTCACTCAAGACCTGCAGAAAAGTGGTTCCCTCAGTCAAAGGGATTTTGCATATTTCCTATGGATATAAGAAATCATTCTCTTTCTTAAATGAACACTTTTGTAAAGAATAAAAGTGAAAAAGCCTAAGTGAGTCTTAGGAGAGAAATTGTGAACTTGGCACACTGGTATTAATCATTGAGTTGGGATAAGGTTTTCCAGTCCAGTCAAATTTATGTTTACCCAAAACTTGACCCTCATTCTTTATTTTCTGAGTATGAGTGTTTTTATTCTGCTTTTCATCTGAATCCTTATGCCTAACAATTTGTCATTGCTACCATCTCTAATTACTTTTTGTCAACCCTTCTCCTCTATGTAATTTTTCTCCAACTGTTCCTAATGTTCATGTATTTATTTGAATGATGTCCAACTTTCTTTTTGAATTTTCAGCTCAGTGTGTTATCTGACATACTTTATGAACTAGAGGTTCAAGACAACATTACATAAGAACACACCAGCCCATTATGGAATATTCAATCAAAAGGGCCAAACTCCTGGGTGCCTGGGTGGCTCAGTCAGCTAAGCGTCCAACTTCGACTCAGGTCATGATCCCACAGTTCATGAGCTTCAGTCCCACATCAGGCTCTGTGTTGACAGCTTTGAGCCTGAAGCCTGCTTCAGATTCTGTGTCTACCTCTCTCTCTGTTCCTCCCCCACTTATGGCCTCTCTCTCTCAAAAGAAAATAAAGGTTAAAAAATTTTTTTTAAACAAAAGGACCAAAATCTAACAATGTATGAAAAGAATTATACACCATGACTAAGGGGGACTTATTCCAAATATATATGACTGGTTCAGCATTTGACAATCAATCAGTATAATCCAAAATCTCAAAAGGGTAAAGAAGAAAAATCATCTAATCATATCTGCTGATACAAAGACTTATACAATCCAATACACCTTCATAGTAAAAACTGTCAGCAAATTTGGAATAATAAAAACCTCCTTAACCTTTTTCTTAATGTTTATATATTTTTAAGAGAGAGAAATAGACACAGAGCATGAGTGGGAGAAGGGCAGAGAGAGAGGGAGACACAGATCTGAAGCAGGCTCCAGGCTCGAAGCTGTCAACACAGAGCCTGATGTGGGACTGAAGCTCCTGAACTGGGAGATTATGACCTAAGTCCTACGCTTAACTGACTGAGCCATGCAGGCACCCTTTTTTGTTTTTAACATTTTTTTTAATGTTTATATATTTTTAAGAGTGAGAGAGAGTAAAAACCTTCTTGATAAAGAACATCTACAAAAAACCTACAGCTAACATCATAATGGATCATTTCCTTAATGTGAGTTGGATACTTTCCCTAAATTGGGAATAAGACATGGGTGTTCTATCCTCTCTTCTCACTCTTACTTAACTTTGCACGGGAAGCCCTAGTTAGTAAAATAATAAGATAAGAAAAAAATTAAAAGTGTATTGACTAGAAGGGAAGAAATAAAAATATCTTTATTCACATATGAAAGGCCCATGTATTGTAATCTTAAGGAATTGACAAAAAGTGCTGAAACTAATAAGCAAATATATCAAGGTTGAAGGATACTAGGTTATTATCAATAATATATGGAAAAACAAAAGATATAGCATAACCAACATATCAATGATGAAGAAAGACTCACATGACCTGATTTAAAGACTTAAAATATGCTACAGTAATAAATACAATGTGGCATTGGCAAAAGAATAAAATTGTAGATCAACAAAACAAAACAGAGAGCACAGAAATAGAGTCATACAAATAGAGCCAACTGATTTCTTTTTTTGAGCTGACCGATCTTTGACAAAGGAACAAAAGCAGTTCAATAGAGAAATGATAGCCTTTCTGACAAATGGTGCAATTTTTCCAAATCTGTTCCAACACTTGTCTCTCCTCCTCTCCTCTCCCCCTTTTAATAGCCATCTTGTTGATACAGAGTGGTATCTCACAGGGGCTTTATTCACATTTTCCTAATGACTGAGGATGTTGAGTGTCTTTATATGTATTTTTTGTTCATTTTTGTATCTTTCCAGAAATGTCTATTCAAGTCTGCCCATATTTTCATTGGGTCTTTGTCTTTTTATTGAGTTGTGAGAATTCTTTATATATTCTGGATCTTAGACTCTTATCAAATATGTGATTTGCAAATATTTTCTGCCACCCTGTAGATTGTTTTTTCACTTTCTTGATAGTGTTGTTTCATGCACAAAGGTTTTGAATTTTTATGAAATCTGATGTATCTATTTTTCCTCTTGTTCATGTTTTTGAATTATATCTAAGAATTCTTTGCCAAATCTAAGATCATTAAGATTTGCTCCTATGTTTTCTTCTAAGAGCCTTATGGTTTTATTTAGTTTGTGATCCATTTTGAATTAATTTTTATGTATAAGAGTTAAGGGTCAACTTTATTTATTTTTGCATATGGATATCTAGTTTCCTGAAATTATTTGTTGAAGAGACTATTCTTTTCCCCCTTGAGTAATCTTGGCACCTGTTGAAAATCAGTTGGCCATATATGTATAAGTTCATTTCTGGAATCTTATATATATTCTATTGGTTTGTACATCTACCCACACTGTTTTGATTACTGTGGTTTTGTAGAGAGTTTTGAAAGTGAGGACTGTGAGTCCTCCAACTTTTTTTCTTTGTATATAATGTTTCAGTTGTTTGGGAATCCTTAAAATTATATATGAATTTGAGACTCAGCTTTTCCATTTTTACCAAAAAGGCCATTGGAATTTTGATAGAAATTAAATTGAATCTATAGATCACTTTGAGTATCTTAACAGTACTGTTAATATGCTAGCTTAATAATATTGTTTTCTAATTCATGAACACAAATGTCTTTCCATGTATTTAGGTTTGCTAAATAAAATTTTTTTAATGCTTATTTATTTTTGAGAGAGACAGAGTGAGAGAGTTATCAGGGCAAGGGCAGAGAGATGGGGAGAAAGAAGATCCAAAGCAGATGTGCTGAGAGCCTGATGCAGGGCTCAAACCCATGAACTGTGAGAAAATGACCTTAGTGGAATTTGGATGCTTAACTGACTAAGCCACCCAGGCTCTCCTAAATAACCTTGTTTTTGAGTTGTCCCATATATTCTTTGTTCTTCTTTTCCTCTAATTAACTTTTGATTTAATTAAATTTTTGTTAGTGTTTCTGTTTAATCATTGCTTTCAGTTTATCACCTGTATCCCTATTCTTTTTGTGGCTTCTCAATGGATTAAAATAGACATCTTTTACTGATCATAATTGAGGTTCAAATAATATTACATCTGGGGCGCCTGGGTGGCGTAGTCGGTTAAGCGTCCGACTTTCGCTTAGGTCGTGATCTCGCGGTTCGTGGGTTCGAGCCCCGCGTCGGGCTCTGTGCTTACTGCCAGCTCAGAGCCTGGAGCCTGTTTCAGTCTGTGATTCCCTCTCTCTCTGACCCTCCCCTGCTCACGCTGTCTCTCTCTCTCGTCTAGAAATAAATAAAAATATTTAAAAAAAAAAAAAACAAATAATATTACATCCCTTTATGCATACTTTAGGAATATTAGAACAATATTTTTCCATCTACCTTCCATTCTTTTCTCTTGTCGCCTTCTATCACATTAACAGTTTCAGGCATTCATCCGTCTTTAAGTGGATCCTAGTTTCTATCTACTGTCATTTTCCCCCCTCAAGCTGAAGAATTTCCTTTAGCATTGCTTGTAGCTTACATCTGCTGGCAATGGATTTTGTCATCTTTATTCATAGAGCAATCCTTCAGTTCAACATCTTTTTTTATATGTATTTATTTTTGTTAGACATAGAAATTCTAAATTACCAGATTGTCTCTCTACTTTTAACAAATGATGTTTCATTATGTTTTGTTTGCATGGTTTTTGAGAACTTTGAACTTCTGATCTTAGTTCCTGTGCACATGTCTTCTTTTTATGGATGTTTAAAAAAATTAACTTGTTTTGAACAAGTAGTTTTCCTTGTGTTTATTCCATTTGAAGCTACTTGGATATCTTGGATATTTATAGTTATCGAATTTAGAAAATTTTCCATTGTTAATTTTTCAAAAATTTTTTGTGTATCTCCTTAAACCTTTTCTGAATTTCTAATTATACATACATTAGACCACTATTGTTAGTTTCAAGTCATTTTTCTCATTTTAAGATAATTGCTATTGCAATGTCTTCAAGTTCATTGACCTTCTCTTTTGCAATATTTTATATGCTGTTGACAACAAAATGTGAAATTTTTATTTCCGAAATCTTTAATTCTAGGTATTTTTATCCCCAGAATTTCACTTGGTTCTCTTTTATACCTTCTATCTGTCTCTTCATTATGCATATGTTTTTTTTTTAATTCTGAAGCACACTTATAATATGTATAATAGCTGTTTTAAAGTTCCTATCTGCAAACTCTATCTGTTATTTTTCTGTCTGTTTCTAATGATTGTTTATTCTGCATATGCTTTACTTTTTTTTTTTAAACTTCATTACATGTTCAATAAATTTTTGAATACATGCCAGATGTTGGGAATTTTATAATGTTGAGTGTTGGATTATGTTATATTTCATTAGAGAATGTACTTAATTCTGGAAAGTAGTTATTTTGAGAGCTACTTCAGGCTCATTTTAAGTTTTTATAAGGTGAGTCTAGGCAACATTTAGTCTACAGCTAGTTCCTCTCCACTCCACAAACCAGATTTTTCTGAGTCTCTACCAAAAGCCTCATATATATATTATCTTCACTCTAGCTGGTGGGTCCTTGAATTATTCCCATATTTCTCTGAACTCTAGATTTATCAGGCTTCTACATTTTTAGTAACCTTTTCTATCATTTATTTCTATAGTTATTCTTTGCTTCATGGAATGTCATCCTACACATGACGGATTGCTATTCAGGCAAAGATACAATGAAGCTCTTTCTCTGCTGCTCCTTACTGTCTTGTACTCTTACCCGTATATGCTAGAAATCTGCCTCCCAAAATATTAAGCTTTGCTTTCTTTACTTGGTGAGACTTCAAACTGTGCTTTTCTACACGCTTCTTACCCCAGCTTGGGAAATTGCCTGAAGTTGGAAAATGAGAATTACGGTAAGGTCCACCTTATTTTCCTCCCTTTCCTAGTTAGCCAAAGGAGAACAAATTACACAACAGTATTTCTCTGTGAGTGGAAGCAAGATTTACAAATTATTTTTTTAGTTGCTAAACGAATGGATTTTAGAAGAAAAGTTTTCCTGAATTTTTCAAGAGTTTAAAAGTTTAGAAATAACAAGGGATTTTCATTATAGACCAATTTTGAAATCAATTTTGAATCATATTTTTATAATTTGAAAAATCCCGATTTTGTAATTTAGAATTATTTTAATCTTGTTATCAATACCCTCAAGAATGTGTTTCTTTTAAAGCTCTTAAAAGCCTTTCATGGATTATATTGTTCACTACATTTTGCAGGTGAAAAACTTAAATTATATTAGGTTAAATGCAATTGTTGTTTTAAGTATAAACTCAATTGGCCAAAAATAGATTTTAAATACCTCAAGCAATTCTCCTAATTCATTTGCCTATCCATCCAACATATTTAATTATGCATGTTCTTCGGGTCAAACTTTTCCATAATCTCTGTGTTTATTTCTTAGACCCAGGTTTGGTTTCTATGCACTGGTATATATTTTGTTTTGTTTTTGTCCAGCTCCAGCAATTGGCTGATTTCTTGCTTTTGCCTGAGTGCTTTGCAAATCTCTGAGTGCTGTGTGACTATTTACAGCATGAAAAACTTTAAATTTCCTGCCTTTCTCCTCTATTTTTTTTCTGAAGGCAAACACAAATACTTTTTTCTTTGCTGTTAAGAAGCCATATATGGAGGGGTGCCTGGGTAGCTCAGTCCATTAAACATTAAGCATTTCACTCCAGTTCAGGTCATGAGCTCACAGTTGGTGAGTCTGAGCCCTGTATAGGGCTTTCTGCTGTCATTGTAGAACCTGCTTAGGATCCCTTGCTCTCTGCCCCTCCCTAGCTGGCTGGCCCGCACTCTTCCTCTCTCTCTCTTTCTCTATCTCTCTCTCTATTTCTCTCAGAAACGAATTTAAAAAAACATTTAAAAAAGAAGCTATGAAGAGAGTTTATTTTCAATGGAATAGTTATTACACTTGTTAATTTTATAAACTCCTTGGTAAAGACTTGAATTAGTTACCCATAAGAAAGTCCTATTCTTTTATTTTTGGTACCCTTTATGATGCAAACTGCAAAATGAAAATATCACTTCCCAGACTCCTTTATTGCTACATAATTTCTTATATATGCAGTAAGACATATGCAATAAATTGCAAGCAAAAGCTATAAAGTGAGTCTTATGAGAAAACTTTTTATTTGTTTATTAATTTCTTTAACGTTTTTATTCATTTTTTGAGAGACAGAGACTGTGAGTGGGGGAGGGGGAGAGAGAGAGGGACACAGAATCTGAAGCAGGCTCCAGGCTCTGAACTATCAGCACAGATCCCAATGTGAGCTCGAACCCACGAATTGTGAGATAATGACCTGAGTTGACACCTGAGGTTTTACCAACTGAGCCACCCAGATGTCCCGGAAAACTTTTTAAAAGTAAAGAGATACCATAGGTTCTTTCAAACTTTGCTTCACTGATTGATTGTCTTGTTTTGTTTGTTTTTTACTTTGTTCATTTATTTATTCTTTTAATGTTTATTTATTCTTAGAGATAGAGAGAGAGAACAAGCTGGGTAAAGACACAGAGAAAGAGGGAGGCACAGAATCTGAAGTAAGCTCCAGGCTCTGAGCTGTCAGCACAGAGCCTGAAGCAGGGCTCAAACTCATGCACTGTGAGATCATAACCTGAGCGAAGGTTGATGCTTAAACTACTGAGTCACTCAGGCATCCCTGCTTGTTTGTTTTTAGATATGGACTTCATGTCTGGAGTGTGACTACTGTCTTACAACCATGAACTGAAAAGCATTAAGACAATGTCTACATTGAACGAGTGATAGCTCAGAAATATTATACAGCCTGGATCACTGACCCTGAGTCCTTGGGCAGCTGCACCTTATGGGCTGCCTACATTTGATCTTCTTTTAAAGTGAGATAAATATATAGTGATTTCAGCCACCACTAATTACATATATATACATAGCTTTTGGTAAAATGATTTTGTATCTGATTCAAATATATTCTCTATTTCACAATTTTTGATTGTCTTATACAGTGTAATAGAAGACACTAGTGGCACTTTTGCTCTGCAAATAGAAATTTATTCAAACTCTCACTCTAAGAAAGAATACATGCATTCATTCCCTTAAGTAGAAGGCACTCAGGGCAGAATAGATGAATAACCCCATTTTTCACTGAGCTTCCAACAAATTCAGGAAATAATACTTTTTAGGATGTTTCTAATAGAGTGCATGTTTATTTTTATTTTTTTAAGTTTATTTATTTATTTATTTTGGCAGGGAGGGGCAGAGAGAAAGGAAGAGAAAGAATCTCAAGCAGGCTTCACACTATCAGCATAGTGCCCAATGTGGGGCTCAATCTCACAAACCTGCAAGATCATGACCTGACTGAAATCAAAAGCCAGATGCTTGACCAACTGAGCTATCCAGGCACCCATAGACTGAATCTTTCTAAGCCGCTGTCAATAAAATCTACAGTAAATGTTTTTCTTTAGTTACTCCCTATCTCCTTCAAGTTTTAAATATCTGAGATGGATTTGGTACAATATTTTTCCTTTAGTTACCTAACTTTTTAACTTTATTTAATTTAACAAATTTAGGAGGAAGAAGATTTTTCCTCAACTTGTTCAACATGAAGAATTCTAAAGGGAATTGATGAGCTATCATTTTTATTTCTTCACTAAGAGGTTCTGTTTAGAAGTCTGACTCTATAATCATACCATCTCAGATTTGAATCCAAGCTCTGATATTTCCAATTGTGTGATTTTAGATGAGTTATTACATTTCACAAAGTCTCAACTTATTTTTCTTTGCAGTGTGGATAACATATATCTAGGTCATAAAGTTGTGAGAATTAAATGGAGCAAAATGTGTTTATGCTTAGTTCAGTTCCTAAAACAAATTGGATTTTTTTTTCCAAATTAGCTCTTAATTGTTATTTTTAGTGTTAATTATTATTCAGCACTTGAGATTGTGGCATACTGTTAATTCAAATTACTCTCTTAATTTATATTAGCCATCAAAGTCTAGTTGGACAAAATTATACAAACCCACAAAATTCCTATCCCTACATGTATGTACATGAAGCTTCATTTGTTTAGCACGATATGAAGTAAATATTTATTAATATCCATTTAATCATATTGTAAATGACATGGTCAAAATAATATGTAAGTCAGTGGGTACCAGTATACTCACAGGATTTGGTCCATGCATACAAATAACTTCCACTAATCAGGCTCAGTTTGTATATATGTATGATTTCATAAATTGTTAAGAATTTGTTTTTCATGAATTGAAAACAGACCAGTTGAGTAGTCTGATATGTGTTCCATTATCAGCCTATTATTAAAAAATTTAGAGGTAGGTGAATTAACATTAACAAGAGGCTTGAACCTTCCACATCTCAAATCACATCTTCCACATCTCACATCAACAACCTTCATGTTGTTATGCTAAGACTGCCATAACCAACTACTGCAGACTGGCTTAAACAACAGAAATTTATTTTCATAGAATCCTTGAGTTTAGAAGTCCAAATCAAGGTATGGCCAGGAATGGTTTCTTCTGAGGCCTCTCCTTGGTTTATAGATGGCCATTTCCTCTGTGCCATCAAATGGTCTTTTGAACATTTGTGCATCCCCATTTCTTCCTATCCCCACATCAGTCATATTGGATTTACGGTCCACCCTAATAATTTCATTTTGTTAACTCTTTAAAGTTCTGATATCCAAATGCAATCACTTTCTGAGATCTAACTGTTAGGAATTTGACATATGAATTTTGGGTGGACACAATTCAGCCCATAACATGTATTAGGCACGTATTATTAGACAGTGAAAGAGTGGCTCGAGAATGGAACATTCCTTAACTTTGTATGCTCAGAACTTTGATTCATTAAGTGAATTTGTATGCCCATATCACGATCTCCCCAAAATCCCAAGACCACCGAGGAGTCCGAGTCATGTATGCAAAAGCAAAGGGCGTTTATTTGGGCTTAAGCTCGGGCTCCCAGACCTCACCAACGCAGTGGATCTGTGCTGAGAGCCCTGATCAAAGGCAGAGTAGGGTTTTTATGGGGTTTGTGACAGGGGAGTTACAGAAATTGTGGCATGGGAACAGTGATCCAATCAAATTATTCAACATCATTGACAGCAGGTTTAACCATACACATTGTTTAGAATATGCGTTACTTTTGGCGGGATCCAATTACAACATTTAGAGTACCTTTAAATTCAACCAATTACAGAGCGAGCCTCGGGTCTTGTTCGGCGACTAACAGGTTAACTTTAACATTAGGTAACAGGGTCCTATCTATAGTTTCTATCTATAGGCCTCTCCCTTAGTAATGTGGAGGTTGGTCACTGGCCTTTCCTGATTGGGTGTTGCAAGGGTGGTTTCTCCTGCCTTGGGCAATGTGTAACTGCCTGATAGTTTCGGGAAGCTGGAACTTAGGCCTTCTAGTTTAGAGGGGAAACTTAAAGCCTGTCATGGAGTCAGTTTGGTTTAGATGTTTAGACTTGTGTCCTTACACATTAAATCAAATATCAATTCTAATGGCTTTCTTATTGCAAAAAAAAAAGATAGCATCTCTGTAATAATTGATACATTTCCTTTGAAAGTATCTAATAACTTAAAAATCATCTGCAGAGCTTAATCTTTAAATTAATGCTTTGAGAATATTTTATTCTCTTTGCATGGTCACAAAATGGATAGCAAAGTCAAAAATATGGCTTGAGTGGTTGGAAACACCTAATCTGAAATTTATGCAAAGCTAAGAACATTTGGATGCCTTGTATATGTATTTGTAGAACCTAGTGGTATCTATTATTTATTCTCTTTAAGATGAAAGGTTAAATTTTTTAACTAAATTCATAATCTTAAGCTTGCCACTGTATATTTTCTCTTAACTCTTTCTTCTCTTTTTGATGCATCTCTGGTAGTGTGATTTGGAGAAATTCCTATTTATCATAATTATTATCATCTGAGTACTAGTAGAATTATTTTTTAGCAGATGATAATATTTATAATAATTGATTATGTGCCAGTTTGTGTATACATAGCATATGAGGAAGCCACTGAAAGCACAATATTTATTTTCCTTGTCTAATGTGCCATAGTGTTTCAACAATTGCAATGCTAAAAAGAGAGAGAGAGAGAGTAATGTTTGATGGAGCACAAGGAACTGTTCCCCTGAGGCTCAAACAGAAGAGCATGTGATAACTTCCAGGGAAGCATTTGAATAGTAGTGAGATTTTCTTCAACGTCTGCACAGTTGTAATACAGATTAGGTAAAAATAACAAAATGAATAAATGTATTCTAGATTCATTATATCTTTTTCCCTTAATATTTTTTTAAAGTTCCTTTCCTCTAGTAGATATATTTATGCAAAATTATATATATATATATATATATATATATATATATATATATATTATTTGTTGCATAAGACTGTTTGGCTTTACAAGTTTTCACATTAGCTAGTTATGTAACACAGCATGCAATTTTGTCCTTTGTTCAAAATTTCCAGTGGTTTTATGTTGTTTTCAAGAAATGAATTAGGAAACCTCAGAGAATTGGTTACTGGAATTGAAATGGAAATGGTAGGACCCATTCAGAAACCTGCCTTTCGGTGTTTACCTCAAAACGTGCTTGTGTGTGTTTGCTTGATTTACATTTAGCAATATCTAAGTGCAAACAGTAATCATACCCCAAAGTAAACGGGACTCTATGCAATTGCTTCCTCCGTTTCTTCAATTGCGGTTGCAATCCCATAGATTCCAATCTTGACAGGTAGCATAATTAGAAAATTCTCTTTGTCTTATTAAATGTGACTCTTCTCAATAGAATTCACTTCATTGCCAGCAAAGAACAGAAAATATACTTCAAATCTAAAATGGGAAATCAAGGGGGACTGTTTTATTTTTATCTGTCTTTGTGCAAGCGACATTATTATCAAAGGATATTGTAATGCTGCAAATGTACTTTAGGGATTTAAATCACGCATTAGCCTGGAAAGCAAAAAGTGCTGTAGGGCCCATGCAATATATTTTCTCATTAATCTGATTGAAAGATTATCCTTCCTATAGCTATGAAAAGTCTAATACTCATATATCCATCTTCTCTGCTAGTAAAATTCAGCTTTGTGCAAAGTCATTGTCCCTTGTGTCGGGGGGTCCAACACTTTTCTTCTCTCAACATAAGCCCATCTGTATTAAAATAAATTCAGAGCAGGCCGCCATTTCATGCACACATTTTGATTATTTCATAAGCCGCTGTGGAAAATGGAAGTATCAGCAAGTCATGCAGTTTCCTGGTAATGTGATGCTGTCATTACCTCAGTGGTCATGTGAAAAAGTTTAGCTGTACTGTCTTTGACAAATGTTCAGTGAGTCAAAACAGTGCATTTAAATGAAATGCAGATACGAATGAGCCATTACTGCAATCACAACTGTGGCTTCGAGATTATCCTATATGAATACATACACTTCCTCTCTAACCTGACATTTGCAATACATAACTAGCTGTGCATTTGCTCTCTCACCCCGCCTCCTTTCTCTGCATCATCCTCCAGATTCAGGATGGAGGAAGGGGATGCGATCAGAGGCTGCATGCGGTAGTAATTGAAGATAGTCCTGATGATTTCATGCAATCAGAAAGGCACACTATTTGTTATGAAAATTAAGTAAAGAAACAAAGCAGATTTATAGATTGCTTTGCTCTGGTCAATACCTCTGCAAAAGATTAGCAAATCTACATGAACCAGCCCATCAAAGCACAAAGCAAAACAAAAACACGGAAAAACAAAACAAAAACACGGAAAAACAAAACAAAAAGAATCCAACTACGTATATGCTGTTCCACATAAGAGACTCACTAAAAATTTTGTGTAACCTTCATCGTAACTTGTAGCACTCTGTGATTTTAAGTTTTAATGAAACTACAGGAAATGTCTTAAACTGAATGATTTCTATTCAGAGCACTTTGAGTGCTGATACCATGAACAGTATAGATGGCTCCAGCCATAACTGTCACACAGATAATATTCTTTTATGCCCCAAGACAGTAAGATGGTGCTGTAGATAACCAAAAGAAATAAGCTGCCACCATCACTAATCTGCAGCTTTGAAGCACTATAGCTTTTGCATGGTTAAGAGAAGGTAAAATCACCTACCAGTGTAATGGAGAAGACATTTTAAAAGTGAACAGGACCTGGAAAAATTAAGCTTTCATATTTGTTTGTAATCCACATGCACCATGGATCAAATCGTCCATATCCTATTTTATGTGTTTATGTATGACAATTGGAGATGCAAAATGAGCTGGGTCCTTTCCATTCCCCCAGGACACTTTCACTAATGTAGTGAAATGAAAATCTAAGCAGTATTTGGCCTTAGTGATCCCTTCAGAGGTTAACTTTGGAGATCTTAAGTGTGTTCTTATGGCTGGATTTGTAATGTATGTAGCAGATTAGAGTGTATTATGATATTCAGATGCACCATCCGAGCGGTATAAAAAAAAAATTGCTGTCTGTATTTTTCTCACCTAACAAATATTTCTTGAGGGCTTTTTACATGGATAGAATTGAATTTCACATTCCCATTGCATAATGTGACTTATCAACTACTTTCTGTATGTGTGAGCCTGGGGTTTGGTGAACACAAATCACAACCAAAGTTTGATGAACACCTTCTATAAAGCTAACATACTGGACCCATAAAAAAAGCATAATTAGTTTTATGTCTGAAAGTACATTTCGGAGTGACATACATCATTTCATATCACAATGGAACGCATGTTTACCGGCAAGGAAAATAGTATTCCTTCATACTTTTCATAAGGAAAAAATAAATATAAAGTCAAAATAAATTTTGAATACCAAAAGTATTTATTCTTGCTTCATTTAAATGGTTGTTTTTCATAGTCAGTTCAAAAATCTCAAATCAGAAATTCTTCCGTTTGTGAAAACAGGCTGACATTCCATACTCACGGAAACAGAGACAAAAAGAATAAGCTAAATATCCTGAGAATTGGACCGTACAATAAAACTGTTTTCTTATTATTTGTTGTAAGACTGTGATGGCCTTCCAGGGGAAAAGACAAATTCTACTTGAAAATGTAGAGCAAGATACACAATTTTTTTAATTGAATACAAGAACTATCAATACTAATCTGTTAATTTGTGCCCCAAAATGCAATCATATTGTTGGGACAAAAACACAATGCATTCAGGAAGCTATTAAATGCACAGCAGTATTTGAAATCGAAGTCCAGTGACTTGTTGTTATAGCATGCTGACATTATTGGTTCTTGTATATGGTTACATAATGATCTCTGAAGCCAGCTTTAAAAACTGTTCTATAAAACCAGTTAACAGATGTCAAAATCTGACTACAGAGTCAACTTTCTAAGATACTTGCCTTAAAGCTACATTTAAGAACCATTTTTCCCACTTAAGAAAAGCAGATTCCAAAACAAAATGTTGCAATATTTTCTCTCTCCAAAGGTACTCTGTGGTATGGTAGGCTCTTTCGCCTTTTATTTCCAGTTTATTATGGATGTCATCATCCAATGGTCATTGACCTAAAAAATATGCACCACTGAAATTATGTCGATGTCAGAAACACACACACACACACACACACACACACACAGACACACACACACACACATTATTTGCTATGGTTTTTCTCTGTCAGCATTTCTGACACAGCATATACTATTTATTCTGTGTAAAAATTCGTATCTTATTATATAAAGCCTGTATCATTTCAAATACACAAAGACAATATAATCAGAAATCACTTTATCCATCACTTTATCCATATCCATAATCATTCTTTTAAGGTCATATCTTGTAACATACGAGCACCTGCTGTGAACGTCATCTCACAATATAAAAGGATACAACAGTTATGGCGTTAGAGCATCCAGCAGTATTATGGACAAATATTTTGGATCATTCTTTTCTAACTTAGAGTAAATAGTGTGCCTTCAAATTACATAATCAGGAAGAATGAAATTATATTGAAAATAATTAAACATTCTCCTCTCCTTTCGAGTTTCTATATAAAGCAATTGAACATTAGTATACACACACACAAAAAAATCATTTTCCATGCTTTTGCATATTTCTCAAATAAAGAAGATGGCATGTAGCAAATGGAATTGCTACAGTAAAACTGCTTTTTGTTCGGTGAAAGCCCTTGCTTTTGTAATTGTAAATGAAGCTGTTTCATCTGGTTTATATGCTGCTATTCCTTACTATTGCAGCTCAGGGCAATACAAATGATTAGTTGCCTGATTCCAGATTCATATGGGCTCAACTATGAGAACTAGACTCCAGCATTTAAATGACCGAACTGATGTGAGAACATAAACCATTCCTGACCATTTATACAAATGGAACTGGCCAGGCATTCTATCAAATCTCCTATTACAGGGAATAGCCCCGTATCAACTCCATGCACTTTTGTGGGCATTTTTTGTTGTTTTGTTTTGTTTTGTTTTTTTGCTCTCACAAAATATCGGGCTGTGCTTTCTGTTCATTTTTATTTTGAAAAAGTTTCGATGTAAATATCCACCCACCACCAAAAAAAGGTATTTTCAGATCACAGTCTCAAGTGGTCAAAGCTTCGTGTTTCAGTCAGTTGCACTTCAGTGAAGAGATCTCTATAAGGAATGTTTTCCTCAAAGGAAACCATCCTTTCCTGTAAATTAAGTTTCTGAGGGGTCTCCCTGGAATACAAAAGTGTGGACTTCAAATGAGTTCAAAAGATAGAATTTGCATATAAAAATCAATCATTCTATTTTGGGCTGAACATCCAAATTACCTGCTTAAGCTTTCATATTTGTAATTTCATATTCCTAAAGAGTTTGAAATGTCAGTGAATACTGTCCAAATCCTCATTTCTACCTTTCACCAGAAGGTCTAAGATGTCAGTTTGAAAAATTGCAGGTACTGTACAAAGTTTTGCAAAAAATTTCAACACATAATTTAAGCAGCCTACTAAATTAGCACAATTGAAATTTAGACTTTACTACTATGGTTTACGAGCTTGAGATTCTACCTCTCTGAAGTTAATGGAATAGTAACTGAGCAATAATATCTGCGAAAAAGATGAGAAAAAAAATAATGCTGAATTTTGTAAGCCACTCAGATATATCAGAGTCCCTTTCCTTCTCACAATAAACACAGTGCACAACATAAATAATGAGGAACAACCACGCAGCAATAACTACATGGACAGAACTGATTTTATGAAGGTTTATAAGAAAAATTAAGAACTAGCCCTGATCTGATTTTACTAACTGAGATGACATAATCAACAATCCCATTTTTTTAAAAAGGCTTTTTTCTTTTTGTTTATTTATTTTTTTAGAGAGAGAGAGAGAGAAAGAGAGAGAGAGAAGAGGAGGGGCAGAGAGAGAGGGAGAGAGAGAATCCCGAGCAGGTTTCACACCCAGTACATAGCTCAATGTGGGGCTTGATCTCATGAATGTTGAAATCATGACCTGAGACCGAAATCAAGAGTCAGACGCTTAACCAACTGAGCCACCCAGGAGCCCTAAGACTTTTTTTTTTTTTTTTTTTAACAGCGTTTTACATTCACAGCAAAATTGAGGAAGAGATACCGGGAGTTCTCACACACCCCCTGCCTCCACACCTGCCTCACCTCCTTTATTATCATCCTTCACTAGAGTGATACATTTGTTACAGTCGAGGAGCCTATGTTGGCCTATCATAAAGTCCATAGCTTAATTAGGGTTCACTCTTGGTGTTGTACATTCTATAGGTGTATGAGTAAATATATAATGACACGTATCCACTACGGTCTCATATAGAGTAATTTCACTGGCCTACAATCCTAATTGTTCTAATAATCATGTTTCACTTTGGCTGTGAAGTTCAGGCTTAACAATGTTATGTAACCTGCCTGTGGGTGTCAAACTAGAATGATAGGAAGCAAGGCTATTCCTTGAAGCTTTCCTTGGCACTCTGTCTAAATTTAGACGGTTTTCCTGTGCTTCCCTAGTGGCATCTACTTACCACTCTCACAGAAGGCATCACATTCAGAGTATCGGCGTGCCTGTCTAGGGCATAACTTACCATCCTCCCCAGCCTCCACCCCACTACCCAGACAAGAAAGTCATTAAAAGTAAAGTTTATGTTCCTTCTCTCCATATCATGCAAATTGCAGTGGAGTCGACAGGTGGGCTCGATACGTGTTTGAATAAATCAATAAGAATTGTATTGAAAATTAAAAATTCACTGTGTGACATTATGCCTGTGTTGTTTCTAGCTATTGCTACAACCTGAAATCAGCTACATCTTTCTTAGTAATTTAGATACCTACTAAACTTGCGAAAATTGAATAAGAGTACAATTTTTATATTTAGGTTCCAAGTTATACCTCTTATATAAAAGTTTGTCAGCTTTATCTTCTATGTAATAAACATCTAAAAAATTGACTTAGAAAAGAGAAAGGCAACTAAGGTTGACTGAGTCCTTTCTGATTTTCGAAACATTGCACAGTAGATATTATGGGGTTATTTGGGGGGTTACTATTAAGGGGTAGTAGCCAGAGGTTCGGGAAAGGCTGAATCACCTTTCTTTGTAATAGAGTTCTTAGTAGAGTAGTATAAAACTAATTTTTTTAAATAGGTAACTGAGAAAAAAGAAATGATTTCAGTAAGAGTCACATGAGCTTTGAGAATGTAAACAAAGCTTGAATAAAACTTAAACTGATGCATGTGGTCCAGGCTCAAGCCCCATATGAAGCTTCAAACATATCTCTAAAAATAAACCTTGGGATCCACACACTAAGGTCTGCTTGCAAAGTCAGAGAGATCCCCAAAAAGCCCTGGGTCCATTTAAACCTCCATTTTTGAGGAAGCAGCAGAAACAAGGCTTCCTTTGGACCCCTGTCTTAACTAGTTGATTGTACCACCTCATTATGGGTAGAAGACACAAATCCAAGAATCTGAGGTGGAAATATGTAAAAGGGGACATGAGAGTTTTTATCTTAACACAGTGTCTCTAACCCGTGATATCTTTGGCTCATCCGTGCTTGACAATCTGGCAAATAAAATTAAGCTCTTTTCTCTACAGGGTAGATATTATTATTATTATTTTATGGATGAATAGGGTGAAGTGTAGGGAAGTCAAGTTCCTTGCCAAAAGGTACAGAGGTAGGGAAGCTGGAATTTTTACCAGGTTTGCCAGTAAATCTGTGCTCTAATTTATACCTAACAAGAGATCTCTGGATGATGGCATTTGGTGCACAGGATCCACTCAGCTAACTAAACACTAAACTCCCCAGAACTGTCAGCAAATAACATGGCTGCTATTTTGCCATTAAGTTTTAAGGCAATCTGATATACAGCAATAGATAGCCGAAATGCATGGGTTCTCTGAGAGTATTCTCATTTAACATTATAAACTTTAATAAGACATGCCCCACTTAATTTGTTATTGAAATCTATTCTAGACTCACAGTTGATCTGAGATCACTTGTATTAGTCTGGAGAGCTTCCCAGATAGTAATGTCTAAATAAAGTATCGTGACATTTTTTTCTCAATGAATCAAGATCATATTACATACCTTTGCCAGAGAAGTAAGGTTTGGCAGACATCGAGGCATACTCTACTGACACAACTTTCAACAAATATATAAACTAACAATCCTGTATCATTTTTTTTTTTTAAAGTCAGTGTTTCCAAACTGGGACCCCATCACAATGATATTCCTGTTTTAAGAATATGATTTCTTTCTGGGTTTGATTTCTGGTTTTTAAATCTCAAAATGTAGACAAAGGTATAATAACTTGGTTTCTCTTAACTCTGCCAATGGGCTTCCTTTCTTTTACCCAGGTACTTTAAAAGCAATTGATCTGAATTCAAACATGTATCTGGTATATGAATTTGGATCTTTCCAAAATCCTTTCACATAAATGACACAGTAGCAAATACAAGTGTTATGGTTTGTCTGGGTGGTTGTTATTACCATCAGCATGTCCTTGTGAAATATAATAGTTTTAGCCCAAATAGTGACAGAGGCTTTATGAAATAGTCTTCCCCAACGTATAAGTGATGGAAATAAAGATTTAAATGTCTTGAGTAACCAAACATTTACAGGTTGGTCAATGGAAGTCATATTTGTGAATGTGAATTATGCTGAAAGTTAACATTATTAAAAGCGAGCAAGAACCATGCCTATTAATAATTCATTAGCATTCTTTCACCTTCCTTTAAAATAAGCTATTACCTGCATTGTGGGAAAGAAGATAATAGACTATAATTTATCACTTTTTCAGGAACTAGAAGTGGTCTTATATTTTGAGTCTCTCTTTTAATTACCCAGCCAGCTATTTTGATAACCAATATTATAACATCGGGAGGTTCAGAAGATACTGTGGGAGAGATATTTTGACATATTTAGTCTACATTTCTTGATTTCATAGTGAGATTGTAATGAGGAATTCCCATTTACTCGTGAGCTCAGCATTTAGATAATTGAATAATAAACCACAATCAATGAGGACCTTTAAAGATTGTCACTCTATGTTCGGATTGAACTTAAAAAAGGAAAAAAAAATAGCTTGCAAACATTTTTGGCTCAGCCCCATTTGGTATTCAGAATGTAAATGAGATTTGTTATCAGGCAGGAAACCTGAAACTGATTTAACCTAGATATTAATCTTCATATTAAGGACATATTTACATTTCTTGCATAGCACAGTAGGTTAGCACTACGAAGGATCTGCATTTAATTTTTTTTTAATGGCTTAGCCCAGTTGATGCACAGTGCATATTTCTCATTTTAACTATTTTGTTTATTTCACAGATTCTTCTATTTTCCCATGGTCGTGTTAAGGCTTGCTGCAGAGAAAATCTGCTGCAAATAGAAGCCAAACCACAGTAAAATGACTCTGCCTAACCCTAAGAGTTCCAGCCATTTCCTTTTATATTTTATAATAAGATATGACAACTCAATTTAAAGAAAATACACAATAGTTGCTGACTACAGTGAAAAGTTTATATTAAAATAATGTGTTGCTGTGGGGAGGTGGATAATTGAGCATACAGTAGGTAATTTCTGGCAGGGCTCCTGAAATAAGCAAAAATAATATCTGTTAACAGAGGATAAATGTAAATAATGTTACTCTACTCCATAATTAGGATTTTTCAGATCTCTGTTTAAATGCTGATGCAAGAGAAAATTAAGAAGGCGGCTGCATTTAGTCATTAAAGTTGAGCTGATACACACTGTCTCAGTAAGACCTGACCTTTGATTGGGCCCCATTCCTACTGATGTGAGTCTCTCAGTTTTCTCCTGCATTTTAATGAGGACTGAGCAAACTTGAAAAATCCAAACAAAATCTGAGACTGTTAATTTCAAGAAGTGACTGGTGGGGATTTGAGACACTAAAGCTCTAGAAGGTTTACCCTGCTTTCAAACAGAAACTTGGGCCATCTTGTCTTCCCTGCCATCTTATTTTGTTCCAGGAAATAGACTCTTTGACATTATCGAGGAAGAGAGGTGAGGTGACCAGGTATTAACTGTCTCAAAGAGATAGTTCTTAAGAAAAATCCAATGGACTACTCTTTTCTTTTCTTCAATAGAATTTATTAAATCAACATAGGCACAATCTTCTTGAGTAACTATGTTCACCAAAACAATAGTAACTTGAAAGTTGAAGTTAGTAGTAAGAATAGGAAGGCAGATATTTTTCCTCCAGGACCACTACAGAGTGATAGTATCTGTACACTGAATATAGACTTCCAAACAAAAATTTTAAAGCTAAATGTATTCCCAAAATTATAGACCAAATAACTTCCTTTCTTTCCACTCTGTGGCTGGAGGCGATTGTGAGGTGCTAACAATGGTCAACCTTCATCCATTACAGATTTTGCTTGGGAATAATTATAGGAATCTACACATGATTAATATGGATCACCACACTTCCTTGCAAAATAAAAAAGAATTGGGGACTTTGGGGTTATCATCACTTATTGTGCTCTGAATAATTTCTCTCACAATGTTTCCTTGTTACTTGGCCCAGCGAGGAGGTTTTTGCAAACATAAGTACGATGGATTAAAGTAAGGGAGAGAATAGGGTTAAGGAAGCAATTATCCAGGTATTTCAAAATGCATTGGACTGAAAGTCTCTATTACCATTTATCAGTGTTCCTTTAGTTGGGACTTGGAGACAAACCTCTAAACAAGCATTATTGTAAATGATAGACACTTGAATCTCTACAATCATAATCTTCTCCATAGGCTTGAAGCTGCCCATTCCATTGCCACTAAATCCCTTTTATCCATTTGATCAACTGTCCTGCTCTTTTACCTTAGGTCTTCTGGGATGAGTATTGGCTACTTTCCTCTGTTACTGGTCTATGCTTACATTTGGTTACTAACCTTAGATTTTTTTTTTTCCTGTAAAGTTAATTACTACAGCTCTGCTTTTTTACTTGACCAGAGGGAACTCTTTGACCCCCACACTAAGTTAAATCTTTCTGTTATATAGTTCCATAGAACCTTATATCAAACTCATTCATTCTTTTATTTAATCATTCAATAAATACCTGTGGAGTAGCTATTCTGTTCTAGGTACAGCAGTTAACAAGGGACACAAAAAAATCCCAGGCTTCATGGAGCTCACATATTACAATTACATGCTATTTAATGCCTTCACATCTCCACTAAAATAGAGCTCTTTGATGGCAGGGATCGTAACTGCCTTTTTCACAACTGTTTCCCCAGCACTTTGCAAAGCACTTGGGAAAAGGTGTAATGAGTATTTATTGAATTATTAAATAAATAAATAAGAATTTCAATTTTGCAGAAGCATAGGTATTTTATCTGCCATGAACAAATTAACAGTGAAAAGTATCTTATTATGTGACCTAATGAAACCATTAGACCAAAAATACGCTAACACATAGGCACTGTAAATATGACCACAAGGCAACTTAAAAATAATTAATTTTCTAGGAAAATGTTTGGATTTGTTTCATACTCTGTCTCTTCAACCTATATTAAGACATAAAACATTTTCTAGCATTCAGTTTAAGATTACGTAGTACAATAATGCACATTTTTCGTGTGCATTAAAGAGATACCAGGAGTCCCACCCTAGAATTATAGCAGCAAAATATGTCACATAAAATTAAGGCACAGACTACCTGTCACCACAAGGTGACATGCATGCACACACCACACACACACACACACACACACACAAACACAATCTTTGCAAAATACTTTAAATGAACATTGAGTTGCAATATTTTTGTTGGTAATAGGGTATTTTAAAATATCTGAATTCTTTTGATACTGTTAATGAGAGCAGGGAGTTCATAAAGATGAGAAAGCTAAGGTTCAATGTCTGCATGAAGGTATGACGTATCTTCAATTGTCTTGTTTTTGTTTCCAGCTTTACGTGTAGCCAATATTAGGCTGCAGAGAAAGGAGGTAAATAGGGACATAAACTCTGCCCCTTTTTTTGCCATCTGTTTCAGCCCATGAGAAGGGTTAAGTAACAGAAAAAGTGCCATAAAATGATCACATGTGATTCTTTTAGTTTTAAACTATCAAACAAAGCCCTCAAAATAATTTTAGAAATGAAAGGAGATTATTTGCTCATTTAACAAAAAAATCTAGTAATAAGGCTGGTAACAGCCACCACTTATTCAGAGGCACACGTGTTATGACCGGAACACATTTGCAGCTTGAGATGCTGAGGGCTGGCCTCCTTCTCGGGCGCTGCACACAGCGGGAAGAAAGTAGCCCAGTTGCACGGCTCATTCTCATACCACCAATCTACACGCAACGATTCGTAGGGTATGATCATGGGTAGCAAATGTTTTTTAAAGTTTATTACAGAGTTCATATATCTGTCACATGAATATGTTTTCAACTTACCCCAATAAAAATGTACTGTTTATGCTGAAGAAACAAATGAAACACAAGTCCCATGAAGCCAAGGTCTGACTACGCATCGCACAGACCTAGGTTTCTCAGACAGTACTGTATGAATGGAGAGGGGGGGTTAGATGTAAGAGCTACTATTTTAAAAATAGCATACAAACAAACTGAAAACGCAGTTTGAGTATTTGGTAGCAAAAGGAGCCATTTAAATTCTTCTAGAATTTGTCTGGTATATCGTTTTTACTTTTTAGTCTTTTTTTATAGTGTCATCCACTGAAAACATTGTCTAAATTCCAACCCTAACCCTTAACTCAGTCTTTCCCTACTTTCCATTTCCTCTGTATTTTCTCAGTGATCTAAACCACTAATGTGACTTTGCATTGCATGTGACCTTGTATAATTGGTATCCAAAAGACTCTCACAGTACTATATTTGGCTATGACTCCTCCTAAATTTCTTCTGTGTATTTTCTTTAGCCTTTTAAATATTTCATCTAGAATGTCCCACTGACTCTTCCTGTTTTACTCATCAAAAACTCAACTCATCAGTACCCCTAGCCAGTTCTTTTCCTTACCTTCTTTATGACAAATGATATTTTCTTTCTACCTTGCTAATTGAACAAAGGTAGTTTACCAGATATTGACTGAACTTATCAGTTGTCTCCTTTCTGCCAATTCCACAAGGGAACACCTACTTCCGCCCCAGGCCAGGACACCTCTCGTCAGCTCCTGGACAACCTTTGTTGTAAACCTTTGAGTTCTTGATTGCATGTCATGTGTCCTAACCAAACCCTTTGGGCCTTTTTACAAAATTAATTTCACTCACTAAATTATTGAAAATGCAACCCATTTCACCTGGATTCACAGATTAAAAAGCAAAGCACTATTTACTCAAATTACCACTGAAAATATATCAACCAGATGAAGGGGGTGGATGCAGAAAGAGAAATATTTCCAACATACTTGAAAACTCTGAAACATGAAAATACGATGAAGTGCAGTGGAAAGGCCTAGGTGCCAGTATGCTGTTAGGAGAGTCAACACCTGGAAGAAAAAACTGCTTTGTTTATAAAACTTGAAAACCTGGATTCTTCCCCACAACTTCTATCTCTCTTCCCAGGAATCATTACAATAAATTCCTATCAATCTCTTTTCCATTACAGACTCCAGTTAATCACTGATCCTTCTTTTGGCTTTGTTTCCAAGTGCTGTTAACATTGCCTGAGTCTGAAACACCAGTAGAGAAAAATTTAACTCAAGATAGTGTTAGTTCATTTTTAAAAGTATACAATTGATAGTCTCTTAAAATTCTCAGTCAGTACACAGTAGCAAGAAGAGCAACCAACAAGGCAGTTATTCATAGTTCAGCCTCTGGGTCTATCTGAATCCCAAAAATTGGTAGAACAATCTTGGGCAATTAACTGCTTTGTGACTCAATTTGCCCCTAAAGATAATAATAACACCTACTTAATTGCTTTCTTTTAACTGATTAAATGAGATAATATACTTAATATGCTTATGTTGTTTAATAAGTAAATTATCAAGTACAAATAGAACAACTGTTCAATAAATATGAGCAATCAATTATGTAGTCCTTGTTCTCTATCAGAAATATTCTTACTAGCTGAAGGGCTACAACTTTGCTTGTGCATTTTGGTATTACCCATGTTGTGTGGTTGCAGTAAGCTGCTAACTATTTGTCCAGAAACTGATTTGGAATCCTCAAATACCAATGATTACAAGGCGATTTTGAAGTTCTCCACTTCTCTTACCCCTCTTGATAAATTAGGTAGTAGAGAGAATTATACCTATTCTGATTATGTTGCTAGCATGAGCGTTTGGGAAAAATTTTAACTATTGTGAAATATCTAAACAAGTGAGCATAAATGAACATATGGTTGAGGACTTGTATGAAACACTGAATACTTATGAAGCTGTGCCTGTCAAATCAGGAATTATGTTAGGCCCTAGTGAGGCAGAGATGAACCAGATCAAAGCCCTGCCTTCATGACACTTACTGTCTTTATGTTATACAAGTCAGACGCAAGAAATCAGCTGAGCCTGAAAGAATGAATGTTGTGCCAGAGAATAAAGAGAGAAAGAAAAAAGTACAATATGAGGTATGTTTCCTAAGGCTGCCTCCTTACCCATTGCGCGTGGAAAAGTTCTTTTTTTTTTCAAAGACGTTCACAGATTCAAAATAAATGTGACATGTTAGAATGTTCCAAGATTAAAAAGCTTCAGCTTTCATATTTACATCATTTTTTTTTTTTAAAAAAGCAGGAATTCCCTTTCCACAAAGATCACATTTGCCCGCCTATGTTACTAAACAAGTCAGGCGGAGTTTAAACACCTCCCTCCGTATCTTCTTTCCTCGAAGGACTCCAGTTGGTCACTATGTCAGCCAGGCACTGCCACGGCTTCAAACAGTTTTCCTCCTTTATTGAGAGGTCACCCACAGAGACCCAGGCAGGCTAAGGCAGAGTTCACCTTTGCCTTCTTGGCTGTGTCGTGTACCTGTGCAAATGGAATCCCCAGTTAGAGTGATCCCTGAGGCCAAGAAGTTCTATTAAAGTGCAGCAAGAATTGGTCAGCTATTTGCTCCTGGGAAAATCCTCCTGCTGTGACTAATAAGTATTTCAAAAGAAATAAATGAGCATGTCATTCATCCTATGATTACAGGATGAGCCACAATAGAGTTGCTGGCCAGCAGACCCTTTATGTAACCCCCAGTAACCAGGTTCTTTCCCTAAATAGTGCAAATTGTCCCATGACAGGATTAAACCCTTTCCCAACCACTACCATGGCAAATCTGGTGTAGGATCACACTATACATTGAGACCAAGGGAAATGTTGGATGCAGTGAGGGGGAAGGAAAGGCGACATTTGTGCCACTTGAGTCAACAGGAAAGTTAGTTTTACTAAAGTGTATTTTAATTACATAAAATATAAGTATAACTGAAATATTTAAGGGCAACACATGTAATGACCATTATTTTCAAAATATTAACTACATACCGGAAGACCACTGTGCCAACTTCTCTATAAGATGGAATATATAATTACTGTTTACCACTACCACCACCACGACCAAACCTTCACCTTAATACTATCAGTTCAAAATACAGAAGAATATAAGAATGTAGAGCATTAATGTTTTTTTTTAATGTTTTATTTATTTCTGTGAGAGAGAGAGAGACAGGATGAGCAGGGGAGGGTCAGAGAGAGAGGGAGACACAGAATCTGAAACAGGCTCCAGGCTCTGAGCTAGCTGTCAGCACAGAGCCAGACGCGGGGCTCGAACCCACGAACCCTGAGATCACGACCTGAGCCAAAGTCAGACGCTTTACCGACTGAGCCACCCAGGCGCCCCTAGAGCATTAATGTTTTATCTTCACCTATACACACCTTTGCCTTTCTATATTCTATCTTTTCTTCAAGGTCTAGGGTACCTGTGACATCATCTGTGAAGACCCAACTGGAAATGACTTCATTCTTTTGACCTTGTTCCACAGATCACATTTACCTTGGACGCTAGATATTTGCGAACTTATCTAAATTTCTCTAATGAATGGGAATGATGTCTCTGTAAGATTGTATCTATGTTTAATTGTTCCCGGTAAAACTCCCTTCCTCATGTTAGGTATTCAGTAAGTATACTTCAACAAATAAAGGAAAAGAGTAAGTTCAAGGATGGACAAACCATGTATCATTTTCACTTTATTTGTCTGTATGTTTTAAAATAAGCCCCCTTTTTTTTTTACTCTGTTTTATATCTATGGCTTTCTTTAATTCTTTTATCTATTTATGTTTCATCAGTTTTTCCCTTACTGGAGCCAGAGTGCCCATCATGTCAGAAGGAACGTATGGAAGTCAAGTTACACATAGCATGATGTTTACCCTGGAGTTTTTATAAACCCATCTCCTACTTGTTCATTGAGACTCACTTGATTGTTCCCATTATTGGTCAACTATGTTGTACTTTAAGTCTCAAACTTATAATAGGACTTTCCTAGTCTCTCTTTGTACTAACGATTCCTTGTACCCATGTATATACTTTCAGACTTCAGCTCCCTTAACTATGACATAGCCATAGTTCTAGACAAAAGATATTCCTTCAGAAAGCTCTACCTGGAGGGTGGGGCCTGGGGGGGCGGGGAGGTGTACAGCTGTACAGCTTGATAAGACATCCTTGTCAATAGAAAGGAATTGAATATATATAAAACTTTATGATTTATGTATTCCTGAAAAATGTAGAATAATGATTTCTATAATACTACATATTTCTCTAATTTATATCGCGACTACTTTCAGAAAAAAATACAATTAGAATAAGAAAGCATTATCACATGACGAAAAGCAATTTACTTTTATGCTCTACATCTATGTTAATTCAATTACTCCAACTGATCTTTAAGATTAGCTTTGACTCTCAAGGTAAAAAGGAAAATTAAAATGGTTCATATAACTATGAGTAAAGGAAACCTATATTCCCTGTTAGATAAATTTTGTTCTATTTCTAAATTCTAATAGGATTATGAATCTTCATGTGAGGGACAGTGATAAACAACAATACTACAGGTTTTATAGACTATGCAAAAAAGTTTCTTCATTAAGATTTTTATGAACATAGAAGTCAATACTATTATGCCAATGCTTAGCTAAATGAAAACAATCTGTAATGAGCTAATAATTATAGACATTTCCAGGGCTCAAATTCATACAGATATAAATGGAAAATCTTTAAGAACGAATGATTAGTATGTCTTTTAATCACATCTATCATTGAAAAATCATGTCAACTCAAAATTGTTTATGTAGGAAAAATATTCTCCACACGTGAGTGAAATAAAAGCATTTTCAGATGAATAAGTTGAGCTAAGTTTACTCTGCTGTTAAAACATGCTAAAGGAAGTTCTTCAAGCTAAAAAGAAATGTCAACAAATGGAGAGTCAGATCTACAGGAAAGAATAAAAGGTGCCAAAAATGAGAGATAGGTGTAAATATAAAAAATTTTCCTTTTTGTTTTTTTGATCTTTAAATGTTATTTGAATATTTCACATTTTAATGTTTATTTTTGAGAGAGAAAGAGAGAGACAGAATGCAAGCAGGGGAGGGGCAGAAAGAAAGGGAGACAAAGAATCTGAAGCCGGCTCCAGTCTCTTAGCTGTCAGCACAGAGCCTGACACGAGGCTCAAACTCTCAAACTGCGAGATCATGACCTGAGTGAAATGGGATACTTTACCAACTGAGCCACGCAGGCACTTCTGTTATTTAAATATTTAAAACAATAATGATAATATTATATTGTGAGGCTTATAATGCATGTATTTATAAATTATGTGACAAAAGTACAGAAAGGATAAAGCTAAGTCTAATTATATTCTTAAGGGTTTTATAATTTATATAAAGAGTATTAACTCTAGTTAGACTGTAACATGTTAAGATTTTATATTGCAATCTCTAAAATGAAACAAAGAACCAATAAGCCAAAATACTAAAAAATAGTCAGTTGATACAAAAAGAGTACATGAAAGATAAGAAGAAATAATTAAGATAGATTAGTGATAGTGATATCATAAGATAGTGATAAATAAATAGCAAGATGATAGATATAGGTAAAATCATATTAATAATTACCTTAAATAAAAATGGACTTCATACTTAAATTAAAGGAGGAATATAGTCTTACTAGGTATAAAAAATTTGCTTAGATTGGGTCCACTTATAAAGACACAAATAGGTTAATAAGAAAAGAAAGGGAAAAAGCATATCATACAAATAAGCATAGAACAGCTGATATGACTACATTAGTATTCGATAATTTAGACTGAGAACAAGGGTGTGTTACCATAAAAAAAGAGTTACTATTCATAAAAGTAAATGGGCAATTCATTAGAAAGATATAAAAATTGTATATGCCAAACATATGAACCAAAGGCTGACATATCTAAAGGTAAGATTAGACAAATCAAAAACCATAGTTGAAATTGTTAACACCTACTATTATAGATGATATAATAAGTTGACAAAAATCATTGAAAATTTAAATTTGAACATGATCAACCATGGTTAACATAAAATTTATACAATATTACCACAAAAACCTGTATTCTGCACCTTGTTTTTAAATGCAAATGGGATATTTGTTCAAATAAATGTTATCTTAGGGCATATAATAATCTTCAATAATTTCTGAAAAATTTGAACTCTACTTTGCAGAGTATTTTCTTTGGCCACAATGAAGTTGACCACAATATCAATATCAATAAGATGCAAGAAAACCTCCAAATATTTAAAAATTGAACAGCAAATTTTAAAGGAATATATGTTCACAAAGAAAAGAAAAATGGGAAAATATTTTTACTGAATGTGAGTAAAAAAATGTTGAAATATTTGAGATGCATTTAAAGCAGGTCATAGAGGGAAATTTATAGGGCTAGAACTAAAGTCAATGATACATGCAGCAATAAGAAGAAATCTTACGCTGAGCCAAAAAAGCCAGAAACGACAGAATGTACACTTTGTTATTACTTACAGGAAGTTCAAAACTAGTAGAACTGAAACACATAGTTGACTATAAGGTAATGGTAAAGAGTGAAAGAGGGCATGAAGGAATTTCTAGGACCAAGAAAAATGTTCTAGACCTTAATGAAGGTCTTTGTTATTTGGTTTATATTATTTGTGAAAGCTTATGGACTTGTGTTCTTTAAATCTGAGCACTTAACTGTAAATTTTACATATATACATATACACAAACATACCTACATACATACTTACAGAAAGGCAAACAAGCAAGATAAACACAAACCCTGAATCCAAAAATAAATATCACACTCTTCCAACTGACACATAATATTTGTACCTAAATTCAAAATTCTCCATTTATAGTCAAATAGTCTTAGTTGAATTTTAATTTGAAGTCTTTAGCCTTCCGCTAATTTCAGTGATTGCAAAGTGGCAAAGGGAAAATGGGTTTTATTTGTTTGTTTGTTTGTTTGTTTTTTCAGCTATTGATACAACTATGGCCTACCTATTAAAAAGTATTTTCACAGTAATTTTTTTCAGTAGTTTAGTAATGATAAAACAGCTTCATTTTTGCACCTTTCAGTTAATTAATTTTAAATAGTTTTGTATGGTGGCATGTTTATCACATTGACCACATTTCTGTTAAAAAACAAAACAGAAAATAGGTTCAAAATGGAGTCATTGATGCTAAGCCCCACATGAGCAAACCAAGATGTAATTTCTAACCTAATGGCAGTTTCAGCCTTCCTAGCAATACGACTTTTAACCAGTCATCTGGAATTACCTGATTAGCACTAGCAAGATAATCTGCATGATAGACTGGTGCCTTTACCACAATCTTCTCTGAAACAACTCAAACTCACTCTGTTAGAAAACATCTTCCCTTCTGTCTATGAGAGCCTTCCATTTTGTATAGCACCTTGCAGCTCCTTTCCATTTGCTGGATGGGATGTTGCTTGATTCATGATTCATTGAATAAAGCCAATTAGATCTTCAAATTTACTCAGTTAAATTTTGTTGTTTAATGCTCCCAAATAATGGCATAACTGGTCTGCAGGAAATGATTATGCAGTTTTGTCCATTTGAATACTGGAGAATGTCAGCCAAAAACAATTATTTGATTTTTGGCCTAAATGATGTTGAACAGTTCATTAGGGCAGTAATTTAAAGAGCAATTTCTGTAGTTTTCTGGAACCCATTCAGAATTCAACAATATGCTAATATCAGCTAAAAGAAGATGCCTATATTACTAATTACTATAGTATGCATATACACAGTATATTTAAAAGGTAAATCACCATTTTGATCTGGAAAATAAAACACTAACATGATTGATTTATAACACTTGGAATATAAACTCTTCTGTCAACATACTTAAATTAAGGAAACGTTGCCTTCATTCTTCTATATTTTCTTTCTTCCTGGTTATGAGTTAACTGCAACATTTACATATTGAATAAGGAAACAATGCCTTGACATTTTATTGTTCAATGAAAACAACACTTATAAAAATAAGAGAAGAAATGAATGAGATTAGTCTTTTTTTTTTAAACTGTTTGTGAAACAACCATGCAAAATAAGCTAGAGTTCAAATAAAGCAGGGACTGAGGAGGCTTCAATTTAGTAAGATCACAATGCTTTTAACAGCATACTCCTTCCTATCACACAGTAACAATAACTACCTCTGGATATTTTCAAGTATACATTATGTGTTTACATCTTAGAGTGTCTCTCATTTTCCAAGTAAAGTAGTAATCTTGGGCTTGACCCTGCAGCCTTTACTCTACAAACATTCTTCACAACCCCTTACTGACTTCAATAAGAGCTATAGAATTAGGTCCCACAAGGAGTATTTCCATTATTGCGCCAGCCACGGGAAGATGTTAGTTATGAAGCTGAATGAGGTGTGTGTAAAGCCACAGGCTGATTGTAGGTGCTCCCCATATCAAAAGTTGCATATTTTAAGATTATTTTGACCCATAAATCTAACTTTCAATTATAAACATAGCAGAAGTAGGCACATACTGAATATCTAGCAAGTGACTACGCTGTAGCACATAGAAACTTCAATTCAGTCCAAAGCATTTAATCACTAGTGGATTTGAATGAGCAAAGGAGACAAAAATCTGCATGTTCAATCTCAAATAAGATATACTGGTACCACTCCAAAACCAGCCTTTATACTATTTTTAAATGGCCAAGTTTGATCATACTTAGATATGTTTCCTCCTTGGCCAAAAGATTTTGTAAAAACTCATGCCACTCATTTATTCACTTAACCCACTTGAATTTTTTTTTTTTTTTTAGTTTCTTTCTTATGGCAGTAACTGTTTCAGAAGCTATGAATATAGTGATGAATAGGATAAGCAATGTTCCTGTCCTCATGGGATTTTGATTCTAGTAGGAGGATTGGGCCAAAGCCATACATACATAGTATCAATTTAGGGATCCTTCCCTTGTATTTCATAAGGTGGTATTTGTGGCAAGATATGAATGGAGTACAGAAGAAAGCAAAGGAGGATCTGAAAATAAAACATTCCAGGAAGAGAAAAAAAAAACAGTGCAAATATCTTGAGATGAGCAAGTTTTGTGTATTAAAGAAGTGAGGACACGTAGTGGCCAGAGTGGAATGCGCAAAGAAGAGACTGGTAAAAGATGTGGCCAAAAACGGAGCCAGTGAACACACCATGAGTGGATTTGCAGGTTATACTAAAGATTATGAGATTCCTTTTAAATAATATGCAAGGTGATCAGAGGATGTTAAGCAGGGGAGTTAATGACTTGATCATTCTGAGCTACTGCATAAAGAAATGACTCTATGGGCCAAGAGTGAAAGGGGAAGTGCCAATTAAAACTTCTGTCAGTGCAGAAAATTAAACATAATTCTAGCTGTTTAAGCATGAAGGAATCCAATGCAGGGAAGTCAGAGCTTACAAATTCCTTCGAGTGATTAGAGTACTGAGCTGTAGCCTCGTTTCTGCAATTTAGGAGTCAGAAGCCAAAATCAAGATGTCATTTCTCATCATTCATCATGCCACACCCTCCTCCCAGTACCCAGAAAGCTAGAGAAGGAATCCTAGAATGCCGCCACAGGAAAGACATCAACTTCCATAAATGTGGCAGTGAGTAAGGAAAAATAAAGTCAAAGGTGGAGGAAGATCGCTTGCACCTTACTTTTGCTGTTACAATTTTGAGCAAGCAGATCTAATTGTGAATAAAGCCCATGAAAGAATTCTTCATTTCTGTTAAACTGACTTATACCTAACATTTCCCTTTGAATCTTTCTCAGGGTTCTCATCTCTCTGCTTATATCACTCACCTGTTCTTGTATGCAGTCTACTTTATCCATTAGAACACTTTGCATGTTAACCATCATTGTTTTAAATTCCTGGTCTGCTAGCTCAGTATTTCTGACTAAGTCTGGTCCTGATGCTTGCTCTGTAACTGTTCAGATTATGCTCTTTGCCCTTGGTAGGCTTTGTAATATTTCTTTGAGTACCAGACATTGTGTATTAAGTCAAAGGAACTGCTATAAATAGGTCTTTAGAAATGTGGTGATGGTGTGTGAGTGGAAAGGGAGTGATCTACAGTTCTACGATTAGGTTTCAATCTTTTAATGAGCTTATGCAGCTAAATAATGGAGTAAGAATTAGACAGTAGGTCTTTTGACACCAAAGCTCAACTACATTAATCTCTCTTTCTTCTCTAATCTGACATGTGAATGGTAGTAGATGTAGGTGAGGTAGAAATATTAGAGGAGAGAGATATTTGGAATTAGATTGCCTTTATATAGTCCCTTCTTAAACTACCCTTATCTGAACTTAGCATGTTCAACCACTTTCATACAATGGAAAAATATATATAAAATAAAATATATAATGGAAAAGTAATTTCTATCATGAGAAATTTTGGTAAGAGATTTTTGAAAAAGAGAGCCAAATGTTGGTGAAAGTCCAGTTAAAAAGGAGACTAAAGACTGACCATCAGAATTAATGTATTGGAAAATTTTCTTGATAGCTATAGCAGTTCTTGAAATTTGCTGGTCAATGTGATTCTCAAGTGATTTTGCATTTGGCAGCATCAGTGCTTGAAAGCTGGACAAATGAACCTCAAGTAGCTATTATAACACTCGGTGTTATAATCTCAAAGAAATAAACTTAATGAATTAAGATACTATATTAGGATAATGAATTGCTGCTTCAGAAAAGTACCTGGATACTCGGGAAGATTCTGTGTTTGTGATATCAAGAGCTGAGAGAAAATGTTGAAGGGAAGAGCTGAGTGTCTAGTCTTTATTCTGGTCACTCAGCCTAAGAGTGTTTTCTCCATCTCCATATAAAACTATGTTTCTTCTATTTCCCTTCAAAGCCCAGAGAGCTGAGGCTAAACCAAAACAACTACAATGATGCTTGATACAGTAATAACAACCTATGTGGGTGACTGCACAATCACATTTACTTGAACTGTGCACAAGCAATTGTAGAAGTACAAAAAATAATAAGTTTTGTAACATAACATACTTGATAGAATTGGCAGCTATTTAAGGGACATATTTTATGATGTTTATCATTTTCCAGTTATTTTGATGAAATACATAAACTTTTATCTGTGTTAACTTCTCTTTACCATTTATAAAAATCAGAAATATTTTATTTATAATTTCAAATAATCTATTTGATAAAATTTAGATTTTGAAAAACCTATGCCTCTCAAGTAATTTTGATATGTATTCATTTACTTACGTATTCAATACATATTTATGGAGCACCTGTTATGTGTCAGATACTATATGTGGTATGGATACAATGGTAGAAAGATACAGTCTTGTAAATTAAAACCTGTATTCCAGGTGGCATGTGGTTGGAATTTTTTGAGATGTAGAATTTTGGCGGGGAATATCCAGTATATTTGTACAAGTCACTGATTATAAAATTGGACATTAGATCTAAGTGAGAATAAAAGGAAGACATATGGGTTAATGAGGGCTAATAAAAAGTGGTAAGATAAATTGCTTATAGGATCCACTGAAATCAAAGACTGATTTGAGTGCAAGAATAGAAGAGAATTGGCTGAAAAAAAAATAGGTGGTGCTCAAAGATTGAAATCTTTGTAAAAGAAAAAGAATGAAGAGATAGAAGAGGAGGATCTTTTCCAGGATCACATAGACTTGGGGCCCCTCTTCTCCCTTGATATTTGAAGGACAGGGTCAATTTATTCTTCCGTGTCATCTGACATACACTGGGGCTACCAGTCAATCAGGCCTATTTTCATTCATCTTCACTTCAATGATGATGGTTCAAATTATTTTTCTCAGGATAACCTCAAAGACCATTAAATCCCATTAGATCAGGGGATGTAAATGGATATTTACATAGAAGTGTTATGTTTCTTTGCTCTTTTGGGCTCCAACTCCTGTACAGCTAAGTAACTCTACAACTGTTGGAGTATAAGTCCCCAACACTGATACCAAGTGGCAATGTGCTTATCATGTAATATGGGTTTGGTAAATGTTTATTGACTGTTGGTTCTTGACTGACTCATGATATAATCACATGAAACCAGAAACAGTGTAAATTATTACATGTTTGTGAGTGGAACCAATCTTTTCCTTCAGGAGACCTGGGGAAGAACAGGAGAGGAAGAATGAGGTGCTAGTAGTGACATTCCATTATCAAAGCTGGAGTTGGGGGAGGGGGCAAATTTCTGCAATTAGCCGCCTGTCTTTCTTCTTGGGACTACAGGAAGATGCAAAGAAGGTGAGAATGGTAGCCACCTCTTTTCAGGGTGATTTCAATGCTTTTTAGTATAGCTCCAAGATCTAAATGAAGTCATAAACAAATGATATTTGAAGGTATTTCTGTAAATGTCCATAAATAAGGTATGTGAAGAACTGTCACCAAAAAAAAATCTAAAGATTTAAATATTTTATGCACTTACTTTTTTTTTACTGTTGGTGTAGTTTTCTTTGTGGAGGGGAGAGTTCTGGTGATAAAGGAGTTGGTGACAAGAAAACTATTTCTTTATTGGTAAGAATAGAATAGGAGAAATCTTTGTATTTATAGGTGGGATGAATGCAAATTTTTTGAAGCAAATGGAGTTTTTATTACCTTAATGCTTTGTTTCCTTTAAATGTATCTGTATTGTATCTAAGAGCAGACATAAGCATTAAACACAAATTTTTCATCTGTGGTAGAAGTGAATTTATATTGAATATAGAAGTGAATTCTTGTGCAGCATGAGATTATCTACCTGTAAATTAAGCAGGAAGTTTTAAAGAGCCACATGGGTAGTTCTCATTCAAATCCTCCTCTTGGAGTACTTGATGAAGGAAAGGAGTGAAAAGAAATCACCTAAGCCTAGAAATGCTTAAGTGCATTCAAAATTTTTGTGTTTAAAAGCAGATTTCCAAAGCTTTGGAATCTAGGAATTTGAAAAGGCAAATGCAATATATCTTATTATAAACTGTATGAAAATATAAAATGAGTGTTAACCTAAAATATAGTCCACATTCCTCAATGGACTAGGAGTCAATTTGTGCGAGCATAAACTCTAAGAGTCTTTTTATTAAAAAGTGCAAATATTTCCATTATTCAAGAAGTATGGGTAGCTAGTTCAAATATACTGTTAAAAAGATCTTTACATGATAAATATATGATTTCTTAGACTAAAAGGGAAATGAACAATTACAAGAAATTTAGTAATGCATATGAAGAAAAACAACAGTTTATAGTAAGATCTAAAATATTTTATTCTTCTGATACCCTTCAGAAAAATGAGGCCATTGAACCTAATTGTCACCAAGAGAGGTAGAAGAAACCAAGGGTTGTGATTTTAGTAAATCTGGGCATGGGATTCAAGGGAGGTGTCTGCCATCTTTTGTCATTCACGTTGACTCCAGAAATAATCCCTCACCTTTTCAAAGGCTATTTAAGTGCATGGAGATGTGGGTGACATAGATAAAGGAGATTAAGAATGTAAGAAATGTATAGAATGTAAGAAATGTATAGAATTGTCACATCATTATATTGTTATACCTGAAACTAATAAAACACTCTGTGTTAATTATACTTCAATTTTTTAGAAAAGCTATTTATGTACATGTCAATCTCCCTCATGTGATTCCTTTAAACAAAGGATATTTTCGTTCATCCTTTTACATAAAGAACTTAGCACTGTGTGTAGTCCTCGGTAGGTTTTCAACAAATGTTGCAAAAATCGGCTTACATTTGATATTGTCAAATAAATGGTGAAATTCTGAGATACTAATGAATGCAAAGAGGGTTCAATCATTAACTAATAAGTCTCAAGTGATTCTCACTAAGTGGAATAGAGTGCTTCATAAGTGAAACTGAAATAAAAAGCTGGTAACAATCATGGATTATTAGCAAAGTGATTGGGAAGTTAAGAACAGCATTTCTTGGACAACTTTCATCACAAATTAGAGGCTGATGAAAAGTGAAACAAGGAATTTAGAGAACACTGTAAACATTCTGGAGAAATGCCAGCTTTAAGGACACCATTAAATGTAGTTTTGGGGAAAGAGAATAAGTTGACCAAATACCTAGGGATGACATGTATTCTTGTATGAAGGGATAATACTCATTAGAAAGGTTAGAATATTGTACTAAGTGAATAGCAAATATAATCAAGTATCACAGGAGGACAGTTTATAACTCTAAGGATATACAGATGAGAAAATGATTTTCAAGATTTTTTTATTTCATTAATTGTAGGATTCCAACATTTTTCCCCACTTACTTTTTTAAACACATCTTAAAAAGATCATATATGGGGCGCCTGGGTGTCTCAGTTAGTTAGGCGTCCGACTTCGGCTGAGGTCATGATCTCATGGTTTGTGGGTTCGAGCCTCCTGTCGGGCTCTGTGCTGACAGCCAGCTCAGAGCCTGGAGCCTGTTTCCGATTCTCTATCTCCCTCTCTCTCTGACCCTCCCCTCCTCATCCTGTCTCTCTTTCTGTCTCAGAAATAAATAAAACATTAAAAAAAAAACTTCTCATTTTTTTTTTAGTGTTTATTTATTTTTTAGAGAAAGAGACAGAGCATGAGAAGGAAGAGAGAAAGGGAGACACAGAACCCAAAGCAGTTTCCAGGCACCATGCTGTCAGCACAGAGCCCCACACTGGGCTAGAACTCACCAGCTGTGAGATCATGACCTGAGCCAAAGTAGGATGCTTAACCAACTGAGCCACCCAGGCCTCCCAACTTCTCATTATTTCTAATTCCAGTCCATTTACCTATACTTCAGACATATGCTGTTCACTCAGAATACTGGACTGTTTTTATATGTCCTGAGTTGAGGAACTCAGACTTATGTACATTTTGTGTCATCTTGTCGCTCCATTGACTATAAAATAAATTGATTTACTGTGACCTGTGCCCATAATGCAAGAAATACATATTTTTAACAAACATACCTGTGCTTAAATTTCAAGTGAAAGTTTTCTTTTTTTTCAAAAGGTACCCCATTTAGTAGCTATAGATTTACCTCAGTGAACCTGGTTTGCCACATGATTTATAATACATATCTCTTGCCCTTAGAACGAATTTAAAATTCCAACAATAAAATCAATACTGTGATTTTAAGTTCCTCCCTTTTCCATCTCTTAAACGATAAAATATGTCCCAGTGAAGTTCTTCTCTTTGGACTCAAGGCATGACTTTGGCTTGAGTACATTGTGTCAGTGCCTCAAATCAAATTCATTCTTTAGTAATAAAAATTCTTCACCATGAGAAACATTTCTCAAAAATGTATCTAAAACAACGGTCAGATACCACTGTTAGGATGGTCAACCTATGGATCACTGGCATTAGCAAAAGCTAGTGAGGGTGGCTAGCAAGAGGAAGTATCACTCAGTTAGTGGGAATGCTAAATGGTAATACAGCTACCATGGAAGACAATTTGACAGTTTCTTAGAAAATTAAACACACTCTTACCAATCATGCAATTTGCACTCCTTCATGCTTACTTAAAAGAGTTGAAATCTTAAGCCCACACAAAAACCTGCACATGGATGTTTATAGGAGCTTTATTCATAATTGACCAAATGAGGAAGCCTACAGAGGTGAATAGATAAATAAACTGTGATACATGCAGACAATGGAAAATTATTCAATGTTAAAAAAATAAGCTAATCAAGCCATGAAGACAGACAACATGAATGCATGTTGCTAAGTTAAAGAAGCCAATCTGAAAGGCTACACCCTGTGATTCCATCTGTATGACATTCTGGAAAAAGCAAAACTACTAAAATAATGAAAAGGTCAATGGTTGCCAAAGTCTGGGGGTGGGGAAAGATGAATAGGCAGAGCACAGAGAATTTTTAGGGCACTGAAAATACTCTATGAAGCCATAATGATGCATACATGTTGTTGCACATCAAAACCATAGAATTTACAACACCAAGAATTAACTATATGGTAAGCTGTGGAATTGGGGTGATAATGATGTGTCAGTTTAGGTCCGCCACTTCTCTAAATGTGTCTCTCTGGTGAGTACCATTGCTAATAGGGTAAGTTATACATGTATGAGAATTGGGGTATATAGAAAATCTCTGAACCTTCCCTCAATTTGGCCGTGAATTTTAAACTACTCTAAAAAAAAGTTTTAATTAAAAAATTGTCACAAAGGCCATATAAAATATCATCTATCATGAGTTAAGCACAGTGCCTTATACAGTGAATAAATAGTAATTCCTCAGTGGTCATCAGTTTTCTTGCTTCTTTCCCCTTGAAAGTTGCTTTCAGTTTATCTTTTCCATTTACACTGCCTTTATCTTTTATGATACCACAATAATTGGTTAAAGGCCTTGAGCTTTGAGTCCTGTCTTAGCTTCCTCTCGTTGCCATAACAAACTACCATATACTGAGTGTCTTAATATACATTTATTTTAGTGCTCAAAATCAAAATGTAGTCCTACAATTAAAGTATAGGTAGGGCTGTATTTCCTTCTAGAGACTTTGAGAGTCAATCTGTTTTTATGCCTTTTCCAAGTTCTAGAGAACTCCTGCATTCCTTTCTCTCCATCTTCAACTCACAGCATTTCAGTTCATCATCACATCTTCTTTTACTAAGAATTTTTTTGTTTCTCTTTCTTTTATGAAGATCCTTGTGACTACAGTGAGCCCCCTTGGATAATCCAAGATGATACCCTCATGTCAAGATCTTTAACCTCATCACATATGTAAAGTTGACATCGAAAGTAAAACATATTCACTAGTTCTAGGCATCAGAGGGGAGACATCTATGGAGACCATGATTCTGTCTACCAAAGGGCCAGAATGTTTGAGTTGCCATCTTGTTTCTGTTGTCCATTTACTGGTGTCTTGCTTTTGTTTTGTTTTGTTTTTAAGGTAAATTACTTAACCTTCCCAGACCCAAATCTTCTCATCTATGGAAGTGAGGCCTGTAATAGTATCTCATAAGGATTAGCATGAGGGTTAGATGAGGTTATACTATGTACATAGATTATCATAATGCCTGTCACGGAGTAACTAGTCAGTAAATCTTAGCTACTATTATTTCTATTAACTCCATCTGATAGAAACAAATCATGTTAACCAAGCTCACAGACACAAGTTCATAAATTTTAAATATCTACACATTAATTTACAATTAAAATTACAATCTTGGGATTAACAACACTGTTCTTTGAGAAGAACCTATGTTACAATAAGTTGGTTTGATGGACCTGCATTTAAAACAAAAACAAAAACAAACAAAGACAGAGTTCCTGTCACTTACATTCTTGCTACTCAAAGTGTCTTGCATAAACAGGCAGGTGATTTGTTTTGTTCTGTTTTGTTTAATAGATTTTGTTTTGTTTATAAAGATCTTCACATAAGAGTCTGAATATCCCTATTATACCCAGAGGATTTGTATGCCCATTAAAGTTTGTGAGGTACCACTTTTGAGGGTGCTTAAAGGACATGGGTATTTTGCCCAAGTACACCCATTTGCCTCCAGAAGCATTCTTCTTTTTTTTGCTTTCATAGCAGGGACCCACCACCACCACTATTCATCAACACATTCTGTCTTTACATATGTCTTTCTAAAGAGAATCCTTATAGATACTTATAGAAACTTTCCTTTTGAATTGACTTGGCTTAGATATATGCCGATGACTATATGTGACTCCTGGTGCACATCTTTAAGCTCTCCAGCTCTAAGCTGGTGAAGAAAGGAGACGGCTTGCCTTCCAAAGGTCTAGAAATAACAAATACAAAGACAGACTTCCAGAAATCAGGCACCCACTCCATTTTTCAATAGCTCTATTATTAGGCTATTTTTTCAAAACATAGGTCTACAAGAAAACTCAGATAATGAAAATTAATTACATCAATCAAACATAGCTAAATGAGATTTTCAATGGGAAGTAAAGAAAAAGAAACAATACAGATATATTTTCTAAGCCTGGACAATAACCACTGAAGTATGCTTTGTTAAATGAGAGCAAATATCAAAGTATAAATTAAATTGCTTTAATGAAATGTATCCACCAACACCAAAAGATAAGCAAATTGCAATTTTATGCTTGTCTTCAAAGTGGATAGAGTCACAGATTAAAATTCTTAGAGACACAAAGACATTGACAATGTTTCGGTGAATTACATTGAACATTATTTCAATACATACTTATTGGATTCCTATTATATGTAAGTGTCTGTGCTACTCACACTTCTGTCCAATGCTGACAGCCCTAAAAGAGCTTTCAACAAACAAACGTATTGCTAGAACAAAGGTAAGTTTATTCATACCTTGATAAGTAAGAGCACTACCCTGACAGTGTCTTCCTAGGTTCTTGGAAGAGGGAAAGCAAAGTTAGCATGTTTATAAAGTTTTAGAGTCTGGTTTTATAAAGATCTTTCTGTGTGGGGATAGAGAGAGACAGGATGACTAGAATTGAAAATGAATTATGATATGATAGGTTGAATTAGTGGACATAGTAAGGGGAGGTTTTTTGGTGAAGTTTGACAAAGAGTCTTGAAGACTAAATGGTCATATTATGCTATTTATCGAAAAGTCTAACAGTTAGATGTTCATTTAAATGGTTTTTCCAGGAAGTTTCTAAGTGAACAATAAAGTCACTTACAACTTATCTTCCTAGGCAAGAGTTTCCTGGAATAATAAACTTATGTTGATGAAGACAGTGGAATAGTAAAGTGACATTGGTGAAGACAGCCTAATGGTAGAGTCCAGTTATGTGAATACAGAGAACATGCTATATGCTGTAGACGGTTTTAGTTTCCATTTTAGTGACTCAGAGATGAACAAGATATAGGGTCACTATTCTAAAAGAGTAGATATTAGAATATGAATGTTTTTATTGAATACTAAAATAGAATTTTTCTGATTATAAAATGTATGGTTATTGAGAAAAAATGGTGAAAAATAAAAATTAAAAATCACCAAATTCCAATAATATGGCATAGCATTCCTAACATTTTTACATATTTGTCAGTTTGTTTATATAGGTTTGTGAGTTTGTACATATAGTTTATATGTATATATAAAATCTATGATAAAATATACAGATTTCTTAACCAAAAGTTGGGTCCATATTATCAAGAATGTCATAGATAGATTTATATTCACTAAATTGAAAAAAGGCATGAGAATGTTCTAGTATTATTAATTTTTCTTTGAAAACTTGATTTCTAAAATATCTGTGTGCATATATTAATATATTAGTAAATTAGTTAATCAAAACATTTTAACCAAATTTATTTACTTTTCTAATCAGGATATTGTTGGTTGTTTGATCTTTAAAAAAAAAAAAAAAAGAAAAGAGAAAGAGGGGATGAGCAGAAGGAGAGGCAAAGAAATGTTAAGCAGTCCCCACACTAAGCCCGGAGCCCTAAGCGAGACTTGATCCTCCAAATCTGGGATCACTAGCTGAGCTCAAGAGTTGGATGATCAACTGACTCTGCCGCCCAGGCAACCCTGGTTGGTCTATTTTTAACCTTTAATTACTCACTACCACATGTAGTACCCTTGTTGAATGAGACTTCTGAATGAAAGAATGGCTACAAACATGATTATCAATGGGATTATCATCTCTGTGTGGAAATATTTATGTACCTTTAATTACTTATCAAAGTTCCCAAATGTTGAAAATAACAATTTTTTTTTATTTTTTTAAATGTTAGTTTATTTTTGAGAAAGAGAGAGAGTGCAAGCAGAAGATGGCAGAGAGAGAGGGAGACACAGAATCAGAACCAGGCTCCAGGCTCTGAGCTGTCAGCACAGAGCCTGATGTGTGGGGCTCAAACCCAGGAACCATGAGATCATGACTTAAGCCAAAGTCAGGCGCTTAACTCAGGAGCCTCCCAAAATGACTAATTTTAATGGTGATTCAAACAGGTAATGAGGTGCTAAAACATAGAGGCTAGGGGGATATTTTTGTTAAGGCCTCATTTTGTTAATGTACCTTTGTCTGCTCAGAGGCAGTGAGAATAGTGAACTGATAGAATTATTTCAAGACACTTGAGATCAGTACTTCTTAGCAGCATCTGTCAATAATGGCAGAGAAGAATGAAAATAAATTTCCATATATTTGTTGAGCTTAGATCAAAAGTGCTGAATGTAACCATGAAAATTCATTTAAGCTTTACCTTTTAAAAATGTTTACATTTGTATTCTATAATACATGAATGTTGTTTTAATACTAAATAATTTTCTCCCAGTGATTTGAGTAGAACTGATTGTCGAGGAAGTTTCAAGATCTTTTACTATTGCTACCATTGCAGCTATGGTCCCAAGGGTATACATTTTCCAATTCGTGCATCATAATGACCCTGATTCAATTCAAAAAGTATTAAAATAATTGTTCGCAAAATTGTCTTGGATTGTGAAGAAAAACGAGTCAATGAGAAATGGAACTGACTTTAAGTATTATACTCTAATATTGTATTCCAAACATGTAACCTGGAAAGGAGGACAAAAGGGAAATAAAAATATTTAAATTAATTGAATACAGTTAGATGTATAAGCAGTAGCAAAAGGACATTAATATTTGACAAGCCCAATGGACCTGCATTAAAAGGAACCAGGGAAAGGACCACGTAAAGGGCAAGAAGGAGCTAGTGTCACTGCGGGAAAAAGAAATCACAGTGGAAATGGACATTTGCATTATCACTATCACCCTGTATCAGCAAAAGGCAACAATCAAAGAAAAGCCATGTTGGATAGGGACAGATTTCCCCCAATAAGTTAAGTAAGCACTAATTGGTAAGAGAGAAGCTTTTGTTACTTTTGGAAGCTTCAAGATGCAAGACTGGGAGATATCTGGAGACGATAACCACTATTTCACTCTCTATTTTTACAACTTCGATTTCTTTAGATGCCACATATAAGTGATACAATATAGTATTTGTCTTTATCTGATTTATCTCACTTAGCATAATGTGCTTGAGGTCCACCCATGTTGTGATAAATGGCCAGATATTTTCCTCTCGTTGCTAAATAATATTTCATTGTATATACATTCCACACCTTTTTTTAATTTGTTCATTAATTGATAGGCATTCAGTTGTTTTCATATCTGTTGTGAATAATGCTGCAATAAACATGAGAGTACATTAAAAAAAGAGTGTAGGAAGAAATGAATAGACTCTCAAACACATTAGAAATGGAATGGATACCAAGAGATGTTGAAATTTAAGAGAGGGAGAAAGAAACAGAGAAGGGAAGAGGCCCAATTTGTAGTTTTTTGGTGTTTTTTTGTTTTAAAATATTTTAAGTTTATTTTTGAGAAAGAGAGAGAGAGAGAGTGAAAGGGGAGCAAAGAGAGAGGGAGAGAGAGAATCCCAAGTAGGCTCCACACTGTCAGCAAGAAGCCCAATGCAGGGCTCGAACTCACAAACCCTAAAATAATAACCTGAACTGAAACCAAGAGTCAGATGCTTAATGGAGTGAGCCACCAGCACCCCATGCTTGTTTGCTTTTAAATAAGCCATTTACAATCTAGGTTCTAGGAAAGAGATTAGTCTGCACAGCCATGGACTCCTTATAAAATAATCCAGTGACTATCAGTGATCTCAAAGGGATATATTTCTTCCAACTGTGTTTTGGATCCAACAATAAGCACTTGAAAACTGGCATGAATTAACTGAAACCTGAAACTGCCTTTCTCTCCCTTACCTATCACTTCTACTTTCCTTACTTTTTCTTCCAGACTAAACTTCGGTTGGCCATAGGAAACTATTATCTCTTCTGTCTGTGGGCTTAAATTAGAAAGCTAAGAGCAGACAATATATTGAATCCTAGGAATTGGTTTATCTTATTTAAGTTAACTGAATAATCATTAAACTGCAGGTCTGTAGAATAAGTGGACATTAGTTTAAAAAAGAGGGAAAATAAATAGTTTAGGAAAATGTGCTCTTATATACAATTCAAAAATGTCCAATAATGTTAGTATAATTTTTTTGGCAACACATTAAAATATGAATTTTTCTCACACATCTTACACATTAGCCTGAGTAAAAAAAGAGAAATAGATATTTTAACATAGTTCGGAGAACAGAAACAGTAAAATAAAGGTCAATATAAATAATTAAAAGGAGCATGTTTATGATGTGAAGTTGATAATTATAGTGCCCATCACACAATAGAGAAAATAATAAATATAAATAATCTATGATACACCACATACAAGAAGAAATGCAAGAGGTTCTAATTTGTTGAAAGAGAAGCATGTTGGGGCACCTGGGTGGCTCAGTTGGTTAAGCCTATGGCTCTTGATTTCAACTCAGGTCATGATCTCACAGTTCATGAATTCAAGTCCTACATTGGGCTCCATACTGACAGTGTGAAGCCTGCTTGGAATTCTCCCTCTCTTTCCGTCCCTCCCCCACTGTGCGCTCTCTCCCTCTCTCTCTCTCAAAATAAATAAATAAACCTAAAAAAAAAAAAAAAGAAAGAGAAGCAGGTAATGAACAAGATCAGAGCCAAGAGTGCAGAATAATTTATTGCTGCTTCAGCATACATAAATGTGACAAAACTTCAAGTGAAAAGAAAAATAAAGATGTTAAAAGAGATGGCTGTGGTAATTAGTATAATATGAATTATGACCAATGATCAGAATTATGATTTGTAATAGAAAAGGAGATGGAAATAGGGTGGATGATTTAGAATATTCTGTGAAAGGAAGAAAATAAAACAAAACAACTAAGAATTAAGTGATGAAGTCTAACCAAAGCACAAAGACGATTTATTATTAAGGGAAATGATTGCAATTGATTTAGGGAAGTAGGAAGTAAAGAAGTAATGTAAGACCACAGAGTTATATATGAACATCTACTGAATGCACCTTGATATTTTTTTATTTGGTTAAAAAAAAGCTAAACAATATTCCTTTGGAAATATAAGCACTGAACAGAACTGACAAAAAACCCAAATATATAAAATAATAGAGTATATTTTTTTCCTGCAACTCTTTAAAAATGTTTGCTGTACAAATCATGACATTTCTTGCTGGACTGCTTTGTTTATCATGATCCTCTTTAGAGATGAATTTGTACAATGTGAGTGGGCATATGTTTGAAAAAAAAATGTGATTTAGATTTTTGGAGGAATAAACCAGTTGGGGTTTATTTCCCAGTTGATCAGTCAAATTATTTCAGTGCAACTAATTTCCAATAGTTCCAGGCAATGTGAAGTGGCTGTTATCTAAGAAATTACTCTTCACATTTGGATGTTAATACGATTCTAGAGGATATCTTTACAAATCAGTAAAAAGTACAGAGTTGTCTCTAAAATGTCTTCAGTATAAACCAAGCTATGATTTTGGAGCCTGAAAACACAGCACTTCTATTTAACACTTCTGTAAAAATTGTACTTCTAATTGTTGTGTCAGCTCATGTACTCCAAACAATAGTAACTACTACAGAGTAGTTATTGTTCCCAATAATAAATGAATCTACAGAGGGGCCAGAAATACACATTTATATGTAATAACCTATCAGTAATCACTGTGCGTAGGCTGATGGCAGGACAGGTTGGAGAAAGGACCAAAAATTATACAAATTAAATTTGTTGGTAAAGATCATACTTATAATTTTTTATTGTACCTCAAGGAAAGTGGAAATATATATTAAATTTTGGACGCCTATTGATACAAGCTTGTCCCAAAAATGTAGCAAATAGCTTCACAAAAAATATAAAAATGTAGATTCTTTTATCTTTTTGTAAAAAAATATGTACCTACATGAATATGTATGTTTAATGCAAGACATATATTTCAAGAATAAAAATGGATTGAATACCAGACTTAGAAAATGATTAAGTATCTCTGTCCAGAAGGAGAGGAAATCAGTTCATTTAAAGTTAACTCTAGTCTAAGAATCTATGGCTTTGAATTTTGATATTTTTAAAATGTTTTATTTATTTCTAAGAGAGAGACACAGCATGAGCAGGCAAGAGCCAGAGAGAGAGGGAGACACAGAATCTGAAGCAGGTTCCAGACTCTGAGCTACCTGTCAGCACAGAGCCCAATGTGGCACTTGAACCCACTAACCGTGAGATCATGACCTAAGCCAAAGTCAGACGCCCAACCTACTGAACCACCCAGATGCCCCTGAATTTTGATTTTTAAGTTCTTATTTATTTCTTTTGGGAGAGAGAGAGAGCAAGCACAAGAGCGGGTCAGGCAGAGAAAGAGGGAGAAAGAAGATTCCACGCAAGCACCACACAGAGCCAGAAGTGGAGTTCCTCCCACCACCAAGAGATCTTGATCTGAGCTGATATCAAGAGTTGGGACACTCACCTAACTAAACCACTAGCCTCGGCTTTGAAATTTTAAAGTGGGCTATAATTCTTTGATTCTATTCAGTTTAAATAGTGAGTGTTACAATATGTAAGCGTCAACAACAGCATTTATGTTTGTTTCAAAAAGTAATTATCTTGAGGCAGATCAGAAAAACTCTTGATAGCGCCCATAAAGGGAACATTCCTCTGATAGCTTGTATTGATGTTAGTCTTCGGACCTCTTGGTAAGTGTAAACTCTTCCAGAAGAGATTAAATGTATTCATTAAATGTCAGAACATTATGGCAAACATCAGTATAACTAGAAAAAGCCAAATGTCATTAGACATAAGACATGAAGGAAATTCAAAGTGACCCAAATTGTTATAAGAACTAGCAAGATAAATGTTTGAGAAAAACTAGAAAAATAACAAGCAAAACCAGAAGAATCTAAGAGATAATTGCATTGAAAATCTAATAATAGTGCAGGATTACCCACAAAGCACTTGTCAGTGTTGATGAGAATAAGTGAAGCAATATTAAGGAGTCTGGCTTTCCACTTTAAGTTTGCCTTTAGATATCTTTTCCTCTAATTTTAGCTATCTGCCACATCTCAGCCTCAGGAATAAAGACATCAAGGTAAATAATTTAAATTATCCTCTGTCTTCATGGAAAATAAATTTTCTGGCTGTACCTAGGGTCACCTATTTCCCTTGTAGTTGATCTTTCTCTTCATTGAAGTGTCATTGACCACATGTGGAGGACTTCTTCCTCCTCCTTTTAGTGAAAGTGTGAATTCATAATTTCCTAAGAGTTTAGTGTAGAGGCTGCTTTTAGGCATAGAGGCCCGAGGGAGGGAATGTAGAAAGGGCCCACAGCAACCACCTGGATGACATAAGACAGGGCTATCAGGCTGACACATCTTAAAATATCCATAGGCCCTAACTAACCGATGGGAACAGTTACCAGAAAAAGGGAAAAGTCTCCGCAGCCCCCTCCCACGGCCTCATGGCAGACAGCCTCTCCTCTGCTGGCCTGCCCACCGCTCCCTTGTGGTGTATTCAATAAACTCCCATCTCTTTTATTCTGTCTCTGTGAATTCTTGTCACCGTCAGTGCCATCGACTTCCATCTGATCAGTCACCCCACATTTGGGGAGCCCTATCCAGTTCTAGAAACACCAAATTTAGATACCACGTTTGGTATATTAAAAAACAAAACCAAACAAAAAAAGCATTTTCTCGTCTTTTATCTACTTTTATTTATCTACATCTCTACTTTTATTCTTTTTTAAAAAAAATTTTTTTTAATGTTTATTTATGTTTGCGAGAGAGAGAGAGAGACAGGCAGTGCAAGTAGGGGAAGAGCGGAGAGAGAGGGAGACAGAATCCAAAGCAGACTCCAGGCTCTGAGCTGACAGCACAGATCTCAAAGAGGGATTGAACTCACAAACTGTGAGAGCATGACCTGAGCTGAAGTGGATGCTTAACCAACTGAGCCACTCAGGTGTCTCATTCCTACTTTTAGTCTTATCCAAAGAAATCTTCCAGTTTTCATATCTTCTTGCTCTCTTACTATACCATATACCTTTGGAAGAACATTTATATTTTAATTTTAACTGAGTTATGCAAATATTGATAACCACTTCTTATTTGAAACAGTTTTGTATTCTCAATGTATATCTTTTTCAAGTACATATCTGTTTATTTTAAGGACATTTGCATAATATTATGGTATCAAATGAAGTATGACAAATTTGTCACATTTTACATTCATGAAATAAAATGGGTTTGACAACTGAATTCTGCTTCTTAGTGTAATCTTTAAGATATTTATCTTGCTATGTCAGTTGCTCTATATCAATTGGAGAGAAGAATATTAAATAACTAGAGATATAAGATAAGTGTTTGATGATCATGAGTCCTTTGTGAAGTACATAGTAGAAATTCATGAACAAAATGTTAGTAAAAAGTGTATTTTTACATTATTTTATATAATATGGGCATTTTTAATATAAATGAGCAGTTAGGTAAGTTTCCAATCCAAAAAGGAGATGTATGTGAAGATTCATATTTAAAGTTTCCCAGTTATTATTTACCAATAAAAATACCAAGTTTATAAAGTAACAAATATTCGGAAGCCACTACTCTCAATTTTAACTTGGTGTATTTAATCACCTGCCATATAGCATCCATATTAAAGTTATAAGAAATTTCAGTGGCACTATAATTATTTGTTTATGTTTTGTACTGCTGAAATTGACCCTGTAGAGAGAAAGAACCATATTATCTCATGCTACATGGTTTAAGAGATACCAAAGACTGCACTTGGATTAAATGGAGATCCAATCATGACATCTCTCCTTCTATTTTGAAATTTCCACCATGAAATTCATTGTGAATGAACTAGGCACCTTCCTCAGAGAATACCTAGCAAAAAACAGATGCTTTTGAGGAATAGTCCTCTAGTTGTTTCTGATTAACACTGCAATTTAACATTAGCACTGATTAGCAAAGCATCATCTTAAGCCAACATTCATAAATGGGCAGTGGAATAAGGAATAAACCACCCTGCCCTTGAAGGAATTTTAGGAGCAGTTATCATAATATTTTAAATCACACCACTCCTCATCCACTGACATGCTTCCTTTCCTCCCCTCATGCACCAGATGCTCTCTTGATTCCAGGCCATTTGATGTTCCATTTGTTCTAAGTTATTTTTTTCCACCATTTCCCTGCTGAACTCCTACGCCTCTTCTAAGTCATAAGTAACATTTCAGCTCAAAAAATTTCTCTCCTACTTGGGATGTGCTAATACAAGCTCTTGCTTCCCCATCAACTGACTGAGTGTATGATATGCCAATGACCTGGGCAGTTGGAAAATCAGGTATGGCTGTTAGTAAAATGTGAATTTGTAAAGTCTTTATGCAGAGCAACTTGGCAATATCTGTCAAAACGTCCACATATATTCACATAGATTTATGTGTGAAGTTTACTACAATAGTGTATGAAATAGCAAAAGTGAAAGCCACTGGAATGTTCTTAATGCAGGAATTGTTGGGGAAATTTTGGGATATCAATGGTTTGAAACATTATACAGTCTTCATTTTACTGTCATAGAAATATCTCCAAAATGTAGTGTTAACTAAGAAAGCCAGAAGTAGAAAAATATCTGTAGTCATTTGCATGTATAATCTGTATATTATATATACCCATGTAGACATGTTATACATGAATGTACACTATCAAAGCCTTGAAACATGAAGCTAATAATATTAACTGACTTGTTTTATGGAGAGAAGTGGGAGAGGTGTTTGAATGTGGATGCCTTTATTTCTACTTATATAAGCCTGCATTGTTTGGATTTTTCACAATGATTGTATGTTATTTTCACAATGACAGTGGCTCAGTTGGTTAACTGTCCTACTCCTGGTTTTGACTCAGGTCATGACCTCACCGGTCATGGGTACTAGCCCCACATTGGGCTCCACGCAGACAGTGCAGAGCCTTCTTGTGATTCTCTCTCTCCTTACCTCTCTAGCCCTCCCCTGCTCTCTCACTCTCTCTCTGTCAAAATAAACAAACTTTAAAAAGCAAATTGAACCTGTTTGAAAACTAAGCTTCAGCCAATGCTACAAACATAACAGAAAGAACACTTTAACAGTGGTGATGAATTTAAAGAGGATGTCAGAGTTCCTGGGTGTCTTCAACTAGTCAAAATTGTTTTTCTCAAATTTCAGCAAAAAGGCTTCATAACTTGAAGAAAGAAAATGGATACACTTTTTTTCCAGACAATTCTCGCAAAGGGAATGGTTACTCTGAATTATCTAGGGGACAAACCTATTTTTCCACTTCCTCAGGCAGCGGACAGTAGGATATGTCAAAATTTAAATGTCTTTAAGATAGTCATAAAGGCTCTGCATCTTATATTCCATCCTTAATAGCAACCCTTTCTGCCTAAGTAATGAGTTATCTCTAGGTGATAGAATCATATGTCCTCTGGAATACCATTTCTGGTGCTATCATATCTCTTAAGAAGCTTTCATTCTATAAAGTCAAAATAGACAAAATGCAATCAATCTATTAATTAGCCAATGTTACCAAATGGAAACTGTAATATAGGAACCAAATAAGAGTCACAATTCCAGGAATCTTTTTGAATAAAGCAGATGGCTCCTTTCATTAGGAAAGGAGATGTGTAAGAGTTAATCTTGTTTTTTTAATGGAAGTTAAGTAACCCACCTGGTAGGTCTGTGTTTCTTTACTGTAAGGCAGTTACCAAAAATATGTCAACATATTGACATATTAATGATTTCATTTTGATTTTCATAGCTATTTGATATAATCATTCATGAATTATAAAATATTTGGCTTTGTAACTTTTTTTTTTCAGAATAGGGATCACTTCTTTTGAGGTAAATATAAAGCGAACTTTTATAATGTTTTCTCTCCACCAAAAACACTATGTCAAAATAATTTATATATTCACAAGTTAAATATCTATCAAGTGAAATCAGTTGAGTTATTTGCTATATGGTAAAAGGGATGCCAAGGGACAACCAGAAGGTACCAGGAGAAGATGCCCTGGAAATTCACACGTTAGCATCACACAGGGTTTTTTTTCCCCTTATTCTGTCTACTATATGCTTCCAGTTAATTTTACTTTTTGAAGAACTTCTACTGGTTAAAAAAGAAGAAGAGGCTTGGATAAACATTTCTTTGCTCTGGTAACTATCACTAAGAGTGGTTTGAAGGGGAAATGTGCTAGCACATTAATCTGATAACCAGGTGAACAAGGGAAAAATAGTATGTCTTACGGTGCATGCCACATTTTAATAATATCTAACAATTAAGGAACACTTACTACATTTCACGTACTTTTAAAGTAGTTTCTAAATATTAATTCTTTAAAAATACAGAATAACTGTACATGGGCATTACTATCATCCTCTTCTTTTTCCAATGAGAGAATTGAGGCACAGAGAAGTTAAGTAATGTGCTTTAAGTCACGTAGTTAACAAATGAGTTTCAACTCCTAGACAGTCTAAAGTGAGTCTAGCATTTTAATTCTCACTGTACATTGCCAATGCTATGCCTTTAAAAAGAGATTAAAATGATTAGTTTGTGTGTTTTTCTTTTCCTACCAGAAAAATCACTTCATTAATCTTAACACGAAATTGTAAAGTCTTAAAACCAGCACTTTCGTGCTTTTGAATTACTACTGTGCAGTTATTCATGTAGCATAGGTACCTGGCAGCATGTTAGATGATTAATAGAAAAAATAATGTTTGACTTTGTAAGCTAAAAATTGGGGAAAATGTTCATATGTGTAACACTGATTTCTCACTGGGAATTACTCAAAACAACAGAAACTTGGCAACTTGCATGTTTCTTGTAGAAAGTTATTTTCACTAATATTTTAACTTGGCTGATCTAAGTGAAAACAAGCTTGCATATACAAGGGGACGACTGCATGCTTATTCAGCTTTCGCTCAATGTAGAGTATCTCCATCCAGGAGCAAGACAAAGCCAGGTATGACGTTCAGATCTGCTTCTAAGGTCACAAACTCTACATCGTAGAAGAGCAGACCTGACTGGTTTGACTTTGTCCCTCTCCCAATGCTGCCTTATGGAGAGGTCTGCCCCTCCCTTCAATCAACCTTTACTATTTACCTCCAGGTCTCCATTTGTCAACACTAACGTTAGATCCTTTCTCATTTGGGAATTTTCAAAACAAGACTGACAATATTTGCAAATTTCATCATATTTTATTCAGTATGAGCCATTCTACATCGTAATTTACAGATTAGTAGAGTTAGTAGTGTGTATCATGGACACACACCGTCCTTAAAGTAAATCAGTAATCAGGAACACCAGCAGCCCTACAAGGTGCTGGCAAAAGATCAAATAAGCCAACACATCATGTTCTTCTAAATACCCTATTCTAAGTACTGAATATCTTAGGAAAATGCAATTGAGATATTGTTCTAAAATTGTTTAAGGATCATGGCACTTTGGTCAAACTTCTGTCTTTTATAAATATGTGATGTTTGAGAAGATGACTTATGGAGGCTGTTCCTGCTCACAATTTAGGACATCACTATCAATTCAGTAATTATTACTTAAGGACACACGGTTGAGTGAGCATTATGATTAGTTAGAGAAGTGTAGGGAATAAACCCTCTGGCTTAAAATGAAGATGTGAAATGTATGCTTTCTAGGGTATGGCACAAAGCCATCAAACCAAAACAAGCGCATTAGGGTATTCAAGAACCATATTCAAATGGTTTCCTTTTTAGATTTCTTTAAATAAAAATTTCATGACAGTAGAAAGAGCTCGGGTGAATTCAAAGATGAAGACTATTATTTGCACTCTTCTTACAGTGTCTCACCAAGGTATTTAGAAAGCCTGGGGAGTGTGTTATCCAAACACTTTGTAGTCCCAGCTCAGCGGGCACCCACCCCCTCCGCGCCAGCTTGCCCTGCCTCTCCTGTGGCTATACTGTTTTTCGACTGTCATTTTTTATTGAAAAATAAAAGCTAAATTGGAGTTTCTGAATGCCTTCCATTTAACTCTTTTAATAAAATGGGAAAGATAAAAGCAACCCAGTCACAAGAGAAGTGTTTTTGAAAGCTATGCCTTGGATATCAGAGATGCAGAAATAAAAGGATGCTTCAAAAATAGAGCCCACTGGCCTAGCTCTGGCCTTCTGCAGCTCTTCTCCTGTACTAGACCTGCTTTTAGCTTTAATTTTTTATTCAAGAAGTTAAATGGGAGACATGAAATAGTTTGGATCAAATATCACAACAAATGAAAAATGGGCAGCAGATGATTCTTTTAAATGCATTATTCTTGTGTACCTGGGTCCGACGACTTCGCCAGGCAATTTTCCTCATGTCTGTTGGAAAAGAGAATATTATTTATATTATATTTCTTCACATAGAGGACTTTTCTTTCCCACAGAAGGACTAGTATTTCCCAAAGGATATCCCACTTAATATGCTCGTGAATATCATAAAAGTTCTGAGATATCCTATAGTAAAACAAACAAAAATTGTTTTATTTTATATTTATTTAACTTATTCACCCATGGGATTCTTTAAAACTTTACATTTATTAGTATGCCAAGGTGCTAATCTGGAAATATTGTAATCCCGATCCTTAATCATAGGACTAACACAGTTTTTAAAATTGTTTCAACAAAGAGACCCACTTAGCTGTGTAACTGTAGCTCTACATAGTGCATTTATGTTGATCATTGAATTAATATCAACCATAGATCAATAACCTTTTGGATAAAAGCAATGTCTAAATATAAGCAGGCTGCAAGATAGTAGTATTCAAGACAGCATCATTCAAGGATGTCTAAATCTGATGCTAAATATACTGTTACACTAACAGATGTAACTAAGAAGAACATGGAAGATGACGTAGTAGGGTTTGTCAAAGGGAAAGTATTGATAAAGCCTTTTAATTTTAAGGAAATTTTGATTTTACTATTAAATATTAGTCTCAATCTATACTTTTCAATAACCTTAGTGCTCTGCTATATTGTTCCTGTAATGTTCAGCTCATAATTGAATGATGGTCATTCAAAAATAGCCCCAGCTGTATTTTGTCACTTTAATAAAAGAATGACATAATTTGCAATATTCCCTCTGACTCCTCTGCATCTTTAAATATATGTATGTGTATATTAATATAATATTTACATACATACATTAAATATATACGTTTACTTTTAAAGAACACTTTTTTCCAGACATTTGATATATTCTAACCAATCAAAGAGAAGTGGGGAAATGGAAGCTAAGATTATACTGAATGTATCTCCCAGGATAAGTCAGGAGGATGAGGAAATGACTCCTGTTCACCACCGCAGATGCTGAGCGAGCTGCTAAAAGCATTCTACTGGGCTTTAGTCACAGCCATCTCGCTATTGTGGTCATAGTATTATTTTAAATTAGCTTTCTCTATTTAATTAAATAACGCTAATTTACAAAGTACTTCTTATTGTCCACCCGAACATCTTGTCTGACTACCTTCAAAATAAGTTTCATAAAATGGACAGAGAATAAACAAAAGGCAATTACTTTTTGCTTTATGAAGAAAAAGAAAAAGGAAGGAACATGGATAAATTTGACAGGCTGTCTTTTGATCCAATGAAACAATCTCTTTTTCAAAATGTGTCATTATACTTAATAATTACATACATTTCCTTAGGCGCCAATGAAAAGCAAAGAAGAATGTTGCAGCAATGCTAAAATGTAAATCGCATTACCATTGTCTTATGCTCTTCAACAGAGTGTAAATGATCTGACCCATATTGTGATCTTTACCAGATCATCTTGCCCATTGAGGGATTCACTTACTTTCCTGCTTTAATTTTCTTTGGCATGTACACTGGTCAGAGACAAAAAGATAATTTTGAAGACAATGAATATCATAATGTTTTCAAGTATTCATAGAAAAGTTTCCTTTGTGTGATAATGTTGCTTTTGAAAATGTAAAGGAGATAAGTATATAATCATGGAAATTTTAATCTAGAGTGGCCTAATTTGATATAAGTTTCAAACTGTAAAGCAATGTCTTTTTTTATTTATTTATTTTTAATTTTTTTAAGAGGCCATTTCAGCCCAGATGTCCTGATACATATTATTTTCAAGATTAAGATGAATTCCATTCATTACATAGTATGGAGCTTTGAAGTTTAATGTGTCATAAGTTAGTTAAGATAATATATTTCTTGGGGTGCTTGGATGGCTCAGTGAGTTAAGACTCTGACTCTTGGTTTCAGCTCAGGTCAGGATCTCACAGTTTGTGAGTTCAAGCCCTGCTTTGGCTCTCAGTGCAGACCCTGCTTGGGGTTCTCTCTCTCTCTCTCTCTCTCTCTCCCCCTTCCTTGCTCAAGCTCTTTCTCTCTCTCAAAAAAAATGAATAAATATTAGAAAATTATATATATATATATATATATATATATTTCTAGAATCACTGACATCTTTTTTTACCCCTAAAATAAAGGATTCTAAAAACAATTATTGTTTTTCTGCCTATCCTTAATATGTTTTACATGTTCAAAAGGTCTTTTATTAATTGAATAGGTAAACATGTGCGTGAAAGTATGCACACATTGTTGTTATTTTGAAAACATTTCTCACTTTAAAGGCAAGAGGAAAGTGTGAGCTACTTGCAGGTTGATGCAAATTGGTTGTGTTTTACTTTCATTGCTAGATATGTTTGATGAGAATAAAATTCTTCAGCAAAGAACGCACTCAAACATTATAATTGGACAGTACTTGCTTTTGGCATATGTCCATATTAAATGATACTAAGCAATTAAAATGGTCACTAAAATCTCACTGTAGAAATAATGTGCCAATATACTGGTGATACCAGGAGAAAAGCAAATGTGAGTTTCCTTTTTCCCATTATTTGTCCTTCATATTATCTTGCGATAATTTTAGATTCACATGTAGTTGTAATGAATAAAACACAGAGATTTTATGTACTCTTTACCTCCTTTTCTCCAATGCTAACAGCTTGCAAAACTGTAGTCCAACATTGCAGCCAGGATATTATATTAATCATCAGGACATGGAACATTTCCATCGTCTCAAACATCACTTACATTGCTATTTAAGAGACACCCCAAATTTCCCTCATCCCTATTTCTCCTTAACCCCTGACAAGCACTAATCTGTACTCGATTTCATTATTTTATCATTTCAATAATTTTATGTGAATGAACTCATACTCATATTAGCTTGTTTCATTCAACTCTCTGGAAATTCAAACAGGTTATTGCATGTATCAGTAGTTCATTCTTTTTATTTCAAAGCTGAGTAATACTCCTTACTATGGATTTATCACATTATTTTAAATATTCATCTGAGAGAAATTGAGTTATTTCTATTCTGGGATCAATGTAAATAAAACTTCTATTAACATTGTTTTCAGTTTTTTATATGTAAAAACAAATGTTTATTTCTCTGGAATAAAAGCCCAAGAGTGAAATTGCTGGTTTGCATGGTAACTGCATGTTTAGTTTTCTTTTCTTCTTTTTTCAAAAAAAATTTTTACATTTTTTTTAAGAGACAGAGCACAAGTGGGAAAGGGGCAGAGAGAGAATGAGACACAGAATCTGAAGCAGGCTCTGGGCTCTGAGCTGTCCGCACTGATGAGCTCACAAATCGTGAGATCATGACCTGAGTTGAAGTTGGGAGTTTAACCGATTGAGCCACCCAGGTGCCCATTTACTTTTCTTCTCTTGAAAAGAAATTTGTAAATGACATTATATTTTTAATTATGGTATCCATGTGTTAACTGCTAGTATATATAGCAATACATTTGATGTGTAGGCTTACTTTATATGGTGTGGACTTTGTGACTCATGTATTAGTTCTTTATGAGTTTTCTCATAGATACCTTGGGATTTTCTACATAGACAATTATATCATATGCAAATAGGAAGCTCATTTCTTATTTTCCAAACTGTATGCCTATTATTTTCTTTTTGCCAACACTCACAAATAAAAGCGTTGAGAGCAGACATCCTTTCCAGTCTCAGGGGTAAAATATTTAACTTTTCACCAAATAAGTATAATGTCAACTGTAGTTTTTGTTGTTGCTGTTCTTGATCATGTTAAGGAATTTCTTCTGAGAAATTCTTCTCCTATACTTCTGAGGATTTTTGGCATGAATGTGTGTTGAATTTCATTAAATGCTTTTTTCTGCATATGAGTTTGTGATGATCTTTCTTTAGCTAGTTGATATAGTGCATTGCATTGATTGATATTAAACACTGAACCAGCCCTGCATCCCTGGAATAAATCCCACTTGGCATGGTGTAGAATTCCTTTTTTATATTGCTGAGTTCTATTTGGTAATATTTTATTAAGAGTTTTGATGCTATATTCACAAGAAATCCTGACCTCATCTTTGGCTTTGGTATCAGGATAGTACCAGCCTCAGAGGATTAGTGGGAAAGTGTTCTATAACTGGAAGATATTGTACAGAATGGATGTTAATTTATTCAACATTCGGTAAAATTTGAGTTAACCCATTAGAGATGGAGATTTCTTTTCGGAGAGATTTTTAAATTATGGATTCAATGGCCTTAACAGTTGTAAGTTTATTGAGATTTTCTATTCCTGCTTGAATCCATTTTGGTAGTTTGTGTTTATAGAGGAATTGGTTCATATTACCTAGCTTGTCAAATTTGTATCTGTAGAATTGTTTGTAGTATCCCTTTCTTACCCTTTGGATGTCTTCAGGGTCTGTAGTGATGTTCCTTTTATGTTCTAGATATTGGAAAGTTGTGTCTTCTCTTTTTTTTCTTCATCAGTCTTGCTAGAGACTTGACAATTTTATTAATCTCACCAAAGCACTATTTGTTTCACTTATTTTTCTCTGTTGTGTTACTGTTTTCCATTTCATAGATTTTTTTTTTGTTGTTATCTTTTTCCTATTCTATTTGCTTGCTTTCAGTTTATTTTGCTCTTGTTTTTCTAGGTGCTAGAGGTAGTCACTTGGAGTATAAGCTTTTCTACTAGACATGATTTAAATTTCCCTCCCAGTACTGCTTTATCTGTGTCTCACAAATGTTGGTATGTTGTATTTTCTTTTCCATTCAGTTCAATGAATTTTTTTAAAAAATCTCTCTCTCTCTTTGGCTTAGTGTGTTAGTTTGTGTTTGTCATTTTCCTATAATACTCCTTTTAATGATTTCTAATTTGGGTCCTTTGTGGCCAGAGAACACATTCTATCTGATTTGAATTATTTAAAATTTGTGCAGGTTAGTTTTATGGACAACATATGGACTGTTTGGTATATGTTCCATGGGAACTGCTGAAGCGTGTATGCTATGCTGTTGTTGGGGGCAGTGTTGGGATTAACAATTAGATAATGTTGCTTGACAGTGCTGTTAAGTGTTTTTTTTTTTTTTTAATGCTCATCTAGTTGTTCTATGGATTGTTGAGAGGTGAGAGTTGAAATCTTTAATTATAATTTTGATTTTGTCTATATTTCTTTTTAATTCTGTCAGTCTTTATTTTATATATTTTGCAGCTCTGTTTCTTGGTGTATATACTTTAGGATCACTCTTCTTCATGATGGATTGGCCCTTTGTATCCATATATAAAGCCCCTCCCTGTCTCTGGTAATTTTCTTTAATATAGTCACTTTTGCTATCTTTTGATTAATGTTTGTATGATGTAACTTACCATCTTTTTACTTTAGCCTGCTTATATTGGTATATTTGATTTTCTTGTAAGCTGTATATAGTTGCATCATGTTTCTTTTTGATCAGTTCTGACAATTTCTGTCTTTAAATTGTTGCATTTGGATCTTTTCTATTTAATAATTAATATATTAACATTTCACTCTGCCATTTTATTTTATTTTTGATTTTCTCTTTCTGCTCTCTTTTTCCTTTCTATTTTCTTTACCTATTTTCCTATGGGTTATTTACATTTAAACTATTAAATTTTATTATGATTCATCCATATTATTTTTTAGTGTAAACCTTTGTACAGTATTTTTTTCAGTTGTTTCTCAAGGTCTTTTATTATATGTACCTAATTTATCATAGTTTCCTGGTGGTGTCATTTTGCAAGTATGTAAAGTGTAAAACCCTTATTTTTTCATCCATCTTTTTACTCTCCTAATTTTCTTAAATATTCCCTCTATATACATTTAGAACAACATTAAGCAGTATTATAGCTTTTGCCCAATCATCAGGCATTATTTAGAAATCTCAAGAAGGAAGGGAAAGTCTTTAATATACACCCACAGTTTTGCTTACTATGTTCTTTATTCTTTCATGATGTTCCCAGATTTCTTTCTATTTTTATCATTCTTTTCTATTTACAGAGCTTTTTTAAGCCACTCTTTTAATATAGATCTGCTGGTAAAAATACTTCTAGTTTCCTTTTGTCTAGATATTCCCTTCATTCCTATAAGATACTATCAGAAGATACAGGATTCTGAGTTGACACCTTTATTTTGTTTTGTTTTGTATTTCAACACTGGAAAATGTGCCATTTCCTTTCAGCTTCTGTGGTTTAAGAAATCTGTGGTAGTTCAAACTGTTTTGCTTCTGTAGATAAGGTATCAATTCACTCTTAATGTTTTCGAGTGTTTCTTTGGACTTAGTTTCAGAAGTGTGTCTTCTTTTGGGTTTGGGGAGCTTATCACATTTAAAGTTAGCTCAGTCTTTTGAATCTGTAAATGTATATCTTTCACCACATTTGGGAACTTTTTCAGCCATTATTTCTTCAACTACTTTTTTAGCCCTGCTTTCTTTCTCATCTCTTTCTGAAGTCTGATGACACAAACACTTACTTTTTTATCATAGTCTTACAGGTCCCTGAGGCTTTGTTCAGATTTTCTTTTCTCAGTATATTTTCATTTGTCAGATTGGGTAATTTCTATTGTTCTTCCAGTTCTCAGATTCTTTCCCCTGTGCCCTTTCTTCTCCTTTTGAGCACATCAATTGAGCTTTCATTACAATTATTGAAATTTTCAGTTTCAAAATTTCCATTTGTTCCTTCTATCTTCCTCTTCTTTTAAAAGAACTTTACGTTTTCCAAATTTGTTTCAAACATTTTTATAATTGATCTTTTTAAATTTCTACTGAAGGAATTTTATGATGGCTGCTTTTAAATCTTTTCAGCAAATTCTGACATCTCTGTTATTTTGGTGTTGGTAATTATTGATTGTCTTTCTTTTTCATTTAGTTTGAGATCTTTTTAGTTCTTGATATGACAAATGATTTCAAACTTAATCCTGAACATCTAGGTATTACTTAATAAGATTTTGGATCTTATTTAAACCAATTAGGGGGCTCTTGGGTGACTCAGTTGGTTAAGCATCAGACTCTTGATCTCAGCTCAGGTCATGGTCTCAAGGTTTGAGCCCCACATCAGGCTCTGCATTATCAACGCTTGCAATTCTACCTCTCTCCTTCTCTCTTTGCTCTTACCTTCCTCAACATACATACACTTAAAAAAATGGGTTGGTTTATTCTGACACTGCTCTAACAGAGAAAGAAGAGGGCACCGCCTTCTAACTAGCAGATGATGGTAAATACGGTAGGGTTCTCCTCTTGACTTCCTTTATATTCAAGGGAATAGATACTGACTAATGCTTCCCACTAGACTTCCACTGGTACCTCCATGGCTGGAAGAAGTAAAAAGTGCCTTGTTCGTTCTCCCCATTTGGACTCCATTAATGCCACATGGATGGCAATGTGACCTCATTACAACTGAACAGTAATGTAATTTCTTACTTTCTGCTCATCCTCCTCTGATATTTCACTGAGAAGGAAGAAGCAGACATTTTATTACCAGGTGATGGTATTTCAGGCTCCCCATGTGGTCTTTAGAAGGCTCATTGTCACTTGGTTTTCTACCTGGTCTTATCTGATATCCATCTAGCAGTGGGTTGGGACATCTTTTTCCATTCTGGCAGGAGTAGAAGTCTAAGATCCTCACTCAGGCTTTGTGAGGCCTTATTTTTTTCTGTGGTGTTTGGCTGAACTAGAATGGTTACTATCTAAATTTTTTCTGTCTTGCTAAGCAGCCCCTTTTATGGTATGTGGCCAGAGAGAATAGTATTTTGTTAAACTCTTTTTGGTTTGGGTTTGTTCATATTTCTAGGTCACCACCTCCTTCAGCTCTAGGCTATGAAGCAAAAAGAAAAGCCAGGAAACTCACCACTGTGTCACTGCTTCTTCTGCCTTCTTCTTTCTACTTGTCAGTCTATGGCTTTTTATTTTTTTAAATATATAATGTTAGAACTTTTAATTGTATTTAGCAGGGAAAAGAAGGAAATGTATGTCTACTCCATCATTCCAGAAATAGATAGTCACCATTTGATTTTACTGAAACTGTCTGTGAGTGAGTAATTTTTTTTTTCTGAAAGAAATTAACTCATTATTCCAAAAGGACATGATAGAAGTCTACTGGGCACATGTTGCATAATATCTCTGGTTATCAGTTTGTAAGGCATACTCAAAACACTGCAGCTTTGTAACTGTGTACCACCCATCTGTGGGCATTATTTAAGGCACCCAGAGAGTTTCTCCAGAAACTTCTCTACTATTTGATCCAGAATAGCACAGTTTTTATTTAATTTCCATTCTGTCTTCAACATGAAATTCTATTTGAAGAAAGCAAAGTTTGAAAATATTTTTAATTCTATTTTTTCTTAACTGAAGTTTTATAAAAGATTTAAACCATACTGGATATGATCTGAGCGACGATTTTCTCAGCTCTGCCAAGAATGGTTCATAGCTACTATCATTCTAGATACATAGAATTCATTACATACATACATATTCATTACATGAAATGAATATCTTAGAACACTAGGGATTAATTCCACTGTAAAACTGAGGTGAGAAAGGTTTAACTATCATATACTAATGAGTTTGGGCTGGGTATATTGCAAAGAACTAAAAGCTTAAAACAGTAACCAGCACTATTTCAAAGATGAAAATATAATTATACCAATCAACTTGAAAGAAAGAAATTCATTTTTATTGTAAAAGAGGAAACAGAAGCAGCTTTTAAACACCTAATAAAATATGCTCTACCAGTTACAAAGACAAACTGACTATATTGACTGTACCAAATATTTACTTAAAGCTTAAATACAAAAGATGAAGATAATATCAAATTTGTGAATGTCATGAGCATATTTTTGATCAAAGCATGTAGAATGTGTTAAATGATTGGAATTTATCATTGATCAAAGCTAGAAAAAAGTCAGATTTATAGAGTACTTATTTTTTTCTTTGCTCATGGATAAAAGAGATATTTTTCATCCTTCATCTAGATTTTAATTCATCCCACCTGGGCCACTATAGCTAGACCACTCAAATGTATCCCTCCTGGGGACAAGATGATGTTTCCAATGTGCTATGGTATAAGAGTTGGTACATGTTTACTGTGACTGAGAAAACAGCAAATTCACCCCTTTATGTATTCTCCTAGAAAGTCTACTAACACAATGAAGGCAACTGGAAGGATCTAGAGATTATAGTGAAATGAGCTACTCAGAACAGACTTACCCAGCCTGAAACCATGGCTTTTCCTCAGCTCTTATCATCAAAAAACATATGGATAAACAGAGAAGGGAAAAAGCAAAATATATTAAGTGCAGTAAAAATGTCTGCTTCAATGAGCTTGTCAACATTGCCTGAATGATGAAACACAGATATTTACCCAGAGGGCTCTCTAGCACCATTAAATGTTCTGGGGACTAGTCAGTCTCTAGGATTCAATACTGAGAGCAGTATTTTAACTGTGTTTTCTACAAATCCACAGTGGTGCAAATTCTCAGCTAGTTAAAAGCTACAAAATGGATATATCACAGTACCACAATATTTTGACATATTTTTAAAAAGTCTATTTTTAAGTGCTTGAAGAGCTATTTTCTCCCAGAAGACAAAGAGCTGCCTTATGCTTGTCTCAGAAATGATTTTCTTAATCATCAAGAACTAGCTAAGACAAAGTCTACAAAAAGTAATAAAAACCAATTAAACATCATAATTTTAACTGCAACCAAATTGATATAGAAAAAAGCATATTAATCTATTCACTGAAATAAAGCATAAGAAAGTTTATGTATAAAATTTGGATTATGAAAGACCAGTTGACACTAAATGCTCTTCCAAAAGTCTTATAGCAATATCAAGGACTTATAGTTAAAAACAAAAATAAAAATAAAACCTGCATTTTGAGGGCCCCGAGAACAAAAGAGAAGAGATCTGGTGATTCTCTTTCTACTAGGACACATGGGAAACAGAGACAAAACAAGTGATCACCTTGAGTGTACTGAGAAACTGGTATGGAATGGGTAGGTTAAAATCCAAAATAGGCTAATCCTCTTTCTTTGAGTCCTTTCAGTGTTTGGTCTCAGTTAATTGCCTTCATGATTATGTTGAATGAAGTATGTTGTGGCATACTTCATAAAGGTTGCAGTTGTGATGAAGCAGCCAGTTGGAAGCAATTTTTCTTCTACTTTTTTGCTTCCTGAAACCCTAAACAGCACCCACACTAACTCTGCTCGCATCCTAGCATACTCCAGTTTCCCATTTGCACAAAGACCCCTATTCTTTAGATCTATAGTTTTAGGTAGGCAAAGAGGTCTAAACATTTTGAAATAGACCTTAATTATTGATTTCAGTAGTGCTTTGATCTTTTGAATAACTATATATTTAAAATAAACTTTGTACAGCTTTGAATTTTGTAATCTCACAGTATAGGTAACAACACAGGAAAAAAAAAGATAAAGATTCATGTTCTTTGCTGAGTTCTTGGTCTTCACTATTTTCTCTTACTCCCAAGTGGTAGTAAAAAAACAAAAATAAAAATAGACTTAGTGTCCTATTTCTTCCATGATGAATGAAATACTTCCATTCTTTGAGAGTTAACTCTCTGAAAAGCAGATCTATTTGTATCATGACAAGGTTATAGTTGTTTATAAGAGTAGTTGGAATTTAAGCAATGGTTTATGGGAAGCCTATGGAATATATCAAGGAGTGGCACAAAAGCAGAGTCAATAATATAAAATCAATTTTATGTCTATAAGACATTGAACTAGATTACCCTCACTCCCACCAAAACAGTGATAGGAAAGAGATTAGAGAGAATAAATTCCTGGGCTAAAGTTTTTTCTTATACTATTGTTTAGAGAAAACATTCTGGTTTTAATTATTCTGTTGTTTAGAGAAAAAAGTTTTTTCAAAGAGCTCACAAACCTAATGTTGCAACTATTATTTCTAATGAATCATTACTATTTATAAAGAAAATATGTATCATCCTAAGACATTCTGGTAAAGAATTAAGTGTGTATCAATTACTTATAAGTTAGAATACATCACTTATTATATTGGACAAACAAGGGATCCTACATTCATAGTGAGAAATTTTCCTTCTTGGAATCTACTGAAAGAAAATAGTGTTAGAAAATAAAATTAAGTAATTGTGCTGTGTTTAGGCTATGGGGAAGAAATAAATAAAAAGCTAATTGGACAGAAGAGCAGCAAGAAATCAGGGAAAACAGATTTCCCTGTTGCTTGGGGTGTTTTGCTCCAATAAATTGGAAAGGTGTAAATTACACTCTAAATTGAAATTCAATCTACTACCATAAATAGAAAAAAACAGGTATGTATCTACCTTTGCATTTTTATCTATGGGACCTTTCGTTCTATGACAAAAAAAAAAAAAAAGCAGCTGATGTCAGAGCTCTTTCAAAAAATCACTTCAAAAGCACATATTTTTCACAAAATGGGAGTGTGACAGAGGTGAAGTCTTTTTTTAAGAGAGAATGATGATGTCTTTTTTCGAATTGCTGTTTAAAAGATGTTGAAAAACAGTGAAAATTGTTCAAGGATTTGGAAAAGAATAAGGGGGCAGCTAGAATTTATTATAAGCTAGTTGCTAAGCAGTAGGTAATTGTAGATCAGACAGAAGTGGACAAAATTGGGACAAACAGGAATATAACGATATCAGTAGCAATACTATGATATTGCTCCAACCAAAATTTCTCTACATTTTTAGTATGATCCCCAAATTTTCCAAAAATCTGAAACTGTCCCCACATTTAAAACCAAAACCTTGGTCTAAGTGGCTAAGGTCACTTTTAGCTTTACTAGTGTCTGATTTAAATGTGTATGTAAAGTGAAGTTGAATGAAAGAACAAGTAGTTCTAATTTAAGACCTAGGGTGAAGCTGAGGAATGGATTTGACTACCTTCATTTCACATTCCTACCTTCATTTCACAAGTCATCAAATTTTCATTTGTTTTCAAGGTCCATGATTTGGGGAATAGTTGCAAAAAATAAAAATAAAATAAAAACTTTTAACAATCTCATGAAGACAAATTCATAATCATTGTAAATTTCTATGATTATGCAAATTGACATACTACATATGGCTTTACGTTCAATTGACTGAAAAACATCAGAAAGAAGTCTTGTGCCAAGTGTTGTTGGAGGTAAGGAGAATTGGGAGCTACTATTGGGAGCTTAGGCTGGTACAGTCAGCCTGAAAGCACACTGAACTAGTCAGACAAATTGCTATACTCTAGAAAGGTGAAGCAAATCCATTCAGTCATGTATAAGATGTTCATGAAAATATCATTTGTAGTGGCAGAAATTGGAAGCAATCTCTGTGTCCATCAGTATGAGAATAGGTAAAATGACATGAACACACACAGTTGATGAAGGCAGTTGAATACATGAAAACAACGTACTGTTGTTTTAGGAGACTACATGTTACATAGATAGATGTTAAAAAATATATTATGTCATTAAAAAAGTAAGAAGTGTGTCATCTCATTAATGAAACCATTTAAATGAATTAAAAATATATGCAAAAAAAAAAAGCCAACAACAGGAAAACCATGTTGTTCCCCTATAATTACCACACTACACAGTATTGTTAATGTCATTTCGAACATCTTACTTCTCAAGTTATTTCCTATTATGAATGCAGTTTTGTGTGCTTGGCTTTTCTTTTTGGTATATGGGAAAGGAAAGAAAGGTGGAGGACTAACAAAGGTATATCATCATTACTGAATAAAGCAAAGAAATCCTTTGAAGAGTATGTTTTTGAATATATATATACTCAATGTGATTTTTCATGTTTATTATCCATCATTTCCAGGAAATGTAAAAAAGACCCCTAATTATTTCAGGTTTTCCAACGTAAAGAAAGACAGAGGTAGTTATGAAAATCAGCTGAATTTCAGCATAAGGATATTGGTGGCAATGATATTTTCAGCTTTATAATCTGAGTTTACTGGGAATCTAAAGGGTGTGCTTAACAGTTATTCTAATTTCTATCATCCCTTCTATACAACATTTGCACAAACCCCCAGCATATGCAAAAACATTTATCAACAACTATTAGTCTATTTGTATTAGCTCTTATCTTATAATTACTATATATGATGTAATAGATATACTATCTGTTATATATCTATATGATACACACACACACACACACACACACACACACACACACAAACCATAGGTGTTATGTCTCTTATATTTTGTTTATATTATTCCTTTTGGGGTTCTGTTTGAAGTAAATACAAATTAAGTCTAATAATATTTTTTATTATATTACTAAAGTAGAAAGACATATTCTACCTTGAATTATTTCCTCAAAAACTAGTTCATCATTCTACTGAAATTTATTTAACTATATTAACTTTAACTTCATAAAGCCCATTCATGATGTTAAATATTTGAAGCCTATGTTGAGCATAAATTTTAAATTCAAAGAGAATATTTATTATATGTTAATTGAATGTTTTCTTATAATGTTTATTTTCTGCTATCACTAGTCTCTAAACTAAAATTTTTGCGTTTTGTTTAGGATTACATGTAACACCTTTGGAAAGGTAATACGAAAGCAGATTATAGATAAAATCCATAGAAATTTAATAAATCCATATTCATATTTGAAAATTTCAGCAGTCTTTTCCCAAAAGTTGACAGGAAAAGTAAGCCAAAAAGAGTAAGTATATACGTGACCAGAAAAGCACTAAAAACCAACAGTATCTATTTGATATTTGCAGAATCCCATGCAATACATGTATTCTTCTTTAGGTGCAGATGGAGCATTCACATAAATAGACCATATGCTAAGTTATAAAGTGAGTTTCCATGAATTCTTATTTTTATTAAAAATGTTTTAATGTTTTGTTTATTTCTGAGAGACAGAGAGAGACAGCCTGAGCAGGGGAGGGTCAGAGAGAAAGGGAGATGCAGAATCTGAAGCAGGCTCCAGGCTCTGAGTTGTCAGCACAGAGCCTGACGCGGGGCGTGAACTGATGAGCAGTGAGATCATGACCTGAGCCAAAGTCGGATGCCCAACGGACTGAGCCACCCAGGAGTCCCAATTTTTAAAAAATTAAATCATACAGAGTATATTCTTTGACTACAACAGAATTAAAGAAGTCTATAATGAAGGAAAGTATTTAAAACATTCTTACATGTTTGAAAATTCAACTACAGTCTTCTCTATAAGCCATCATTCAAAGAAATCATCATGGAAATTAGAACATACTCAGAAAATATTTTGAACAGAGGAGCATTAACAACTCATCCTATCAAAAGCTGTGGGATATTGATCTGGTATTATTGAGAGGGAAATAATGCTCTCAGTAGAAAAGAAAAAAAGATAAGATAAAGTCAGTGTTGTAAGGGCTCACCTCAATAAACTAGAAAAAGAAAGGAAATTAAATCAAAAACCAATAGAAGGAAAGGATTAATAAAAATTAAAAGCAGAAATCAGTTAGTAGAAAATAGACAAACAAGATGAAAGTAAATAAGGAGTTTTTAGAAAAAATAATTTTAATGACCAATTTTTTAGCAGGTCTGATTAAGGATAAACAGAAAAGATTTCTGTCAATAATCTCAACATCTTAGATGAAACAGAAGAATAATTTGACAGATAATGTATTTTATTAGAAACAAAAATTCTATTATTTAAATAACAATGAAATTATTAGCAGTGTCTCAAAAAAAGCTATTTAAAAAGCTGAATAACTATAAAAATAGTTGGGGGCACCTGGGTATTTCAGTCAGTTGAGCTACTGTTGATTTTGGCTCAGATCATGATCTCTGGGTCACGAGATCACAGATCCGTGTTAGGTTCTGCGCTGAGTGTGGAGTCTATTTAGTCTACTCTCTTTTTATATCTCTTTTTCTCTATCTCTTTCTCTCCCCCTCAGCCACTCTTCCCAACTCGTGTTCTCTCACTCAAAAAAAAAATCAAAATATTAAAAAAACTGAATTTGTAATTGAAAAGTTTCATAAAGAACATCCCAGGTGTAAATTGCTTCACTGAAAAATTCTACCAAATATTTAACAAAGAAATACTGCCTCTACATGATCTCTTTTCAAAAATAGAGAAAGAAGGAATAAATACTTCACAACTCAAATTTAGAGGCCACCATTATCCTAGACTTCTCCTCCAATTACATATGTGTGTGTGTGTGTATAAATTTCAAACATATAAATGAAAACTAGAAAACAATATCTCTCATGTAGATAAGCAATAAAAAATTTTAATAACATCATGGCAAGTAAATTTAAGGATACATAAAGGTATCATGACCAAGTGGACTTATCCCAATAATGAAAGGTTAATTTAAGACTCAAGAATCAATCATGTATTTCACTAAATAGAAAAAAAAGATAAAAGTATATATGATCATTTCAAGAGATTCAGAAAAAGAATTTGACTAACTTCAATACCCATTCATGATAAAAACTGTCAAGAAGCAAGAATAGAAAGATGCTCTTGGTCTGATAAACTACTGATTGTAAAAGATTGTGATTTTCCCCTAAGAGAGAGAGAGAGAGAGACAGCGTGAGCAGCGGAGGGTCAGAGAGAGAGGGAATCATAGACTCCGAAATAGGCTCCAGGCTCTGAGCTGGCAGTCAGCACAGAGCCCGACGCGGGGCTCGAACCCACGAACCGCGAGATCATGACCTAAGCGAAAGCCGGACGCTTAACCGACTAAGCCACCCAGGCGCCCCTCTCACTACTTTTTTAGAAATTTTGTTTTGTTGTTTATTGTCAAGTTAGCTAACATACGGCATAGTCTTGGCTTCAGGAGTAGATTCCTGTGATTCATAACTTACATACGACACCCAGTGCTCATCCCAACAAGTGACCTCTTCAGTGCCCATCACCTATTTTCCCTACTCCCCCACTCCCCAACCCCATTAGCCCTCAGATTGTTTTCTTTATTTAAGAGTCTCTTATGGCTTACACCCCCTCTCCATATCTTGTTTTTCTTTCCCTTCCCCTATGGTCTTCTGTTAAGTTTCTCAAATTCAACATGTGAGTGAAATCATATGGTATCTTTCTTTCTCTGACTGACTTATTTCACTTGACTTATTTCACTCAGCATAACACCCTCCAGTTCCATCCACATTGTTGGAAATGGCAAGATTTCATTCTTTTTCATCACCAAGTAGTATTCCATTGTGTGCGTGCGTGTGTGTGTGTGTATGTGTGTGTACCACATCTTCTGTATCCATTCATCATTTGTAGGGCATCTGGGCTCTTTCCATAATTTGACTATTGTTGATAGCTCTGTTATAAACATTGGGGTACATGTGCCCCTACAAATCATCACTCTGTATCCTTTGGATAAAGTCCTACTAATACTATTAATGGGTCGTAATTTTATTTTTAATTTTTTGAGGAACTTCCACACCATCTTCTAGAGTGGCCACACCAGTTTGTATTCCCACCAACAGTGCAAGAGAGTTCCCATTTCTTCACATTCTTGCCAGCATCTTTTGTTTCCTGAGTTATTAATTTTAGCCACTCTGGTGTGAGGTGGTATCCCAGTGTGGTTTTGATTCATATTTCCCTGATGATGAACAATGTTAAGCATCTTTTCAGGTGTCTGTTTGGTATTTGGATGTCTTTTTTTGGAAAAGTGTCTATTCACGCCTTCTGCCCATTTCTTCACTAGATTATTTATTTTTCAAGTGTTGAATTTGATAAGTTCCTTATAGATTTTTGATACTAACCCTTTATCCGATATGTCATTTGCAAATATCTTCTCCCATTCTGTTGGTTGTCTTTTAGTTTTATTCATTGTTTCCTTTGCTGTGCAGAACCTTTTTATCTTGATGAAGTTGTCCCTCATGATGAGGTCTCTTGATGATCTCACCGCACGTGCGGTGAAGTTCCATCATAAGAATTTTAGGGCTACATAAGCATTCAGTCTGTAACAGTAGAAGAGTTGGGGGTCAACTAGGAAGGGACCATAAGGGAATATTTGGGGGGATGTTGTAAATATTTTTTTACCTTGATTTAACAGGGTAATTACTCGGCATATATATATCTATCTAAACTCATGAAATTGCACACTTATTTTAGGTAAATTATACCTCCATAGAATTGATTTTCAGCGTTGCAAAAACTGTGTTGTGTGGTGCAGTAACATAGTAGTTACAACATTCTGACCATCAGGAATCTTTCTTAAGAAGCCAAATAGAGGTTTTTAAATAAATGTCCATTGCGAACACTTTTTGAGAGTTTATGTAAATTATATCTGAACTCTAATGTTGAAGTGTTTAATTAAGTGGGGGAGATGAAACTAATGTTGACGGTTATTTATTATCGAGGGAATTATTTCCATATTTTCTTTTACCAATCTTTTCTGCACTTTATGTGAAAATGTGAGACTCAGTGATGTTAGGAAAATTGACTGAGATCAGCATCTCCTTAAGTGACAGAGTTACTAATAAAGCCCAGTCTATCCGATTCCATAAATTGATGCTTATTGTAATTCCATGTTGAATTCATTTATAGACACTTAGAATCTTTATGAATATTCTCTGTACTATGAAGTGATGCTTGGGGTTCCCAGGATTTGTATGAGACACTTGGGCAATGGCCATAGTGTTAGAAATACTTAACATAAAGTTTTCTTCTACTTTTATCTGGAGGGTTTTTTTCTGTTTGCCCAGAATTTCTGAGTTAGTCTAAATTTCAACACCAAGCCTCACTAATTTGGATCAAAGAGAATAGTTGGGATACGTGAGTGAGAAGTCCAAATTGTAAGATATTCTTGAAGAAATATAGCGTCATCATTTTTAGGGAGAGCACATAACTTGAACTGTCCTAGTCAAGGCCAAGGAATAGAAGTTCTGTGGTTAAACAGATTTGAGTGATTTCCAATTAACATACCAAAGCACTCTTCAAAATGCTGTTGATTGAAGCTTGTATTGTGTATTTCTTTTATGTAAAATACATTAACATGTTCTATTTAGTTTATATCCCTAACTTGATAAATATTTTTACTTTATACCTGATTCTTTTCAAAATCCTTTTATGGAGAATAAAAGGGATAAAATAAAATAAATAAATAAACCTTTCTTAGAAATGCTTAACAACTGAGAAATTAGGAAAAACAAAAATAGAGCAGCTTGGCTTCCGCGAAATTAAGGGTTTTTTTAATTGTTGTTGTTTTGGTTTTTATTTTTAAATCAGAGGTAGTTATTAAAATGTCAAAAATCTAGAGTGATGCCAACAGGCAGGTATGAAAGTTAGCCCCTTTGGACTTGAAAGAGAATTCATATGTATGACAAGTTCCAAGGATTCCTCTTGCAAGAGAAAATATTTGCAGTAGGGGACAGGAAAGCCTTTTTTATATTAATTTCTTGAGCTGCTTGTAGCCAGAACCATCCCCTCTGCTGTTCCTTGTCACTTTTGGAGGTCTTTGAGCCAAGCTCGAGCCGCACGCCTGTCCCAACAGCGGTGTTTTCTCTTCAAAGGACCGTTGCCACAGCCTCTCAGTTCTGTGCAGGAATTGAAAAGCCTTTGAAATCGGTGCAGCCTCACTGCACAGCTAGTAATAAGCATTAGAGAAAAACACGCAGCTCATTTGTTTAAAAGTTCATTCGCTTCAGCGTGATTTAGACAGATGTGAGGTGGGTTTTGCTTAGTGTTGCTCAGCCCCATGGCAAAGTAGAGCTTGGTCTCCTTTCAAAGAGTTCCTCAGTCCCTGCCCATTGCTGAGCCTCGGCAACAATGGGGCTTTGAAAAGGGAAAAAAAAAAAAAAGGAAAAGAAAAAGAAAGAAAGAGAAAAAGAGAAAGAGACGACACCAGTGGGAGAGGCTGACAGCTCAGTCCAAACTCAAACAGCCCTTCTGGTGTCCAGGACAGAGGTGCGTATCTGAAGGTGGGCTGAGGTCTGGGTTCAGAACAGCCCAAAGAATTAATTTAAAAGAATTTCCCCGCCCATTCCTTGTAAAGGCAGCAGCAGCCGCTCTGGTGAAATAACTTCCCAGATCACAGGGCACTTAGCCATGTAGATTCCACTGTATTCCCCAAGAATACTCTTTCTGGGAAATAAGTCTGAGAAACAGTGGATTCTGGGGTTATTTTCTACCAGGCACAAATAACACATAAAAACCATCGATGTTTCTCATTGAATAGAGGATTGAATCAACACACATTACTAGTGACACTTTATTTCCTCCAGAAACAATGCTCTTTGCAAAGAGGCGTGTGTTCATTAGTCATGATGCATGCTAAGTAACAGTCATTTTGAGATGTGGAGCATTCATTGCAATCAAGATATGTTTTTGCTAACTTACACAGACATATTGATAGTGGTGAGGTATGATGCTAATTCCACGAGCAAATGGATCTATTGTTATGATCTAGCTGAAAGCTTAGAAATTGCTTTTATATTTAAAACCTTATTTTGAGAGCTGTCAGGCTTCAGATAATACAAATCCGGTTGTTAAATTGTGCCAGAGATTTTTAAAGTAAATCTGAACAGGTACAAATGATAAAATATAATGTTTACAGGGGCATCTGGGTGGCTAAGTCAGCTGAGCGTTCGACTTTGGCTCAGGTCATGATCTCACGGTTAGTGGGTTTGAGCCTTGCACGGGGCTCACTGCTATCAATGTAGAGCCTGCTTTGGATCCTCTGTTCCCTTCTCTCTACCCTTCCCCTGCTTATGCTCTCTCTCAAAAAAAAAAACATTAAAAGTTATATATATGTATATATAATGTTTATAATATGGGTTTGATGTATTTAAAAGCACATTTCTAGGTCATCTTTTTAAACCACACTAAATTTGTGTGCACAATTAGAGCAACCATACAATTTAGCTGCTTGTAAGCTAAAATACAACTTCAAAGAAATGAGAAGGCTAATTAGAAATGGGACCATGGGAAGACAATAATTTAATTAGGACTGAAATTACCACATGCCTATAATTAGGCAGTTGTGTGATAATTGCAGTGTGGCTAAGTCCAGTGAAAATTTAGTCCTCCGCTGAAATGCTTTACAAGTGGATACAATCTTCTTGAAGATTCAGTGAAACAGAACTGTGCTCTGTAGGATGAGAAGGCTCGGAGTATACAGTAGAAGCCGTAGGGCGGGCTTGGAGCTATATAAACTTGAGCTTGAATCCTATCCAGTTTCTCTGCTTGTTCAATAACCTTGGGCAGTAAGTAACCGGCTGCAAGATTGATTGCTCAGAAAGCAGACTATGAGAGAGTCTAGCAGTCGGGATATTTATGGAGGTGTGCCCTTGGAGCCAACTTGTGGAAAAGTAGAGAAAAGAAGCCAGAGTGAGCAGAAGGGAAAGTTGAGTTGGGATGTCTGACTAAAGTCCCACAGAACTCTGGAGCTCAAACAGCTCTTCAATGATGTTCGGCTCTTGATATTCCCACATCAACCCGTCATTGGATGAGGATCACTGAGGAAAGGGGTCTAACCTTGCATGAGTTGCTCTCCGTGGCTGAAATAAATCAAACAAATCGTTGAGGGACTCACAGCTGAAGGCTGTCTGCTAATAGCACTCCTGACCGCAGGGGATCTGGGCACTGTGTGACAATGTCCACCAGGGGAACATTTCTGCAATTTGTTTCCTTTAAAATGGAAGTCACAATACCCAGTACTCATAGGTTTGTCCTATTAGATGGTACCCAATAAACGGTTGCAATTATTATAAATTTCAAAATAGACATCATCTTTTGAGTAGCAGACTAGGAAGTCATTCTACCACTGAGTATATAAAATAACATTAAAGTAAAATTTTAGGTACTGAAAATATGTTGAAAATATACAACATGCATCTCCTAAGCAGTAACTACTAATCTCTTTATTATTTATAAACACTACAAAAGGGACTGAGCAGTCAGTGAATAGCATCTTAGGACGTTTAAAGGGATTAGTTTCACTTTACTATTAATAGGACAAGTGCAGCTAATTCCCAGCCCTCAGCAGTTCATGCATGCAGGCTGGTGTATTTAATCTGTAGTAATATTCTTTGATATCTTTAAAGTAGCTTTTTTGATGCTGTCCTGTATTATGGCATAGGCAGTAGTTACTGTACCCATGCACAACTGTTGTTTCTGAACTTTTATTAAATAAAATGTACCATATCACTGATATTTTCCTGAAGTGCTCCAATACTGCATGTCCTTATACCCCAGACCAAGTTTTAATGCATTTTTTCCTCTCATAGATTAGTGACTATAAGGAGCTGACTAATTTTTTTAAGTTGATTTATTTATTGAGAGAGAGAGAATGCACAAGCATAGGGGCAGAGCTGGGAGTGGCAGGGAGAGGGAGAATCCCAGGCACTCTCTGTGCTTCTCCAGGGCTTAAACTCACGAACCCGAACCCGGAGATCTTGACGTGAGTCGAGATGAAGGGTTGGACGCTTAACCATTAGACTGAGCCACCCAGTCGCCCCAGAGCTGACTCATTTTTTAGTGCCGTTGTTACTCCTTATGTAAGCTCTGGTTGTATTTTTTTTTTTTTTTTGACTATCAGATACAACATTGATATAGACTGAATGTGTGTGTCCCCTTGAAATTCATATGTTGAAACCCAACCCCTAATGTGATGATATTTTAGAGATGGGGTCTTTGAGAGGTGGTTATGTCGCTTTTATATAAAAGTGCATTTATACAAGAGACCCCAGAGAAATCCTTCATCCATTACCACCATAAGGACATGGTGAGAAGAGGCCTTTATATGAATCGGGCTCTCACCAGACACCAACTTTTCTGGTACCTTGGTCTTGGACTTCCCAGCTTCCAGACTGTGAGAAATACATTTCTGTCATGTATAAGCCTCAGTCTGGTATCTTATAGCAACTCAAATGGACTAAGTCAAACACTGGGTAAACTGTATGTACTGTATATTTTCCCCTATTTATCTCTTCCTGCTGACTTCTAATATTGAAGCAAAACTTAATTCAGACACGAATGTCTATAGAAAGTACATTACCAGTGTGCTCCCCCAATGCTTCAGTATTTTAAATTCTGGGGGAGCCTGAACTCTTTAAATCTCACCTTTAGATTTTGTGAATTAGCACTTTGTTAAAAATATAAACCCACAAAATAAAAACATGTCACAAGAAGGATTCTGTTCTTTGCAGATTCAGAGCAAAAAGACTAGAAGTTTGCCTAATACATTTCTTAGAGCTCTAATTAGTGTAAAAAAATTATTGATTGTTCAATGAAAAAAGTACCTTGAGTATTCCATTTTCTTCATCAATGATGAATTTTAGCTTATTAGTTTTAGGAAACAGCAAAATTATCACTGATATGCCTGATAGCATAGTGTTTGTATGCAATACTGTCACAGAATTTATTAGGTAAAATAAATTGCTAACCATGATGAGATTCTCCTGCTTTGTTGTAGCTTCATAGGAACATAGGTATTTTGAATATTTTGTAATATGTAAAAAGTTGCTCATTCTGTTGAATGATCATAGATGTTCAGATATATTTCAGTGTTTCAGTTCCCTTGCATGAAGTCTATACCATTACTGTATCTTGATTAAACTAAATAATTTTATGCCTTAGAAAAAAACTCTATTTTTTTCAGCTAAGTTATTATTAAATTAGGTCTACATCATAATGACCAAAGCAGTTGCCACAATGAAGATGGACTTGTCTTGAAAGCCTTAGTTTAATAATAAAGAACCTTGGGGGCTGAGGGAAGACAATTTATCTTCAGTTTGAAGAAACAGAAGGACACACATATGATCTTTTTTTTTTTTTAATGTTTTTATCTATTTCTAGGAAAGAGAGAGAGACAGTGTGAGCAGGGGAGGGTCAGAGAGAGAGGGAATCACGGACTCTTAAACAGGCTCCAGGCTCTGAGCTGGCAGTCAGCACAAAGCCCAACGCAGGGCTCGAACCCACGAACCGCGAGATCATGACCTACGCGAAAGTCGGACGCTTAACCGACTAAGTCACCCAGGCGCCCCGACCCACATATGATCTTAATGAGGATGAAAGCATGCTAAGATGGCACACATTGAAAACAAAGTTGCATGGCAAGAGTGTGACTGTGAATATCATGGCCATGAGAGTGTGTATGGGGAGAAACAACAGATTCCCACACACTTACAGGGAGCATCTTCTCTGCAGAACTCTCTGCATGTCCACTAAGACATGTGCATTTAGTGGACAGTAGAATAATAGTGTTAGAATGGTAGACTCAGGAATTTTAACTGGGAGAGATCTCATTCTTTCTATAGGGTAATCGACAAGAGGGTAAGAAAGTTTAGTGATATTTCTAAGGTAATTGTTATACCCAGATCGCAGTATCCTCACTGACCAGAGACCACCAGGGAGACTGAGTCACGCATTCAAAGGCAAAGGGCTTTATTACCGGCTTAAGCTCGGGCTCACAGACCTCACCAGCGCATGGGTCCGTGCTGAGAGCCCCGAACAAGGGCAGAGTAGGGTTTTTATGGGGTTTGAGACGGGGGAGTTACAGAAGTTGTGACATGGGAACAGTGATCCAATCATAATTATTCAACATCATTGACAGCGGGTTTGACCATACACATTGCCTAGAGTATTCGTTACTTTTGGCGGGATCCAATTACAACCTTTAGGATACCTTTAAATTCAACCAATCACAGAGCGAGCCTCGGGTCTTGTTTGGCGACTAACAGGTTAACTTTAACATTAGGTAACAGGGTCCTATCTATAGTCTCTATCTCCAGGCCCTCTCCCTTAACAATGTGGGAGGGTGGTCGTTGGCCTTTCTTGATTGGGTGTTGCAAGGGTGGTTACTCCTGCCTTGGGCAATGTGTAACTGCCTGATAGTTTCGGGGAAGCTGAAACTCAGGCCTTCTAGTTCAGAGGGGGAGCCTGGCATGGAGTCAGTTTGGTTTAGACATTTAGACTTGTGGCCTTGAAATAATAAAGTTACTTAGCATATTTAGGATCAAAATTCTTACCTTCTGACATCCTAATTTTATACATATTTTCTTCACCATTCTACTTTCTACTACTATGGATATTTCTAAAAATTTAGCATAACATTTTCCTTCATTGGCTTTATGTAGGACATATTACTCATACTCATGTTAACTTACTCAGATTCTAATTCAGCCAACCATATTGGATTCAGAAAATAGTGAGAGGGTCTTTGTATTACAAAATTTTTGAGGATATTACAAAATCACGCACAGAGAAAGTATCTGTTAGAATCAGATTGGAGTCACAGAGCAATGAAATTGTTTTAAAATGAAGTTTAAATATTATTCATGTATGGTAAGGCAACAGATCAGAAGATGACTGCCATTGAAAAATCAATGTGTACTTTGCAATTCCAAAGAGAAAGAGACAAGCCATGCAGTGCCTTGCAGGATCACATGGGTAAACACCAGGGTCAGTCAACAGGCAGAGGTGTAGGAAAATAATATGAGCAAGAGCCTTTATTGTGGTTTGGCTGGGAAGGAATGGGCAAGGCAGAGTAAGCCTTGGCTAGTTTAAATAATTTCAGCAGGCTTTGGGGGGTAGGAACTGTCCCTAGCTGTCTGGTACCTGGCTCTGGGGAGATTAGGGTAGGGAATTAGTGGCTATAAGAGTCCAATAAAGAGGGTGGGATTGTGGGCTCTAGATTGTTCGGTTTGCATATGAAAAGCCTGCTCCCAGGCAAGTAGTTTATCAATTCTAGTAATTGGCTAGGCCTCAGAGGGGAGGGGCAGTCCCTTTAGGGTCAAAGCATCTGAATCAGAAACATCATGGTGAATACAGGAACAGAATAGGAAATCTAGAAACAGACCCTAAATGCCTATGTATTTACTATAGGATTAAGAGAATATTTAAAATTGGCATGAGCAGGGCTTTGAAAAATGTAGGATTTACATTTACATGTAAATTCTACATTTGCCTACAGTATTCTGGCTTCTGATTGGTAAAAGAAACAATAGCCAAATTCTTATCTCACACTTTTCACACAAATAAATGATAAAGGTGTTTTATGATAGAAGAAGACAGGATTCAGGAGGCTGAGAGGGAAAGATTAGAGCCTGAGGTCCCTGGGTGGGGAAAAACACCTATTTGGGAACGATGCTGGGAGTGTCTGACACAGCAAACCCCTCAGGCTTAAGGTTCCTCTTAAGAATGTAACAAATGCACCTACCCGCCCACCCCCCTTTGGTTTCCCTTAGGAATTTGACAAAAGACCTAAATGTGGACCTACGCCACCTCTCACACAATCAGGAAAGGACAATCCAGTGTCTAGAGCTATCAAGCCAATTAGGGTAGGACCTGAGAAGGAACAAGGGAGGAGGTATGGGGGAGGGCAGGGCCAGAACCTTATAAAACAAAGACCTTGCCTATAGTCAAGGGCATTCACTTCCAAGTGTCCCCTCTCTGTCAAGAGAGCTTTCCTACTATTCTTCCTTTCTGATCTCACACTCTAATGCTTTTTCTCATTTTGTGTCCACCTCCTCATTCTTCCAAGTGGTGAGACAATGTATCCCGGGTATTGTGGTAAAAAAGTCCTGCAACATTTCTACTAAGAAATTTTAAAATCTATTAGAAAATACAGTAGAATAAGTTTAAAATATTGAATTGAGAAATAAATATACCTATTTTATTTTGGCGATGCAGTACCTTTATATGTCGTGTATTCAAATTCATCTACTTTTCATTATAATTTTTTCTTTTTAGGGCATTCCTAGAGAGTGTACCAGAGTGTACCATCATTTTCAGATACTGGTATTTGCTTCCTAAATAACCTATATACATTTCCAATTAAAATGAAGAATTTTGGGGCGCCTGGGTAGCTTAGTCGGTTAAGCGTCCGACTTTCGCTTAGGTCATGATCTCGCGGTTCGTGGGTTCGAGCCCCGCGTCGGGCTCTGTGCTGACTGCCAGCTCAGAGCCTGGAGCCTGTTTCAGCCTGTGCCTCCCTCTCTCTCTGACCCTCCCCTGCTCACACTGTTTCTCTCTCTCTCCTAGAAATAAATAAAAAACATTAAAAAAATTTTTTTTAATGAAGAATTTTGTTATATTATTATTATAAATTAAAATATGTCAATTATACCTAAAAAATAAGAAAAGCATCATTTCAAACCAAAAATAGAGGTCTTACTTGTAAGATTTTCTCTCCCTATAAAAATAAATAAATTTGGTATTGACAATTGACTCTGAGTAGCTAGTGTTCAGTTGCTAATGCTTCTAATATAGATGTTATGCAGACTCTACTTTAGCTAATTAGTGCTTAAATGTTTATATTTGTTGTTATGACACAGAACTTTACTACATGACTGATATCTTATTTCTTTTATCACAGAATATAATACAGATTCCAATAGGCAGCTTCAACTTCTCAAACGAACTACGTAAGGCTGACTCACATAAATTGTCTGATATACTCACTTTTTCCTAGTTAGTCTTATGGACTCTGTTAACATCTTTATGTTTTAACCAAATAATGATTATACAAAGTCCTTTGATACTCTTTCTCTGGATCAGGATCAGTTCCTACTAAAGAAAGCTGTGTTTGGCCTAGATGAAATGAGAAGTAAGTGTGAATTTCTCCATGTAATAGCAAAATGCATAGTCATGACAATTTTCCATTAGACCAAATATGTTATTTTAATCTGGGAGGAAATGTGACAGTCTCCAAAAGTTAGATAGGAACAGTTTATTTTGTTTTCTGGAAGGTGTTCTTAACACTAATTAGTTTCTAAATACTGCAGGATTGAGAAGTATCTTGCCCTACTCCAGTAATTCAGCATCACTTTACCCCTCACACAATTTATAGTTCACATTGCCTAAGTCCAAGGGATAAAAAAAAAAAATTCTCAGAGATTTTCACATAGTATGTTCTTTCAAGGTATCCATTTGTCATATAAAATCCCTACATGTTTGAATGTTTTCTTGAGACATTAAAGAACTCCTCGGGAATCCTAGCAGGAATCCTAGTATTTGGATAGACCTATAGAGGTTCTGGTATAGGGAAGGTCTTAGCCATTTTGTGATAATTTGTCACCAGCAATACCACAAGCAGCATTTTTATAAGAATATGTTCCCGTATTTCTGAAGCAGTTCCCTGGGCATTTTAAGGTGTCAGATTTGGTTCTACTGGCATACCCTAAAGGAGTCCTACGCTATACCCCAGTCCTACGCTATGCCCCCATTACAAGAGTGAGCACATATCTGTCCCCGTTAATCTATACTACATTAAATAAATTTCTTCAAGAATTTAACATTTTCATTAGCTCTACTCATTTCAAATGAAATAGAAGAATCAAAAAATCATAATATTTATTTCTTGGGCAGCAGGTTTTTAAACACAGCGAGGTTTTCTTCAGAATATTATTCCTTAGTTTTGGTAGTAAACTTCCATAGTCTACCCTGTAATTGAAAATCTTGAAGAATTTCACTTTAAAAACTCCAGAAAAATTTCAAAACACTATTAATTAAGAAATTGGCTTTCAAAAGAAGCTGTTTTTGGATTTTTTTATGCGTTTTCTATTCTGTAAAATGATTCTCATTACCTCACAAATGGTATTAAACAGCTGTTTTGTAAAATTCAGTATCTTAATAGCAATTAAGGCAGATTACACATTAAATAGAATCAGCTCAAGGTACTAAATTAGGAGCAACACCTTTGCTTCAGAATGAAGTAGATGAGAAAGTTTCCAGCCACCTGATAAGACTCCATATGCTACTAAATATGTAAAGCTAGATTGGAAGATTTTTCGTTTTGGATCTGAGGCACTGGCAATTGAGGAATATTTAGCACTAATGAACAACATCAGATCAATTGGAGTTAATTAGCATTTATTCTGCCTGATTCACAGAGTCTTTCTACCATGCTTTATTCAACATTAAATCTAAACATGTGCTGTCATGAATAAAACTGGGGTCTGAATTATCTGTCCTTGGAAAAAATAGGCAGTTGAACACATTCATTAACATTGTCGATGTGTTCACTTTCCAGGGGCACCAACTTTTTTTTTTTCCTGTTTCAAAAGGTATTACTTTATTCGAAATATGAAATTTATATGTGATAACGTATAATGCATAAAACAGAATATCTGTATCTCAGAGTACCAACTGATGAAATAAAAACCATGGTCTTTCATTTTTCTATTCTTCTTTCTCAACTAACATTTTAATATATTATGAGTGTAAGACAGCAGTATTTTTAACGTTACAGTTCATAGGATTATTTAAGTTACTATATTTTGGGTCTTATTTATGGATTTCAAGAATGTCTTGTGGTCTGAAATATATTTAGTACTTTCTAAGAGGAGAAAATTATTTCCATTTGAATGGTGCGAATTGGAACCAAAAATGTTTGTACCCTTAATTTTTTTTTCTATTGTCAGTCTCCAATTTGAATGCCTATTTGAATAAATGAAAGAATGAAAGGCTTTTTTTTTTTTTAACTAGGATGTTTTGTGCTATAGATCCTATGTGATGTTGTCTTCTCCAGATCTCCCTGTACTTTTTGATGTAAAAGAAACTCATATCCCTCGAAACTCACTTAAGGTAGTGTTGAAGTAAGTGCATGGTTTGATTCATTAATGATTAATTTATTAATTCTTTAAATATTGCTGAGTACCTGCTATTCTTATGTAAGAAAAGATTTCTTTGGAAGTATATAAGTGAGACCAAGGCTTTTTCAAAAAACTGTGTAATATATCTTTTAGTTGTATTCAGTTACATTTGGGGAGATTCCTTTCTGAGCTCCTTTACTTAGTCAATGTATGATTCATCAAATGAGTGAATCCACTTATGAGCCTCAGTTTTCTTCCAGAATTGAAGTGAGGACATATGGGATGATGCATATGAAAGTGCTATTAAATTTTAAAACTACACATGGTGACAATATTATGTTATTGATTATTATTATCATTAGGTTGTTATGCCCAGTCAGAATTACTACTATTATATCTGTTAATATCTCCATGAGGTACCCAATGAAAGGTTCTGTGTATTAAAAAAAAAATTCTGCTAGGTGGTAGGAAAGGAGAGAAAGGATGGCAGAAAAATACACAAAATTTATTGTGGTCATCATCAGTTTCTCCAAGAGATGGTACTAATAGTTTCCTCTTCCTCTCTTAATCTCTACAATGAAAATATTAATAAGATGATAAGCACATTACTTTAAAGCAAAGAGAACTGTAATCTGCATTTTACAGTGTAAGTAACTTATTTTATACCCTCCATGTCTCATCTTCAATAGCTTTACCAACAGTGACAATATATTTTTCCTCTGGGAATTACATTACATCAGCACATTATGCAATAGTATGGACAATATTGTACATAATTTGAAGGAGTTATCAATACTGAATTCAGTTTTTTTCATCTCCAAATGTTAAGAATGCCAAAGTGAGATACTGGAAGCCTGGAAGACAGCAATCCTTACGGGTATAAGGAAAAACTTCAGGCTTTCTTTTTTTTTTTTTTTAATATAACTTTTAATTTGATAAATTTATTATTATGCTTCAGCTCTTTATTTTATCTTAAAAAGGTCAATTTATTCTCAACCAGAAGATGTCATTCAATCCCCTTTTATCATTGAATTGGGTCTGTTGAAATGATGTGTTCTAACCCACTTTAAAATATGTGTTATTGTCTAGGCCAGAGAATTTTCCCCTCATTATCACCTCATAAAACAACTATGAGAGGAGACTAGGCTTCTTACCCTAATGCAGTTGTAATGAAGTGAAAGTTTTCTGGTTTGCTTTGGATTCTTCCTCATAGAATTTTGCAACCCAAGCCAGAACAGACCTTGGCTCATGTATTAGAGCCTTTTTTTTTTTTCTTCTCCAGAAATTAGAGGTTAGAGACTAGAGAGTTTAAATGAAAGCAACGAATTCTTAAACAATTTGCGGTTAGTCATTTACCGTGTAAATTCATGAAAATCACAAAAAGAAAAATCACTGTTAAGTTTCAAGAAATCATCATAATACTGAGAGCTTTTAACAGATTTAATATAAACATTTCAGAGGGCACTAATAGAAACCCAGTTACTGTCAGTGAGTAGTAGATTCTCAAATTCAGAGAAACTAATTGTGGTCTCAAATATATGTATATATTGGTGAAATTTTAATGAACTAGAAACTATTGAAAAGAGAGCTGGCATATTTGTGTTGTAAAATCTACATCTATCTTATTTTAAATTCTACTAAATTGAAAATCATTACTGGTTTAAACCTCACTAGAGAATTCTAATTGGCAATAATGAAATTTTCATTGGACTTATCCAAGAATCTTATATCAACACCTTAGTCTAAAAAGTCATGTGAGTTAATGATAGTCTCTAGTAATTGTTTAGAAAGAGAAGGAAGCAAAAGCAAATCCTAAAGAGTCATGCCCCTCTACTTCATGTACTAGCTCTTTCTGTAGTATGGATTTTATAAACATGCCCCTTCACTATTCATGGAAAAAATTCTGCTTTCTTAATAACTACCACATTATGAGCTGCTGAAGTCTTTCTTAAGAAACCACACAACCGCATACAAATGTAGCATATAAACTCTGATTTTTAGAGTTATTTCACAGAACAATTTGTACAATAGTGAATACACATACTTTTCTAATTTGTGAAATTTAAGGAAATGTTTGGCTGTACAAAGTTAAGAAAGTTTATTCTTTATTGTATCATTTGCATATCAATATTTGGGAAACAAATAGCAAAGCAAAATGGAACAGTGGGCAAGAAAGATGGGGTATTTTAACTGCACATTTTTTTTTGTTTGTTTTCTTTGGGGAAAATGGTATAAGTTTATTTTCTTATGACTTCTTGAGAAAATGCCACTTTATCTTTGAAGATCCCTTATAAGCCCAGAATAAAACTACATTGTCTAATTGTCTAATAGCTATTGTGGTTCAATAACGAATATGGTGTTTATTGAATCAAGGCAATTTAAAACATTTGTGAAAACTTCCAAGGATTATATACATTTGAAAATGTTGTTCTATAAGGAAAAAACTTGTTGCATATGTGTCAAAGTCAATATAATTTCTAAATAAGTGGTAGCCTTAATATTGGATCAGAATAATCTGCCTAATTTGGAAACAAGAGAGGAAAATATACAGAATTCTTCTGATTTCTGGCATTGTAAAGCTTTAGAAAGGAAAAGCATACCCTCTGATAAGTTTGTTCACAGTTTCTGCCGTAAGTTGCTCATGACATGAATTTTTGGAGTACTAAAGATTCTCTAAATGCTGTGGGAAAATGAAACTGTCCAACACTGAGGACCTGGTGGTGCATTCCGATCTCTTCAGTGATATTTGGAGGGCAGCTTACTGCCTGGCTAAGGTCGATAAAATATATCACTAAATATGTAAAATAGTCATTTTGTTGGAAATGTGGCTGAATATTGGTGTTTTCTTTTTGTTCAAACTTATGTCTACACTTGAGGACTAAAAATCTCATAGGGATTAGCTCTTTATTTGGCTAAAAACAAAAACAGAGAGAGGAAAATTTTGGATACCTTTCAATCTGTATTGAACATTAAGGATGAGAAGAAGTCTGGGGGAAAAAGAGCTTTACTGACGGTGAATTTATGAAAGAGAAAGGTACAAAGCAACACTAATTTATGAGCTACAGTTTGGTGAAGGATATTCAAGAGCTAATTCCTACAATTCATTAAGTATTTTTATAGGATGATTGATTGCTTTCCTGGTTATTCACTTAGTCATTCATTAAGTCTTTCATTTAGTCAACAAATATTTATTGAGATTCCACTGTGTACTAAGAAGAGTGAGAAGTGCTGGAGATGTATTTGAAAAGAAGACATTAACTTTTTTTAAATCATACTTTATGTGGCAACTCAAACAAGGAAACAAAACATGTAATACAGTGTGCAAAATGCTATAACAGGGCAAGTACACAGGATTAAACTTGCCCTCTCTCTCCCTCTCTACTTGACTGCTAGTAAGCTTAAAACCCTTCCATCTGCAATAAAAGGGAATGATGAATCTTACTTCTGATTTTGATTGAGTTTCCTACTTTAATTCACTCCTTGCCCCAATTTTCATACCTATTTGCTTTGGCTGTTCCATCATTGTGGAATGAGAAAGATATTCAATAAAGAAATAGGAAATAGCACTGCTAATAAGTAGATGTTATCACTCTAAGAATCAGTTAGTTTTCTACTTCAAAATAAACTTTTGTCTTGAGTGATAGCTAGAAAGACTAGAAAAAGTACAAAGCTTGAAGTCAAAGGGCCTGAATCTCATTCTGAGATGTTGGAAATCATTTACCCCTGTGAGGAGAGCAAGGGCAGGAAGTGTAATGGGGAGGAGATAAGGTGACATGCTGCACTGTCGGCCCCCAGTAAATGTTGGTCAAACCTGACTCTATAATGCCTAAACTAAGATAATCAGGGGGTGCCCTGGAGCCTTTCTATTATTTGAATCACTATTTGGGGGCCTGCCCACTTATGTAGATTATGACATACATTTTCATTTTACTTGCCAAATACGTTTCCAATCATTAAAAGAATAGACAGCACTCCTGAGTCTTCAATAAAATGACTTACCTTTCACCTCACCTTTAGCACCAGCGCTGAAGGCCTCTGATAAAAGCGCACTCCATAATCCTTTTGGATGTCACCAAGCATGCACTACGCATGGCCTCAAATTTAATACCTTTTCTTTTTAGGAGATCAGCCCATACTGACTTGCTGAACCCTTAGTCTCAGTCCTCATTTCCAATTTCCTGGATGGAGAACACAATTACCTTAATCTTAGTTAGAAGACCAATCCTCCTGATTGAGAAATAAAGAGACAAAACAATGTCTAATCAAAGGGAATTGCTAATGAATGTGTAGTGTACGCTAACAATGGGTAAAGAAGACACTGTTCTACTCTTATTGTTATGCTTATCATTATAATTCCTTTTTTATTGCCTAGATCTAGGACCAAGTATTGTATTAAGCCCTCTGCCTTTTACTGATATTATCTAAAATGTAACCCTTGCAGTCAAAGATAGGAGTACAACTTCAGGCCGGAATATAAAAGAGTAGACATCAAAATCAATAGATGCAAATGAGTAACTAGCTCTTTAGTCTAATAAAAGAGAGAAAATGTATATATGAGGTGCATTTTATTTTATTTTTAAGTAATCTCTACACCCAGCATGGCGCCTGAACTCACGACCCCACCAGGAGTCACATGCTCCACCGACTGAGCCCACCAGGTTTCGCTATGAGGTGCATTTTAGAGGCCTCTGAAAAAAATGGTTCCCCCCACGATTTGGCGGAGCTCCTTTCCTGTAAAGTTCGGGATCACTGAGTGAATTATTTCGGACTTCCGCATCAGAAGCAATCATCCCACCTTTTGGGCAGAAATCTCTTGAAATCTGGTCTGAACATCAGCTTCATCGGCCTTTGAAAAATTTATTCTTTTGTCCGTTAACGTTTTCATATTTTCAGCTTCGTCTTTGCCACCTCTTTGACTTAAACGAAACAGGATGTTTCTTAAATCAGCCCTTTCCAACGGAAGTAAGTCTTTTCTGGTACAGCCCCTGTGCTTCCTTGCCAGAAGATGGAGTACTTGTCTCCTCTCTTGCCTGGAGCTCCTACAAGGCTCTGGATTCTTTCTGCAAGACCTCCTTTGAGGCTCATACCTTCAGTTATAGCATCCTCTCTCCCTTCCCGATTGCTGGTCACCAACTGTCACTCACTGAAACCTCTAGGCTCAAAACCTTTCCTTATAATGCACTAAATTTTATAGCTTCCCTGCCAATGTATTGGACCCCTATTTGCTTCTATCTGCATTCCACAAGAAAGACTAACTACAGCTGAAAAATTAGTGCAAATAGTCCCATGGCGTATATGAACCTACATGCCGAAGGTGAGTCTCTATGAAGACATAGTACTGAACTTAATCAAAATTTGATTTACTGCATTGTGCTGGGACCGAGTGTCAAAAAACGCTGTCAGTGTTAGATTAGTGTACAAGTAGTTCTCCCACTCCCTAGGACTCCTAATAACACATGTCCTTGCTTTCTCCCTCACATTGCTCCTTCTTTCACTCATCCTCCAAAGTGTGTGACTTCCACTTTGCTTATAGAGTCATTAAACAACAGTGGTGGCATTCATTATCTTCTTGTTATTTCACGGTGGGTGAGCCATCTCCTTGGTGACACTGGGACATGCCCGCACAGGAACCTTATTGTCAGTGCCTTCTACACACCCAGTGTGCCAGTTCAGGGCATTTGAAAACCAACTTATTGGAAAGCCATCGAATATATAATAAGAGTTGTGAATACTTTCATTGTATCCTACGTTTGTGGCTGCTTTATCAAGAAAGGAATGCTGGGGTTTAATGGGGGATGAACAATTAACCCTTCCTGGCAAGGATGAAAGAAACTGGCAGGTGTTTTTGTTTTTGTTTGTTCTAATTGTTTTGACCAGTTAATGTATTAATGAGGACTCCTAGACTCCTATTCTTTTCCACTCCAACTGCTTTCATCGTATATGTGGACTTCAAATTAGACATGAAGGACACATCTGACACACGCATGTATACTTATTCCTTCTACGACTTTTTCCATTGTGCCTCCACTTCCCACAGCAAAACCTTAGACTCTGATCACCTAATTCAGAAATCTCTGATGCTAAAACCCTGTTCTCTAATGATAACCTCTTTCTTTTCCAAGTCTGCTCCTTCCAGAAAAATCTTCTATTCTCTATGCCAAGTTCATTGACCCCCACCTCATTCTCTCCATCTCTCAATCCCTCCATCCCTTATTTTTGTTCCCTTTTCCTCACTTCAAGCTGTAAAGAACTTCATGATATTCTACTGCAAACAGCTTCAGCCTTTACATCTTCCTCAGTTGCATTTACCAATAGAAATTCTTATTTTGGATGAAAATGAAGAAAATATTTTAGTTAGTCTCTCATAGATAAGCCACTTCCTGTCTACTTAAATAGGAATAAAGATCTGGTAGGCTCCCCTTTTAAAGACTGGAGGAGACCTTCTGCTTCTGCACCTGCTTCCTGTTTCTCTTATTCCATCCAAATCCCTGAGTTTCCTTCTGTTGAAATTGCAAGATGTACTCTATCAAGTAGCAATGTGTCATGCTGGAGGTGGTTTCTCCTTGTTGCTTATTGTTCTAGGCCAGTGTTAGCATCTGCTCCTGCTTAATACAGTATCTTCCCACTTTTTCTTTCAAGTATTTCTGAGCGCAACTTTGGGAAGAGTTCAGACTACTTTGATTTTTGGCAAGATTCTTATAAATCTCATTTACTTTAAGGACATTCTTTCCATTGTCTTCTTCCTGTGGGGCAATGTGAGTAGCTCTGTAGTAGTCCCCCACCACCTCTATATTCTGTTTCGTTTTGCTGAAGGAATTTCTGATCCACTTCTAAATTACTTTTTTCCTTAGCATTCAGTTTTTACTGAAAAGAAAATACTGTCAGAAATCTGTTATGAATTTATCATTTTGTATTTTCTATTAACCATAAATATTTGAAAATTTTATTACTTTATTAAATCATCAACTCCTTTCCTTCCTTCCTTTCTTCCTTCCTTTCTTCCTTCCTTCCTTCCTTCCTTCCTTCCTTCCTTCCTTCCTTCCTTCCTTCCTTCCTTCCTTTCCTTGAGAGTGGTGGGGAGGGGCAGAAAGAGAGAGAGAGAGACAGAATCTAGGTGCAGAACACAATGTGGGGCTTGATCTCATGACTTTGAGATAGTGACCTAAGCCAAAATCAAGAGTAAACACTTAACCAACTGAGCCATCCAAGCACCCTTGGATCTTAAATTTCTTATTTTTCCTTGTCTTTTGAATTTCTTTATTATAATTTTGAATCTATTGACTCTATTCATTAAGACAGGTTAATATTCCTCCCCACATGATTCCATATTCCGTTTGTTTTTTTTGCTGTATTTTGATATCTTCACCCGATGTTGAATAGACTCAAGTGCACATTTTGTTTTAATCCTGACTCTTGAGTTGTAAGTTCTTCTGGGGAGAAAAGCATTTGAAATGGTTACACTTTATTTTTTTTTTTAATTTTTTCAAAGTTTATTTATTTTTGAGAGAGAGACAGAGCATGAGTGGGAGAGGGGCAGAGAGAGAGTGGGAGACACAGAATCTGAAGCAGGGTCTAGGTTCTGAGCTGTCAGCACAGAGCCCAATGCGGGGCTTGAACCCATGAGCCATGAGTTCAGGACTCAAACCCACAAACTGTGAGATCATGACCTCAGTCGAAGTAATAAGACGTTTAACCGACTGAGCCACCCAGGTGCCCCTAAAATGGTTACATTTTAAATTCATTCTAGCCAGTTCTCATTGGATTCTAAAGCTACTCTCAATCTTTTACTCCTTCTTTGATCATCAGCTAGACCAATCATTCATCTTGCCACAAACCCTCAAATGTATATAATATCACATTTCCCTGAGCAGGTACCTTCAATTCCCACTGTATCGAAAATTTGGATAAGAACTAACTTCAGATCTTTTCCCTATTGTTCACTTTCTCCTTTTGCATAAACACCATTATTTTTGCCCTTTTCCCCCAAAAGTCAGAAAAAGAAAAAACAAACCACTTCTTTTTAAGATGAACGTTCTATTTGTGATAATTGATGCCATGTTGTTCTCTGGAATCCTTCTTCAACACTTATCTCACCTGTCTAGCATACAGACTTACTCTGTCCAACTCTTTCTCATCAGTTTTTGAATATTTCAGCTTTTCCTCATGCTAGCACTTCCTAGACCATGATTCCTCTTCAATACATCACTGGTTGTCCAATTTTCTGAATGCCTGACATCATTGACATAGTTCACTCTGTGTCTCCTCTCACTTGCCATTTGCAAATCGGCATTTTGATCATCTTCCAAAGGCTATGATCTTTTCTCCTACTATCCCTCCCACGTTTGCATCCACTCTTCTCTCTCCTTATACACTGTAGTGATTTCAAACACTCGCCACCATTTTAATTTTCACTTCCATGAAAAAGACTATGAAACCTTTGTCTCTAGGTGTGTCTTATTACCTAACCCTCTGACCTGTGTTTTCACTGCGTTCTGAAATGCCTCTCATGGGGGAGCTGGAGCACTTTCAAGCTCTACATGTCTCTCCTTCAAAACAGTTCTTGCTGTTTTCCTAGTCTCTCACGCAAGACTACAACTCTCTCTTTCTTCAGACAATTAATTCCTTGACACCGTCAGTTCTATCTTTACAGTATCTTTGCATCCATCCCTCTGGTACTTTAAAAGCATAGATTAGGACCCTATTCTCACTATAAATAATATTATACCTATTCCTCACCTAAGAACCTTCAGTAATATTCTAAAAAGAAACAACACACACCAAAACAGGATAAGAACAAAACCTAACTTGAGCAAAATGTCATTATATCAATCAGAAGAGTTCATTTCCTTCTTAAGCTTCAAATTGCTATCAGTCTCATTATTGCAGAAAAACTTGAAAATAACCTAATTATGAAGAAAGCGATTCCAAATATTTTTCCCTGTAAAGCACAGGTAATTACCTAAGTACAATCATAACTTTTTTTTTTACATGGCAGACAACACAAAGCATTCTGAGTAAAACTTCATTGCTTATCTCCCAAGAAAAAATCCTTTGTAAAACTTAATTTTCTCTGTATAAATTGACAGGAATTGTTGTCCTAGCTCTCACTCTCTTCCAGCTTCTCTCTCGTTCTCTTCATTCAGAGTTTAAAAGAAAGCATATTTTTGGTAGATTGCACTTACAGCGAGGGGAAAGATTAAAGCTTTGAGAGCAGCCATATGGGATGCTTTCCTGAGACAGGAGCGCAGAGAAGAAGAATTCTCAAAGCTCCTCTAAATCGTCAACTTTCACATCTGTGCCCCACTATACTTCTGTGTCTGAGTGCACCTCAAAATGTAGAACTTTTAGAGGAGGAGAAATTGCTGCAGTTCATCTGTTCGAGAAGGCTAAGAATTCTGAACCTAAGAGGTAGAAGTAAAAGTAGAAGCAGAATAAGAGTCAGTGAGAGTGAAATAATCTCCTCACATTGAAAAGATGTCACGGACATGTCCCAGCGTTAAGTACAAAGGAAGAGCCAATATAAGTGAAGAGCCACAGCACTGATACTGTGCATTGAATTCCTCCTGAGATGTCACATGACAGATGAACTTATGAGCGTGAACCACAGTAAAGATTCGAAGATCAACTTTCTTTGTTTAATCAATATGGGAGGAGGGAAGCCAGATGTGGGAATGTTCATTATTGTGGGGACTCCACTACTAAGGAGTCTGTTTTCAAAATGTCTTTTACCAAGAATCCAACATGGGAAGAATTCAGTCCACAGAATTGTTCCAAAATAATAGTTAAATGGCTATCTGCTTTTAATAAGAATTTGATATAGTGTTTTTTACAACTGATGGTGGTGTAATCTGTCAAGTTTTCGCCATTGATAGGGGATGTAGCAGAAGGCCAAGCCAAGTAATGTCTGTGGCTCAGATCATTGATCGATTTGCATATGTCTCTCCCTCCCTTGAGACGGGGAATGCCTCACCAACTTATTTACTCTTGTCACCTACTGTGTCTGGCATGGGGTCTTGTATAATCAATGGGCTCCTACAAAAGTTTTAATGTAATTGTTTAATGTTCTTAAAATTAGAAAGATGAATTTTACTCATAGCAATTGCTGCAGAAAAGAAATTCAAAACACAAATTCTTGAAATATTGCAAAATATCTTCAAAATCTCAGTGTCCGTGCTGTGACGTATTTTCTTGCCAGTGAGTCTAGTGTTGGATCTTTATATAGGAGCATTTGGGGATGGGTTAGTAAACTTTACTCAGCACTCTGTTGCTGCCGTATCTGAAAATGGAAAATGATATGGCCCTACTTTGGACATCCAACAATTTCCTTTTGTAGAGGATTCATAGAATAAACCACATTCAGATAGACAAGTTTTTATTGTTTAGTTTGTTAAATATCAGACATTGAAAGGTAGAGTATATCATATCCATTAAGCACACTGAATAAATATCAGTGAGGTGAACTTCCTGTGGCTTTAAGTATTTCCTTTAGACTAACACCTCATCCATTACTTTCACACGTCCTTTTATTCTTTGTAAGTCCTTTAACTTGCAAAAACTCTCAACCTTTCAATTTTCCTAAACTGGATCTTATGCTGCCATTTAAATCACTGTATTTTTCTTGAGGACATTATTTTTTTGTCTTTATTTGCCTCTGGTATTATTCATCAATTCATTCAAAACATGTTTACTGATTACCTTTAGAGACTGCATTATGTGTATGTTGCTGAATTTACAAAACTGAAAAGGCACATCGTTGGCCCCTATGGGTTACAGCTCAGATTGGAATGCAAGCAATTGCAGTATAATGGGTCAGCTGCTTTTGCATGGAATGGCAGAATAAACTGAGGAATGGATGTCTATTCTAGGGTTGGGGACAGCTGGGACTGTATCACAGACAAGTTCACACCTGAAATGAGCCTCACATAATGAGTAAGATTTTGATGAACTTATTCCAGACCTGGTATCACAAGGAAGAGCTATATAGGTGAAAATCCACACAAGAGCTTCCAGCCAAGGGGTAAAGAAAAAGAGAAGGCTGAAATATGGCTCTCTCCATTTGCAAGCCCATCTTCCCTGCAGCACAGCAGGTTCAGATCAAATAGAGAAGTCCTTTTGCTAATTCATTTGTTCAGAGCAAATGCCTCATTGTAATCCATCTGCCCAGAGGGGGCATTTTAAAATAATGTGCACAAAGGCGACCTCTGTGCTATCAGAAACTCTGGCCAAGTCCTTACGAGAACATGAAAGGGCAGGGATGTGGCCGAAGCTAGTAGTCTGGTGAGTGAGCAGTGGTGAGGGAGTGACGAGCAATACATGATTGGAAATGCAGCAGACAGGTTAAGGAGTATCGAAATGTTTCAATACCCTTTGCATTTTGTGAAAGGGTCGTGATTAATTAACCTAATTAGTATAGCAGATTCAGTGGCATGGAGAGAGGTGAACCTGGACGCAGCAGATAGTGAGGTGGTCACAGTGAGACATCGAGAGAGAGTAAATGCAGTTTATAAACAACAACAACAAAAAAAAGAGAGATGGAGCTGCAGGGGAAAGGCTCAGGGAATGTTTATGTTCAGATACGCTTGAGTTACAACCACCCAATTCAAGACGGGAAATTTCCAGCACCTCAGAAGTCTCCCTGTGCCGCCTCCCAGTCACACCCTCCCAACCCAAGGAGACCACCACTCTACTGATTTCTATCATGACAGATCACACTTGCTTGTTCTTCAACCTCATCCAAATAGGACTGGGTAAAACATACTCTTTTGTGTCTAGCTTCCTTTTCTCAAATTTTGACTACAAAACATATGTCGCCGCATGTAGCTATAATTTGCTCTTTTGTATTCCATTGTATTCCATAGTAAGAATATACTCAAGAATTTTAAACTGTTCTTTTTTTTTAAATTTTTTAAATGTTTTACTTATTTCTGAGAGAGAGAGAAAGGCAACATGAGCAGGAGAGGGTCAGAGAAAGAGGGAGATACAGAATCCGGAGCAGGCTCCAAGCTCTGAGCTGGCTGTCAGCACAGAGTCCGTGAGACCATGACCTGAACCAAAGTCGGATGCTTAACTAACTGACTGAGCCACCCAGGCATCCCTGCAATTAACATGTTTAATCCTTATCTTTTGGGAGCTATGTACTCCTTTCTCTTGGGTGTATATCTAAGAATGAAATTGTTAGATAGGAATGTAGGCATATGTTTAGTTTTAATAAGAAAACACAAAAACTTTCCAAAGTGGTCACACTAATTAACACTCCCATCAGCAAAGTATGAGAGTTGTTCTGTATCTTTGCCAACACTTGTGTTTTCCATCTCTTCTTATTTTTGCCAGTTTGACACGTGTCTGCTGTTTCATTGTGATTTTAATTTGCCTTTCTGAAGCCTAATTTTGTTAGCAATCATTTGTTAAATACACATGCAAATCTTCTGACAGTTTTCATTTTTGATGGCCTACTGTTCTATTATTGCTTTGTTGCGAAGTTCTGTATATATTCTGAATATGTGTCTTTTTTCAATATATGAACTACAGATACATTCTCTTCTATCATGACTTGCTCTTTCTATCCCTTAATAGAGTTTTAGGAAAGAGAAATTTTTAATTTTCACCAAGTTCAAGTTATTAATATTTGTGTGTACTATTTACTATATACCCTGTCTACCTCAAGTTTTTTTTTTTTTTCATATAGGTTTAAGAATCAGCTCCATTTTTGGAAAATAAGTCCTTTCACATCTGTGATAGTATGTGGATGGTTCTATTTCCTCATTGCCTATGTGGGTTTCTTTGTCTTCTTGTCTATTCTTACACCAATACAATACTGTCTTAATTCCTGTAACTTTATCATTCAGAGTCACTCTTTAAGCCGGGTAGCATTCATCCTCCTTCATTAATGCTTTCCAATATTATATTAGCTATGTTTGGATCTTTGCTTTTCAACTAAATATAAGATCAGCTTGTTAGTCTGCACATAAAACTTGAATAAAGTACTGGAATCCTTTTAGGGGAGTTTTATAGAATCCTTAGAACAACTTAAACAGAAAGGACATGTTAACAGATGTGAATTTCCTTATTCATAAAAATGGAAATATTTATCCAATTTATATCGTATATAATACTATATAATTCTATAATTACTGTCTCCTTTTAAATTTTATTTTATACCTTTTTCATTTGTCTTGGCCCCATCATTTCTCTTTCGACTTCTTTTAGATTACTGAAATGTTTTCATTCTTTTTCTTTCTTGTTTATCAGTTTGTTACACATTCACTTACTATGTCTAAATCTACTCAGATATATGTGTCTTAGTACTTGAAAAGAATAGGGATTCTGCCACTGGTGGATATAGTGCTTGAATATAATAATTAGTTCAAATTGTTCATTTATGTTGCTCAAATCAAGTTTAATCTTACTAATATATTTTTCTGCCGTTCTTTTACAATTACTGAAAGTAGTATGCTTAACTCTCAAAATACGATTGTAGATTTGTCTAATTCTCTTTTTTAAGCATATTTATTTATTTTGATAAAGAGAGAGAGAGAGAGAGAGAGAGAGAGAGAGAGAGAGACCATGAGTAAAAGAGGAGCACAGAGAGAGGAGAGAGAATCCCAAACAGGCTCCATGACTTCAGCACAGAGCCCCATGAACTGTGAGCTCCGTGAGCCAAAATCAAGAGTATGTCCCGGGTCAAAATCAAGAGCTTAACCAACTGAGCCACCCAGGTGCCTCTAATTCTCCTCTTGTTGCTGTAATTTCTGCTTTAGCAATGTTGTCATGTGTTAACTGTATGCACCTAGGATTACTATATCTTTCTATTCAATTGATCCTTTTAAAAATTAAGTGTTCCTCTTTGTATCCTATAATGATTTTGCCTTAAAGTTCACCTTTTCTATGCTTAATGTAGCTACCCTAGCTTTCTTCTATTAGTTTTGTTCATATTTAATATTTTTTTTAAATTTTTATTTGCCCTATTTATCATAAGTTTCTTATCAACAGTATATTTGTATTTTCCTTTTTATTTGTCTGACAGTCTTTGGAATTGAAGTGAGTTATTTATTTCATTTACATTTCATGTAAGTATTAACATAAGTAATTTGAATATTTTTTGTTTGTTTATTTTCTGTTCTTTCCATATTTGCTTTGTCCTATCCTTTCTCCATTATCTACTACTTTGGATGATTCAAGTATTTTTGTTTCATTTTTCTCTTTTATTAATTGGCTTCCTGAAAATTTATTTAATATTAATCTCGTGGTTACTTGATGAATTACAACAGGCATGTCATGTCATGTAAACACTTTATTCTATTTTATTGCCAAATAATATTCCATTTCTGGGTTTAATCATGTGCAGGGTACTCTTTTGGATGATTTCCTCTCTCAAGTATTTTCTGCCTTGGAAGCCCCTCACTCCAACCTCTTTCTCCTCAGCCCAGAGAGGCTGCCGATTTTTAAAAGAAGTCTATTTTCTGTTGCAAGAAGTGGTGAATCATTCCTGGTAAAACAGCAAGTATTAGTGAAAAACTCCCTCTGTGTGTCCTCTTCTTTCTAGAATTATGGCTCCTCAGATCTTTTCCATTGGTTCTTCTGTGGTACTTCTAAGCAGTTTTTTAATATATTTTATTCCACTTTTGTATTTTTATCTGGTAGAAAATTAGCCTGATACGAATAACACTATTAAGGTAGGATAAATGGAGTTTATCCTACTCTTTCTGTAAGCTGGTTTTAAAGCAAAGCTATATGGAGATGGCTAAAGAGGAGAGTGAGTGGGGAAGTATGTGGAAATGGAAGATTTGTCAGCATGCTCCTGTACTAAAGGATTCAGTGAAAAATGAAAGATCGAAGACTCAGGAATCAAGAGCTCATATGATAAAATTAGCATTCCATTAGAAGAGAGGACTTGAATAGGAAGAATTTTTGAAATTGGGGCCAATTTCAATAGGTGTACAAATGAAAGGGCAGAAAATGGAGGTAGTTCATGTAACCTCCATTTTCTATGCGAAACAAAAATAAAAGGCATCATTCTGAATTAAAAAAAAAAGAGTGGAAGAAGAAAGAAGTCTCAGAATAGTAATGAAGCTTTGGAATACATGCTGGCATGATTACCAAAGAGGCTGGTCTGAGACATTTAGCAGGATTTCTGAGCTGCATTGAAGGGCAAGCCAACACATAAAGCCAGAAGTTAAAATATCTTTGTCTTCACAGGCTAACCTAAGAGGCAGCACTTTGGCCACAGGAACAGGACCATAACTGTTCTTTTACCTTTGTTGTCTCCTCTTGAACTTAGGCTAAGATTTTATGGGAATTTATCCTGAGAACTTTGGGCATTGGGACATATCAGTTTTAATTCCTGAGAGTCACTACTGAAGGTTCTATGAGTTAGCTAGGGATATAGAGAGTAGTGAATATGATTTTAGTGTACCATTTGGGTCATGTAACTTTATAATATTGATTCCTTGTGAGGGATCACATTGAATTCACTCTCTATATATCTTCCCTCAAGGAGCGATATTATATGACAGGAGTTTGTTCTGTCAGAAGCAGAGGCTTCAACCAGATCAAAAAAGCATGTTCATGAGTTCCATGACTTTCTCTTACTTATCAAGATAATGTTTAGAAATATTAGGAATCAAAATATCACAGTGGCAAAGCATTACTGACCAATATAATGCTATCTTTATTTTATTTGCTGAAAGTAGTAAGTGCTAAACTAATACTAACTCACTGTGATTCTCTTTGCACATGATGAGTTAGTCACAAATATGGGTACACAGCAATGCCTTTCAAACCCAGAGGCTTAAAGCAACATACCTATTATTGCTAACATGCCTGTGGTACGGCTGGGTTTTAGCTTCTCTGCATTGTGTTCAGCTGGGCAGCTTTGCTCCATATCCTCCTGGAGCCAGCAGGCTAGCCTTGTCATATTCTTAGGGCAATGACAGCAAGCAGAAACATGTGAGATCTCTTATGATACAGACATGAAACTGGCACACCATCAATTGCCTGTTTATTATTAGCCAGACTAGGTCACATATCCAAGCTCCAAGTCAGGGGAGGGGGAATATATACTCTACCCATGATGAGGCCATGACAAAAGGATTTATGAATGGAGGAGTCAAACTGGGGTTGATAATGCAAACCACCACACATGACAATGTACACTCCCAAAGGTCCCCTGCTAACTTCTCATACAGGGCTCAGGAAACTCCTTGGAAGTTACTTAGCCTATGGGTATAGAGAAGCATGGTACAGAGGCTTTGTCTGATGTTGCTGTTGGTAGTGGTGGTGGTGTGCTGTTTTGTTTTATTTTAAATGGACAATGGAAAGTAGAAGGCCTCACCAACATGGATGTTATTTATGACTCAGATTACCCCTGAACTAAATCTATATGATTTCATACCTGGGACTAACATGACAAACAATATACAAGAATGATCAAGGAGAATGAGTTCTGAAATTAGAAAGATCTGGAGTACAGACCCAGCTTCCATGCGTCTTGGCTGATAACTTTTCAGCCCAGCCTTAGCAAGTCTTCCTCATTGTGAAATGAGAACATCAGTAGTGCTCATCTCTATATATGAGGTTGTTGAAGCAAATGAAATAACACACCCATGCCTGGCACAGAGCCAATGATCAAGAAAGATAGTTATTATCATTTCCATAGAAGCTGTCGCAGAATGTAGGGGAGTTACTGGAGCACAGGAATAAGAAATTAGTTTTGTAACAAGACTCAGAATGTTTTCAGAGGTAGAGGGATGCTTGAGAAGGATTTTTCTAGTCACTGAGGTAATTCAAAGATAAGTGAAGGCTAATCATTGCTACATCAAATGAATGAGAATGATTAAGTTATTATGATAGCAGATGACTTTTGAATTTATAAACTTTTTAGAAATTTTCACATGTCATATACTCCTGCCCATAAAGATTGGTAGGTATAATCTTGTCATTCTATCCAATGTCCATGTGACATCCATATTTTCAGTCTCCCTTGAAACCATATTCTAAAAAGTAAATTAAGCCCAAAAGAGACATGAAATTTGGATCCTTTGTAGCTAGCAAAGCTGATAAAATGTCCAGTCACTAGAAACTAAAATGCAGCTGCCAGTAGAATCCATTAAATTAAACTACAAAGTAATTTCCCTCAAATCCTATTACCCTATAGGTTTATAAAAAATTGTGTGTGTCATATAGATAAACGCACTCTATTTGTTGTTGTTGTTGCTGAAGAAACAGTGATTTAAGTTCTAAACCATGAAAACGTTATGCTACAATGAAAGGCCACTTTCAACTTTGCCATTTAGAGGCTCACTTATTGTTCGTAACTCTTATAATTGAAGCCTTATTATATTATCTTGCTGCACAGCGTGATTTCCTGTTATTTGTCTAATGTTTTTTAAAGAAGAGTAATTTAATAACTATAGTGATATTCATCCTTGGCTCCCAACAAATGTGCTATTTCATGAAGCCTGCTAACAAAACTCAGTGGTAGTCAATGTGTAGCCCATGCTTGCCACTAGGTGACTTTGAAAACAATGCAAAGGAATAATAATAATAATAATAATAATAATAATAATAATCCCAAGGCCCTGTGATGTTACTTTTAAAAAGAAAAGAACTTTAGATTTTAGGGCATTACAGTTTTATTTCTCTTGAAAACACTTTCAGGTTATATTTGCCCCTAAGAAAATTGACTTTACTCCTTCCGCATAGAAAAATCTGAGTCATGGAGTTCAGTTCCAGAGAAACATTGTTAAGTTTTATTGTCTATACAACACACAAATATCCTAGCACTCTACTGTCCAGAGAAAAGCCAACAAAAGCTCTAAAACTGTAAATAACATAGTATAGTTTTGTGTTTATATTATTGAAAATAAAGATCAAATATAATTTTTGAAGAAAAAAATGTGAGCTATTTACCCTTCTATTTCAGATTTTGTAAGGGAGTTGATGTGTTTTAGTAATTATTTAATTTACTAAGTAGGGAAAGACAAGAAGAGACACAGGAGAACTAGCTGATCCATTCTGTCCCTTTAGTTATATGCACACCACACATTTGAAGCTCTAAGATAAGTTGATATCAGAAGGCTAAATTGATATAGTATTTACATATGTTTAAAATGTCCTTTGAATCCTTGAAAGCAACATATCAGATCTAGGGCATTTTGTTTAATCTCTTAATAATATCTTCAAGAAGCCTCATAATTGAGACACTTTGTTAGACCATGGACTTTACTAGGCCCACATCCTCCATATTTTTATCTTTTATATTAGTCTGCCATATGTAATTATGGAAGCATATAATCTGCCATAAAAAAATATTCTGATAGAGAGAGACACACTGTGAGCAGGAGAGGGGCAGAGAGAAAGGGAGAAACAGCATCAGAAGCAGGATCCTGGCTTTGAGATACCAGCAAAGAGCCTCCTGGCTCATAGGTATCAGCAAAGAGCTGGAAGCGGGACTCAAGCTCATGAACCGCGAGATCACGACCTGAGCCCAAGTCTGGTGCTTAACCAAATGAGCCACCCAGAAACACCTTATTTTTACTTCCGATGTAGTTTATGATCCAAAATGTCACTTGCTGGTTATTTTAGACAGAAAATATACCTGAATTTTTCTAAACACATTAAATAAGTACTTTAATGATGGTAGTAATTATTTTGAAAAATCTTTAAAGAATTAAAATTTTTATTCAAATGGGTTGTCCATCTGGAAAGTAAAAAAAAAAAATCATAGTTTTGAGCTTTACTGTGATTTCCTTTTCAAAGAACAAAGATTCAGACATTTCCTTCTTATATGATTTTGTTTTGCAATTACCTTACAATTCTAGCCGATTGAATCTTATTTTGCATGAATTTCAGGAAAGTATTCACAACATATGGCTGGATCAAGTTCGATTTTTTTAAGTTCATATTTTGGGTCCACTGTCTTAGAGCCAAGCGCCATTTTACTCTGTGGAGTTTCAGGGTGACGGCTGTCCCTTCAACCAAGATCCATTTTTTTTTAATATTTCATACTTTTATTATTTTTAACTGTGATGAAATGTACTCCACGTAAAATTTACATTTTTAACCATTTTTAAGTGTACAGTTCAACAGTGTTAAACATAGTTACACTGTTAGGCAGTCAGTCTCCTGAACACTGTTCATCTTGCAAAACTGAGATTTGTACCCATTAAACAAGTCCCTTTCCTCCCCACTCCTTCCCTCCAAGATCCATTTTCTTGTTTTACATTTGATGCCTGAAGCCTTTAACTGTTTCTGTTTCGTTTTTGTCAGATCTGTGTGCAAACTCTTCAGAGTTACATGACTGTATCACACGAACGCGTGCAACTGGACAGCGAGGGGCGTGCCCATACAGCTCAGTGCTGCAAACGCACACGGCGCGGGGTGTTGCCAAGCGTCCTCTCCCTTCTTAATGAACATTTGTCCCATGGTCACCTTTGAAGTGACGAGCATTGGCTGGAGTTGCGGTTCCCGCGGCCTTCGCTTGCCGGTAGTGACCACCAGCAGAACCAAAATCAATCTCTGTCAGCCTTGTAATGGAGCACTTCCCTAATTTATGAGACGGTTTTCCCATTAACAACAAAATCTTGAGAATTAAATAAAAACAGACCTTCACAAGTGCTGCCGCATAGGTGAACGCGGGATAAACATTGATAAATGCGCGTGCCTTCTGCAAGCCCGACTTTGAAAAATTCTGTGTCAGAGTTTTAGGTCACATTTTGACAACAATTAGGAACACTGAAATAAATAGTTGGCAATTCTTCTTTGTTATGACAGGAGATGTAAAGCCATCTTTACCAAGGAAAAGCCTATTTTATGAATATGAATTGTGTTTCTGTGGTGCTCAGCGCTCTTGCTGTGATTAGGATCTGGAGGCACTTCTGTTAGAAACCAGAGCAGAATTCTTTTGAAGATCTGAAAATTTTGGTTAAGCAGTTTTCACCTCATTATTTGTCAAATCCTGTGCCGCTGTAAGTCCAGGCTTCATATAGAACTCACAAAATGGTCTTTTAAAAAAGTTAAATGTCTAGTTAAAGTTTATTTTTAGTACAAAAAGATATCCAGCCTATGGTTCATGAAATGTTCTGAGAAAATCTGAATGACTCAAGAGTGCTGCCTGAAATGTTAAGCCTTTAAAGTTTATTGTAATTTGATCTAATTTATAAACTTCAAAGATTTACCTGTTAGTAGCATGATCATGAAGTCATGTCTTTGATTATATACATCTGTGTATGTCCATCAATCTGTGGCCCATAACCTGTAATAAGAAAGTGATATTTAATGGGCTGGACTGGAGCTCTATGGTTACAAAACTACTAGCCTGTCTGGTAAGAAACTTGAACTATCTGCAGCTACTAATTGATTATCTGACTAAGTTTGTCAGTTTATTTAAAAGCTGACTTCTAACTCTTCATCCCATACAGTCATTGCGTTTGTCTTCCCCAGGACTTCTTGGAAGAAAAATCAAAAGTAACTAAATCAAAAAACAAAAGTATATAAGTAAAGAGCTTTAAAAAATCTATTTAAGAATAAGAGTAAAATTACTGAACAATAAAATGTAATATGCACCTGTGTGGCTCATGTTGGTTAAGCATCTGACTTTGGCTCAGGTCATGATTTTGGGTTGGTCAGTTTGAGCTCTGTGTCGGGCCCTGTGCTGACAGCTCAGAGCCTAGAGCCTGCTTCAGATTCTGTGTCTCTCTCTGCTCCTTTCCCACTTGTGCTGTCTGTCTCTATCAAATATAAATGAACATTAAAACATTTTTAATGTAATATACATAATCTATGAAATTAAAATTATTAATAAATATATGTTATATACTTCATGTATAACGAGACCCTCATAACATATTGTGTAATTTAGGTGATCTGGGTCACAACAACAATCACACGTACCATGTACGATCATATACGCCTCATACTGTGTTCCCGGGTGCTAAAAGTGCAGGCTTAGGGGAAGGACTCTTCTCCACAGGGTGATTCATAGCCTTCAAGTACTTTCCATTCTGTGGTTTTACCACCCACTAGGGCCATATTATCCAGCCTAGGAAGAGCAAACAGAGAGCACCGGAAGTATATTCACAGCCTAAAGTCCTCTAGAAACCACATGCATCCCTTCCTCTCTCAGTGTATCGGCTAGGTGTAGTCACATGATCACAGCTACCTACAAGCTACCAGGAAGAAGTGAACACAGAATTGCTCTACTACTCTTACATAAAGATCAAAACAATTTTTTTCTTTTCCTTCTTTTTGTTTCTTGATTAAAACAATAGAAATTTATTCTCTAACAGTTCTGACAAGTAGAAGTCTGAAATCAAAGTGTCTACAAGGCCACACTCCTTCTGAAGGAGCCAGGGAAGAGTCTTCCCTCATCTCTTCCAACCACTGGCAATCCTTGGCATTCCTTGGCTTGTGGCTGCACAACTCCAATTTCTGCCTCTGTTCTTACATGCCTTCTCTCTGTGCCTCTATTTTTCTTCCGCTTCTGGTAAGGATACCAGTCATTGAATTTCGGGCCTTCCCTAGTCCAGTAGGATCTCATCTTGGACCTAACTAATCACATCTGCACAGACCCTGTTTCTAAATAAGATCACATTCTGAGGTTCTGGGTGGATATGAATTTTAGGGGGACACAATTCAACCCACTACATACTCTTTACAAAACCATCCCCTGGCTGCCAGAATTAATTTTTTCAAAACTCAACTGTGACTACAGCCTTCCCTGCATGAAATCCTTTGGTGACTCACCATGAGACCAGATGACAGAATAAAGTTCAGATTCCTTAGCATTAGGAAATGAGCTCAGAAAGACTTTGCTTCTGTTCTCAAGGAATTTATAAACTATTTGGAACACAATTGGTAACAATACAATGATGCCAATAGTGAGCCTGACATCTAGTTTTATAGCACACTACATAATAGCAAGTGGTTAAAAATAGTGCCTACGATACACCAGGCCTATTTTTTTTTAATGTTTATTTACTTTTGAGAGAGAGAAAGAGACAGAGTGTGAGCAGGCAAGGGGCAGAGAAAGAGAGAGGGAGACACAGAATCCAAAGCGGACTCCAGGCTCTGAGCTGTCAGCACAGAGCTGGACATAAGGTACAGAGCCAGACACAGGGCTCAAACTCATGAACTACGAGATTACAACCTGAGCTGAAGTTAGATGCCTAACCAACTGAGCCACCCAGGTGCCCCGTGCCAGACCCGGTTTTAAACACTCACTACATCTTAGCCCCATTAGCCTTCACAGATAACCTTATAAGATAGCTGCTATTATTACTTCCACTTCATTTATAAGCAAACTGAGGCAAGAAAGGCCAAGAGCTTTTCCAAGGTCATACATTATGGAGTAAAATTTGCATTTGACCTAGTAAGATCAGCACCGAAAAATGTGCTTTTTATTTATTTTATTATTATTTTATTATTTTATTTTATTTTATTTTATCTTGAAGTATAGTTGACCAAAAATTCTAATTTCAATTTCTATTTTACCTACTCTGATGTAAACTATTAGCAAACTCTTACAATTGGAATGCAGGAGTGATTAAGAAAAGAGGTGCTCAGAATGCCTAAAATAGTTATTGTAAAGTATATGAATTAAAATACTTGCACTTTACATGTAACAGAGCCATTAAAGTGGCCACCCAGATTCTAATTAGTTTTTACTCCTTGTGTAGACCTGACATGTATTACTTGGTTTTCTAGTCTACTATAAATTAAAAGAAATGAGAATGAGGAAGAATAAAAACCAGTTGTTGCCATACACATGTACACTGAAAACAGCCTTTCATGCCAGGAAGACAGTAACATAGGTAAATAAATCCATCGACAAGTCAACTGATGGATTAATCCATCATAATAGTTTGAAGCTATTTAGTATGTGGTCACACTAGCTACCTATCAATACTATGTCCTTCTTGAAGCCTTTCTCGACTGTTAATCAGAATCATCACTAACTCCTCTGGGATCTACACTTCTCAATATGTATTTTTTATTCCTTTTTGAGAGAGAGAGAGAGACAGACAGACAGAGAGAGGGGGAGGGAGCAGGGAAGGGGAAGAGAGGGAGACACAGAATCTGAAGCAGGTTCCAGGCTCTGAGCTGTCATCACAGAGCCTGATATGGGACTCAAAACCACAAACTCTGAGATCATGACCTGAGCTGAAGTCAGGTGCTTCACCCACTAAGCCACGCAGGCACCTCTCAATAATTTTTTACTTACTTTCAGTAGGGCATTTATAATATTTTCTCTTTTTCTAAACTATAAGCTTTTGTGCAGTAGGAATGATTTAATATTTTTATTTTTGAATCTGTCCTCTCTCTCCATTTTTAGAACAACTTTTGTCATTAAAATAAGAGAAATGGATGAGCCGAACCATATTCCAATAATATCAGATGAAGCCTTTATTATAACAGAGGGAAGTACAAAAAGTGACATACGATGCAATTTAGAAATGTTCAGATTACAACTTCATTCTCCTTAGAGAAGTAAATTTTGGGTTATCAGAAAAGTTTCTCTATCAATATATACTATATATTCTCTATGTAGTGCACAGTATATTAGCTATATATTCAAATGCATATGTAATGTTATACATAGTCTGAATTTCTTATACCATTTGAATATATAAAAAAATAGAAATGATTCCAGGGCCAGTTTGACTATTACATGAATTTCATTGTACCATAGTTTAATTAGAGCTTGCATAGCATAACTAAAGACCTGGGGAAATTAAAGATTATAAGTTACACCATTCCACAAATTTCCTTTGGATCTTAAGCACCATCTTTCACCGCTTCCAAGAATGGTCAGAGAAAACACCAAAAATCTGACAGGAAGTTTTGGTATATTCTGAAATTTATAGTGAATTCAACATCCTGGGATCCAACGCAGCAGTGAAATGTCCACTTACAGGTCATTACCCGTGAATGCCTCAAACTCACAGTCAGAAACTGAAGGAGTCATCTGTGTGCAGGTTCCCCACCTCGCAGGTAACCATGCTGTTTTTGAGACAAAGCAGCTTCGTATTTTTCAGATTTCACAAAGTGAAACCAAACTTTCATTAGTCAATTGTTTAATCTTCTGTATACCTTCAGTTTTGCAAAGTGAACACAATTGTCCTGTGTGGGCTACTTTTCTTTCTTTGCATATTATGCTATCATATTTAGAAAGAGTTCTCTATTTTGGGGGTGCCTGGGTGGCTTAGTCAGTTAAGCGTCCGACTTTCACTTAGGTCATGATCTCGCGGTTAGTGGGTTTGAGCCCCGCGTCGGGCTCTGTGCTGACTGCCAGCTCAGAGCCTGGAGCCTGTTTCAGTCTGTGACTCCCTCTCTCTCTGACCCTCCCCTGCTCACGCTGTCTCTCTCTCTCTCTCTCCTAGAAATAAATAAAACATTTAAAAAAATTAAAAAAAAAGAAAGAGTTCTCTATTTTGAATATTTCCATAAAAGGTCATGTTGGTAATTTTTCCATTTCAAGAAACATTGTTCCTGTCAAATCTTTACCTGTTTGGTGGATAAACATATTTACTTAATCTTTGGGGGCCTGGAGTCATCAGAACTTCTGCAGATGAAAACATAATCAAGTATTCTATTCATAAGTTGTTCAGGATATAAAAAAAATCTCTATTGATACCATAACCGAACTACACGTCAAATTAGTTGCTAAGTCAAAGATCCCGTAAGAGTAGAAAATATCATTTGTTTTCCTGAAAATGTCAGAAGTATGGCAAACGTAGAGACTTCAGTTTTATTAACTTTTAAGGGAAGAAATGTGTTAATCTTGGATGACACAAAGCAGGCCTTTTTTTTTCTTTAAATATGAATTAAAACTGCTAATGTATAAACTCCCTAAAGAATGAGGTTTATAATAGAAATAGAAACTGACCCTTAACTATAGCGGCACTACCGGATGCCGTTATAATAAGCTCCGCTAGATGCCATGGTGTAAATGTATTAGCTGTACTAAGAGACCCAATCCTGCTATAATTATGTTAGGAACCAATAAGACAGCTCAGAAATCAATATGCTAAGACAGATAGAGTAAAGGACCATGGCCAGCCCACTGGGAATAGATTAGTCTGGCAGGTCCCTAGCTGAGTCATGAAGAAGGGGATATCTTTGCTGTTGTAGAAAGCCATTAATTGTAAATTTTCCTGAACAAGGAACTTGAAGGGAAAGCTTAGACTGCATTGTTCGCACCACTCAGTGAAAACTGTAACTCTTATTGATCAAGAGTTAAGCTTTTTATTCTTATTTCAAAAATCCAACGGTGCAAAAATCTAAATGTTCAGAGGGATTTTTGAAGCTTTTCCCACAGTGCAACTGAAACGCCTCCTTGGTTATTAATTTGTTTCAATATTTTTAAAACTTCTAGACTAGATCAATGAAATCATATTTAGACAATGGCCCTCCACACTGACAAGTTTACTGGTGTGACATCAATTATCTAAACGATTAATACACACATGTCATGTAATGTGATGAGAAGAGATACAGTCTTTGCCAAATTTTCTACAAGCTGGCAATTAGCTGACTATTAAATATTACTGGGTGGAATACTAATAAGGACAAAGAGCTGTTGCAACTTACTTTCACTATACCTAATTGAGTTTCTTTAATACTGTTAGTTTTATCTGAGTAATTTGCTTACTGGGCAGAAACAGTGTAATTTAGTAATATTGCTAAGAAAAAGAAAAAGGAGAAAGAAAGAGGGAAAGAAAGAAAGGAAAGGAAGGAAGAAAGGAAAAAAGGAAGAAAGAAATAAGAAAACAAAAGACCAACCTTTTGTGGTTACAGTTTGGCACATCTGCTCATGTCCAATCAAGCTTTCAAACACAGAGTAGTAAACAAAAGCAGCGATCAAGCAAGGACAAAGTCAGACACATAAGTGGTTTGAATGAGTGTGCAATTTCTGCCCATATGACCATCCTGACACAATTGCTCTAATTTTCTTTCCAGAAATGACTGATAAAAGATTTAGGTAATTGCTATGGAGACAGACTTCCTTCCATCACTAGGTATCTTGAATAATACAGCCTCAGGGTCATAAGATGGAGTGTCAGTTTCTGCAGAGTCCTAAATTAATACTTGTCCCTGCTTTCGCTACACTTCCTGTACATCTAATGAAGTGAATGTAATTTATTTTGACAATGTATTGAAAATCACTTGATCAAATGACTATTCCATAATGAACACAAAAGGCAATACAGCCTTGGAAACTATAAACTCCACAATAGCATAAATACACATCAATTTCTCAAAGCACATCTTTTCCTAAAAACTGTAGTAGTCAGAACAAGCATGAGAGAAAAATAGTTTATAAAAACATAATAATTCATGCAGATGTAAAAAAAATGTGTATTTTGCTCTGATGCCTGAGATTGACCTATCTCTACTCAGCACATGACCTTGTCCCCTCTAATCAAACTTAATTTAGCTGGCTGATCTTTACATTTCTAACTATTCTTCGCATGCAGAAATAAGATCAGAGAGCTACAAATGGGCTAGTCCTTAAAGGAATTTCTGAAAATATTGTAGATCAGCCAGCCCTCTCATAAATCTTATCTTCAAACATAGTCGATTTACAGGGTAATCTTTAAACACCTCCACTAAAACTTTGTAACATCAGGCAGACTATAGTTTCGAGGTCTCTTGAATGTTACCAAGTTTTCAGTGCTTAATGAAATCAGCTACATGTTAACAAAAACTCCCTCTACTGACGTCTTAAATAATTAGAAGGTTACATAATTTGTTACAAGACACGCAGGGCTAGACTAATGAAAAAGTTTCTTTGTCAACATGAGAAGCTTTTAGGTTTTGCAACAAAACTTTTATTTCTTCCCCTGGTGGAAATATTGCCTGAGATTTGAAAACACTAAAACACTTGATTTATGCATATATTCAATTGTACCAGAGCCAACTGCATGATTTTTTTTTTCTTCAGAAAACCAGCAAAGCACCTTGGAAACAGACAGGGGTAGTATAATTGAAATATTTAGTTTTCACTAAAAGGAAATACACTTGGTACCATGTTGGCAAGAGGGAAAACAAGGCAAGTGTCTGTACAGTGGCGCTGTGAAAGTACAATGTAGTGTTTAAATACAGCCAGGCAGAAGCCAGTGGATAATGCTCAGTAATGGGTTAATCAATACTTATTATGGTTTTATTGGTTCACTAAAGAGAGAACAGAACCTAGTGAGCACAGAGTCGAAAAAATCACTGCATCTGATCTAGATAACATCTACTCTCCCTAAGGGATTTCCCTATTCAAGAATCCAATTTACCATGCCTGATTGACAAGGATTGGATCCTAGGGAATCACATAACTCTTTTTAGGACCCAATAAAATCCTAATGGATTTGTCTGACTGGCCAGGAGACTTCTAGTTTTACTAAACTGGGGTGGTTTGTTGCAATTAGCCTTTATTCCACTTGCAGTCGAAGAACTAGCCTATTAGGAATCATCCTCCCTCTATAAACGCTGGAGTCATGCTGGGATGTGCCCAGTGCAAGGAGGTACTGTGCTACATAAAAGAAGGCTCTCATGATAGACTGTAAACATTTGAAAGCATCTGAAAAAAATGGTAATCAAACAAGATTCAAATGAAAAAGAGGAAAAGTCCAACGAAATTGCATGCTTAAAATCCATTTATTGGTCGGTTAGACTTTACAATGCATTTCTCATTCAGGTAACGGACACAGAAAAGAAACTGTTTGAAAGCACCTTTGAAATGTGTACCTTTTGCTGAGCATCCCCTTTAATACCTGGTTTGAAAAAAAAAAAAAAAGGCAAACAAAACCATCCTGCCACAACAAAAATCTTGCAGATGCTCGTCCCTGTTCCTGCTCTTTTTTTCCTAGAGATAATGTTTTTACTAAGCAGTTAACTTGCTCGAGCACTCTGGGTTTTGATCACGTCACACTACCTTCTAGGCTCTTAAGAAGTCAGAAAACAGTGGGAGTGTGATGAGACTTGAAATCCAGGCTGAACTATAACTGAAGGAGAACTTTTAACTAACATAAATCGTATTTTGAAGCAAATATTGCTTTAATATAAAAATTACTCATGCAACACATTTCCTCTCTAGAAGAGTGCCTGCTCTTTCATAAGGCATAAGTGATGCTTTAAATGTGTTTAAATTGAATGGATTTCATAATCAGAAATACATTCGCTTATGAAATGTCTTTGAATAGACGTCATGATATACTCTGTTCCCCTTAGACTTGGAGGGAACTTAGTGATGTTCAGAGAGCTCACATGAGCTCACATGACCAGCATGCTAGACTCTAGTTTCCACCTCCAAAGTCTCCAGCCAGAAGACTATGCTAATTGAGTACAAAAGATTCATTTCCAATGAGAGATGTATGACTCTGTGATAACAAATGTTTATATGTATACAAGAGACACATAACTTCATGTGTTTAAGCATTTGAAATTATTTAAATATAGGTATAGAATATTGTCACATTTAATTGTATTTAATCTTTTAATCATGACCTACAAGCTCAGTGATTGTGAAGAAGACAAAACAATGATAAGATGATATGACAATATAATATAATATGATAATTACAGAAGAAAGATGAGAAAGAAGGGCAGAGACAAAAGACAGGGATGTAGAAGAACAAGAAAGCAATTGAATTAAAGGATATTGATAAAATATTAGCATGATTGTTTCCTTAAGTAAAATTATGAGTGATTTTATTTTATTTTATTTTATTTTATTTTATTTTATTTTTTGTTTTACCCTAGTTTTTAAATGAAGACATTTTGGTGTGGATAAGAAAAAATGTGAATTTCATTAATAATTAAAAAGTGATATGTGGTTAAGTATGATAATATGGAAATTATAATTGTAGAAATTATAATTCTAAGGAGGCTATAGGTAGCCTCCAAAGTGTTGGAATGAGGGGCACTTGAGTGGCTCAGTCAGTTGGGCATCCAAGTCTGGCTCAGGTCATGATATCATGGCTTGTGAGTTCGAGTCCTGTATCAGACGCTGTGTTGACAGCTCAGAACCTGGAGCCTGCTTTGAATTCTGTGTCCCTCTCTCCCTCTGCCCCTCCCTTGCTGGTGCTCTGTCTCTCTCTCTCTCTCTCTCTCTCTCAAGAATAAATAAAACATTAAAAAAAATTTTTAAAAGTGTTGGAGTGATATTGTAGAAGATATTAAAATTGGTCTTTCTCTTTTCACTATATCAGATTTATGTAGAACTAATTTATGTATGGTTCAAGATTATTTTATAAGTATCTTGTTACAATTTCTAGGGTAAGTTCCAAGTAATTCTGATGCTCTAAAAATGAAATATTTTATCTGGAGCTAATATATTTACTTCATCTTGGCACACATTGAAGTTTTTCCAGGAACCAAAGAATAAATTTAAAGATGTCAGTGGAAGTAACTCGGTTAGTTTTAATCAGAATATGAAAGAAATATTATTGAAATCCCATCAGAATATGGAGAGGGTTGTTTACTGAATGATTAAAATGTCTCTTATTAGGATTTTTTACATTTGTTTATAATTATCATCCCTCCCTGTTCTTGCTCTAGGAATTAAGTGATGGTTAAGAGTTTAGCAGAATTTTATTCTATATAGTATGATTGCTTATGCATATATCATTTGCTAATTAATACTGTTTAATTTTCATTTGTTGCCAATTTTATTTAATCCTTAACACAACTAGCAGTTTTCATTCATAAGTTACAATATTGTAATTTTTACTTTTAATATAAAATCTCGATTTTAAAATTCAAGGAATTTTTATTCAAAATCATCAATACAGCTGGTTAGGGAAAAATTAAAAGGATTCCAGTTCAAAGTGATGATCTGAGCCCTCCATTTGTCTGTCTTGTCTCATGAAACTCAACTGTAATGTCAGCAAAGTGATGGCTAAGTATATGATATTATTTAAAAAATCCCAAAATTAGGCATAAATCAGAAAATTAAAAATGGAACAAAATTCTGAAACACAGAAAATAAATGAAAACATGTCAAAGGGTGAATTCATCAGACTTGAGATAAATTGTATTTTCCAAAAGTGATGAGAGCAATATTTCCAATTCTAAACTTTGCTATTCCCCCATAAAACTGCAGAGTCTATTTTCTCTAACTTGAAATTGTGGGGCTCTATTTCACTGTAGATATATGGAATAAGGAAGGTATGTTATATAGCCTGGTAACATATGTTTGTATATATGTATATATGTGTGTGTGCATATACAACCACATAGTTATACATGGTGATGTGGCTTTTGTCTGGCTCACATCTTAGAATGTTTATCCATGGAACCTACCCTCCATATTGTGAATGGAAAAGCCATGTGTAGGTGTTCCAGTTGAATACTCCCAGCTGAGGTGTCAGCTGACAGCCAGCATTACTTGCCAAATTTGTGAACACATAAGTCGTCAGGAGAGTCCATTCTCTAGCCTGTGCTCTGACTGATGCCAAATGGAACAGAGACATAAGCTATTCTGGCTACTTCTGTTAAGCCTTCATCGAGTTGGAAAATCGTGATCAAAATCAATGCTACTTTTGTTTTAAGTCACCAAGTTTTGAGGTAGTATTTAGGTAGAAATAGATAACTGGAACCAATTTTATTAATTAGAAATAGGGCACTGTCATCACGAAATATAAAACCTGTTGCTTGGGGCCCAGGTAGCAAGTAGAAGCTGAAAAGACTTTGAGGAAGGTGTTAGGGAGAGATTAAAAAGCCTTGCAGACAATATTATTAGATTCTCCATAATATTTTATGACACTCAAGATAGACTGTTAGTGATTATTTAAAAGATACAAAGAAAATATTATTGGGAGCTGGAGGACAAGGAGCCCTTGTTACATAGTGGCAAAGAGTGTAACCACACTTCGCCTTTGATAATGTGGAAGATAGAAATGATCTAGCTAAGGAGGTTCCTAGGGAGACTACTTAAAGTGCCATGTGGGTCCTTCTCACTGGTTTTGATAAAATAAGAAAGAAAAGAAGTGAGTTGAAAAGTTACTTTTTTATTTACAAGTGAAATTAGAAGGAGCTATAAACTACCAGATCTTAGTGAGTTCAAAAAAATTTTTTTAAATAATGATAATATTATTGGCCTCCCTGAGTCCCTCAAATGAGAATAAACTCCAGAGCAAATATAAAATCCGAGATGGGAATATGCCATCATTTTAAGGCCTCTGAAGATTCCAGGATTATTTCAAAAATTCACTCAGTTGAATGAGGTCCTCTAATAATCTTAAATGTGCATATCACGGGTCTCCGTTAGAAGTCTTACAAGAAGCCAAAGATGGCGAACTTACCTAACACAGTTGTTGGTTATGACTTTGGCTAGATGAACAACAATAAGATTCATTTAAAAACCCACTGAATTTTTAAGGGAATTGTGCAGTTGAAAACACTGCTGCCTTGTACTTAATTGAACAGTGACAGTACAAAATGAAAAATGACCTTCAGGTCCCTGAACCACTATAAGAGAAAGCAAGCTGATAAAACTACTCAGCAGCAAATAATAACAATTCTTTATGGAAAAGAAAGGATGACTCTGAAGGTAAAACCAAGAGCCTAAAAGTCAGAACAAAAACCTATGAAGAATCATTTCTAGGCAAGAGTACTAAGCTCTAATAAATGAACTGGAATATGTGCTTGGATAGATTTTAGAATTATTATGGAACAGTGAATATATCGTCTCACTCACTATCCCTTCTTTTGGTGGTATTCACATATTGCCAGCCACGTGAGGGAAGCCATCTTGGACGTGGGTCCTCAGCCCCAGTTGAGCCACTTTAGTTTCACTGCCAAACCTTGCCCCAAATGCCAATTTGGGAATAAATAAATTATAATTGTTTTTTAAGCCACTATACTTTGGCATGGCTTTTTATGCGGCATAAACAACCAGAACAGCAATTGGTCATGAGAATAATATATATAATTATGGGGGTGGGGTGGGGTGGTGGGAAGGCATTTACAAAGAAGTTAAGAATCAAACTGACTTTAAATTTCTCTGTAGCACACAAGATTATGAAATACATTAGGCCAAGGTCTTTAAAGTTCTGAAAGAGTAAGTTTGAATTGACAAAATAACTCTTTTTAAAGCCCATATATGTAGCTTGTAAGTTCTTAATCTATTTACTTTCATAATTACTCTTTGAAGGGTTTTCCATGAATTCAACATTCAATGCAAAAAGTTAATATTTCATATCCTGCATGGTTTAATATACTCTCTTTTAAGAGAGCATGAATAATCTCAGTGAAAAAAGTTCCTTTCTTTTTTTCCCCCAGAATTGATCGAGTAAGGCAGGGTTAGTTAAAGCAGGCTGGAAAATGTGCATTTAGGTGGCACACAGTTATCTGAATGTGTTCTTTTCACAGAAACCAAACCAAATGATAACACACGATACATAATTAATTTGCCATTGTACTACATTAAAGATTTATTTATTTTTCTTTCCTTTCTTGTTCATACCATAAGGCTATAGATTTTTCAAAGCTAATCCTGTGTCTTTCATAGTATTTTCCTTACAGATCTCAGCGCTCTGCTATGATAATAAACGAAGACTATAAAAAATAAATAACAAACGAGGGATAAAGTCAGGAAGGTGATTAGACTTGGAGAACGGGTAGAATTTCCTCCAACTGAAGCCATGCTCTTGCCTACTTGCCATGTTTTTGATTGTTCAGAAAATGACACTAAGCATAGCATCCCTATCAGAGTTGCAGAAAGATAGCTCCTTTCTGAGCTTTACTTTTGGTTCAACCAAAGCACAGCTGCCTCCATACATCTAATTACTGCAGTAATTAAAGTTCTTACCTTACCTGTGTCGTCAAGGACACAAGGACTTCTAATGGGAACAAATCTAGATATAAAAGCTTGCTGTCAATTAGCCCTGATGGCTTGAAAAAATAATGAAGGACAATGAGGGTTGAGTTACAGCTCTGTACAATAACAAATATAGTAATTCAGCACCTCTTTCTTTTCTTGGATTCTACCCAAGAGTTTGGGAGAAGAAAGACAAGATTATCTGGGTAATATGATCTTAAGACTATCAGTGGATAATGGTATCCTCCGTCAACTTTGCACAGTGCTTACCTCTGACAAAAGACGGGATGGCTACAAATACAAGCCCTTCAATCTGGGAACAACACAGCTGTTCAGTTTCTTGTCACAGATTCTGTCAATAGAACACGGACCAAAAAAGGAGAAAAGAAATGTGACTCTGCCGTGTGCAGAGTTTTATGCTCTGCCCTCTTCCAATAGCTGAAAAATCAGCTTTCCTGTTAAACCTAAATTTCACAGTTAGGCAATATGTTGAGTATCTTTTTGTCATTGTTGCTGTTTTAATCATTGCTTTTCTATTCTGATAAGGAAATAAATCTTTGAGGGGGAAAAGTTGGAAAAAACTTTTCATCCTTAGACTATCCTGAAAGGATTGTGTATTGATCTGAAAAATGCAGATACGATATATGTAATATTTGGAATGATGTTGCTTCTGTAGTCTTTAGAACTACGGAGGGTAATCTACATCCTGTCTTCTCTCCTAGATTATAAAATCACTGAGACTACAGTATGGACCAATCCCAGAGCCTGGTGGCTAGCAAAATGTAGAACTTGATCTTTGCACTAATATATTACATTTTCATTCTGTAGATTAAAATTAATGCTAAACATTCCATTGGAAATAATCACTTCCATTTTTTTCTCTGTCTGCCCTGTTCTTTTTCTCATTTTTCTCACTTTTATCATACAGAGAAAAATGCAGCAGTGTATTGTGATTGTTAGTTTTATATAATCAATTTGTCCGAGCTACAGTACACAGTTTCTTTTTTTTTTTTCCACCAGACACCAATAGAGGTGTATTGGTAGGAAAGGTATTTGGTAGATATGGTTGAGATTTGCAATTGAGTGACTTTAACTAAGGGAGATTGTCCTTGATAATCTTAGTGGGACCTCATCCAAATAGTTAAAGGCCTTCAGAACAAATTTTGGCTTTGCCAGCTCCCACAGTCCCATGAACCAATTTCTTAAAAATCAAACTGTGTCTATGTGTTTCTGAAGAATCCTGACTGATACATATGTTTAGGATACATGAAACTTTATACTATATATTATAAACCGTGTAACAGATACTTGAGGGAATACCATGGGTTTTTCTGTCTCTGTGTTTGCCATTTCTTGTTTTGTGTTTAATACCACATCTTTGCAGTCACTAATAGAAACACAAACAGGTATTTTAAAACCATCAACCTAAGTATTTTAAAAGAGTAATATGAAAAACTCATAAAGTTAAATGTTTTATTATATAAATTACCAATCAAGGTGCATTATTTTGTGTTTATATTGACTTAGAATTCTTTGGTAATTTAATGTTTTTTTCCTACCAACTGAAAATAATGCATTTCATCATCATACTATTTATTTCATTATTCTCAATGACTACAAAAATATGTATAGTAAATAGTCAATAAATTGCACTTGAATTAAAAAAAATTGCCAAGAAAAGCTAATACTCTAAATTTTGGAATATGATATACCAGAAGATAGCTACAGGAAATACACACATGGAATGAGCACATTTTTTTGCAGTAATAATTGAGCAAAATAGGTTCAAGGTTAAGAACAACAACAACAAAATGACCCACATGGTTAGTCAATCTGAAACTGTTAGCTAGAATCAGATATTCTTAATTGCTTAGAGAAACATAAGAGAGTTGTTAAAATATATACAAAGTATGGTTATTTTTAACAGAAAAAAAACATAAAAATAAAAGAACCTCTCATTTTATTAAGAGAACATCTAACATAGAGGCTTCTAAATGTTTTGATCTCAGAGTCCTTGTACATCCTGAAGAATTGCTGAGGACTGTGAAGAATTTTTTGTTTATATGAGTTACGTTCCTTAATACATACTGTATTAGAAGTAAAAGCAGACACTTTAAAGAGGCTCATTTATTAATTAAGTTCACAAAAGCAATACAAAACTCATGTTAACATAAATAAAGTACTTTATTAAAAAAACTCCATTCTTCAAAATTTAACAAAAATAGTTGTGTTTTTGTTTTTTAGATTTTCAAATATCTTCAATACCTGGCTTAATAGAGAATAGATGGATTCTTATCTCTGCTTCTATGCTCAGTCAATTGTGATAGTACAAATCATACATAGCTTCTGGAAAACTCACCATGTATTTCCAAGAAAAAGAGTGAAAGGCATAAAACCTCTTAGTATTATTACAAAACTAATACTACCAGACCCCACTTGGAGAAGCACTGACCTCAATGCCTCTTTTGCGTTTGATGCTAAGCCCGTTCAGCCTATGCTGAAAGTGGCCCGCAAGCCATGATTACCAAACCAGGGGCTGCCTCCTTCTCCAATCCAGAACACACATTCATATATTTTTAATGGAAGTCAAGGGAAAATACTGGATACAAATTTGATCATGCCTTTTCTTTTGTTGTTCAAGTGTTGTCAAACAAAATCCAAATAGAAACTGCAATACTTCTAGCTGACTACCTGAAAGAGAGACCGTTTCATCTGCCAAATGTTTTGGGGCCACAGAGTGCAGTTACTAGTCTAAGGATTAACAATGTTAGCGTTGCCTTCTTCCTCTGCTCCACTCCTGAAGGCACAACTGAGAAATCATTCCAAAGGATAGAACTGCGCAGGCCACTTTCAGAATTTCTCTTAGCAGATGCTAAAACAATGGTAACAGCCAGCAAAAGTCTTCAGGCCACTTGAGGAGGAGCAGTTTCCTGTTTTCTTGAGGGAGCAGAAATCGTAAGCCACCATGCTTTCCAAACCAGAAGATCCTTTAGATATATTGTGTTTTAATTCCTTCTTGAAGATACCCAACCGATCTTATGAAAGGAGTACAGCTTATAAGAAAGAAGCAATCATCATTACAAGCAGCAAGCTCAGTGTCCTCCTCATGTAAATATTTGGCAGTGCTAACCAAAGTTTTAGCTTTCAGTGAGGCTCTTTTCTTTGACAGAAATAGAGTCTATAAATTCACTTAAAGAGAAAAGAAAGCTTGCTATAGAACCCCGTGGAATCTAGGGACCAACTGTTCCCTTTTCTCTCTCATGGGTCACATGACACCTCTTTCTGTCTCCCTCCACATGTTTGCTGCCTCATAACTTTGATTTGTCATGATTCCTTTTGGTCTCAGGACTCTTCCTATACTTGGCTACATCCCTGTTCAACTTCAATATACTAAATTCAATATACTTCAATATACTAAAGAATTTTCCATCTTTCTTTCAGTACTTATACGATATCACTTCTCTATGTTCTGACTTCCAGTTTGGTTGTTTTTGTTGTTGAGAAGACAGGTGTTGGGATAAATTTTTTGTTCCTTTCAAAATTATATCTATTTTTCCCCCTGTAGGTACTTTTAACATTTTCTGTCTATAATTGTTTATTTGGAATTTTTTCTCTAGCTTTCTTTGTATTTATTCCACATGAGGTTCACAGTGATTCTTGAAGCTTAAAGTTGTTGCAGGACTTTTTTTACCACAATGCTCGAGATTCGTTGTCTCGCCACTTCGAAAAATGAAAAGGTGGACACACAATGAGCAGTAGGCAAAAGTTCATAAGAGTATAAGATTAGAAAGGAAGAATAGTAGGAAAGCTCTCTTTACAGAGAGGGGACATTTGAAAGTGGATGCCCATGGACTATAGGCAAGGGTCCTTGTTGTATAAGGTTCTGGTGTCTCTCCTCCCCCTTTCCTTCCTCCTTGTTCCTTCTCAGGTCCTACCCTTATTGGCTTGATAGCTCTAGGTCCTGGGTGGTCCATTCCTGTTCTGCTCATTTCCATTGTTTGAAGGGTGGCCTATGGACATACTTAGGTCTGTTGTCAAATTCCTGAGGGGAAACCTGAGGGACAGAAGGTGGGGTCTGTTACATGCACAAGAGGTACCTTATGCCTGAGGGGTTTGCTGTGGTCTGACACTCCCAGCGTTGTTCCCAAACAGGTGTTTTTCCTCACCCAGGGACCTCAGGCCCTAATCTTTCCCTCTCAGCCTCTTGAATCCTGTCTTCTCCAATCATAGTGTCATTTATCAGTTTCAGAAAATATTCACTAGCATTATATTTTCAAATGTTACTTCTGCCCCATTGGCTTTCCCATCTCTTTCTACAACCCCTGTTTCATGTACATAAAACTTTATCAATGTATCTTCTCTCTCTCTCTTGCTCTTTTTTGAATGTATTTTCTTTTTATTTTTCCATGCTTCTGGATATTTTTCTGTCCTACATTTTATGCAAATAATTATCTCTGTATGTGTGTCAAATCTAATGTTAAACACACACAGAGTTTTAAATGTATTTAGTTCCTGATTTTTCATTTGCTTTATTTTGAAAATTCTAGTTCTCTGTCAAATTTCTCAATCTGCTTAGAAATCCTTAAGCTTAACAAGGTCAGCCATTTAGAGTCTGCATCTCATGACTCCATTTTCTGGACTACCTAAACTTATCTTTCTATTTCTTTTGTTTTCCCACGGTTCTAAAACATGGAGTCTCATGCACCTTGGTATTTTGACAGACTGCCAGGCTTTTTAATATTTAGAAATAATTTGAGGTCTAGAATGATTATACCTTCTTTGAGAGAGAATATACTTTTGTTCTTGAAGACAGCTATGGACACTTGCAATTTCAGATCACATAACCCATTCCAAGGAGATGAGTTGAAACTGTGCTTCAGTCCCTGCAATGACTAAACTATTTCTAATTAACCCTTACTCCTAGTATGTAGACTTTTAGGACCTAACATAAAGCCTGAGGACCCTGGGTTTCAGTTTTTCTCCTCAGGCTCCATGAGGCTTTCAAAACTTTGTTCAACTTCTCAAATTCTGCCACCTTTGCAGTAGTCCACAAAATCCCATAAGTAAAAAATCTCTGAAGTGAAAGCAGCCTCAAATGATGGATTCACCTTTCAAGGTTCCTTCACTCTCTAACTTGCCTAGATCTTGACCCCATAATTTCTTATTAGCTTTTTAACTTTCCAGTGTCTTCAGATTTGTTTTGCCAGCTTTTCTTTTCAGTGTGAGAGTTTTTCTAAATTTCTTTGTCCACTATTACTGAACGTGGCATCTCTCAAAGGACATTTTTGAGTAGACAGATCACCAAATGAATAGAACAAAAATAACAGGTGAGGTGCAATAAAAATAAAAGCTAAAACATTGACTGTGAACCTACCACTTATGAAAATAACTTTTTAGCCATTCTGTATATAGTTGTTGTTATTTATTGCAATTTCTCTAGAAGAGATATTGAAATGGACAATTAAAAATTCTTCTAACATAATTGAGGCTGGAATATGTTAAAAATCAATTAAGAAATACTGAAAAAGAGGAATTTTCAATATCATTATTTTATGAATATTTTATGGAGTTACCGAAATTCAAATTTTCTTTTGAGATAAACAACCAAGGTATTATATCAACTAATGATAAACATATAAGCATTATAGTTCATACAGAAAGAATAATCAAAAGAATAACTAAAATAAGAAGGAATCTAACACAAAATCATGAAAATGACTAAAATAAGTTATATGCTATCATAAGTGGTCATTCTTTCAAAGTATTAGCTGATTGACTATTTAATTCCCTACAGATAAGAAGGTTAAAAAGATGACCTGTAAACCAAATCATTTCAATTTCATAGTTGGCAAATTTCATGGGGTTATATTAAGTAATAGGATCTTTTATTGCAAAAACAACTCAACCTTTTGGTGCATTATGAGGTTTTATAAGAGGAAATCAATATTTGCTAGAGTTATTTAAGGAAGAAAGTATATATATAAGAAAAAACTCATTTGTCTTGGCTTCCAAAGACTTAAAAACATAATGCTTGTTATAAATTTCTCTGATGGTATTATCTTTATAAACAAAAATAAAGATTGGAGTTGAATAACAAGTATGTATGGAAAATTTTTTAGTGTGATATCAAAGGCACGTAAAGAACTTGTCAAAAAACAAAGCTTTATCAGTAGTTCAGCCATGTTCAAACTACTGTATAATAAGTTTGAACCTAAAGATTAATGTAATAAAAGCTCTTTCTTTTCTTTCATTCTTTTTTCTTTTCTTTTCTTTTCTTTTCTTTTCTTTTCTTTTCTTTTCTTTTCTTTTCTTTCTTTCTCTCTCCCTTTCTCTCCCTTTCTTTCTTTTCTTTTCTTTCTCTCTCCCTTTCTGTCCCTTTCTTTCTTTCTTTCTTTCTTTCTTTCTTCCTTCCTTCCTTCCTTCCTTCCTTCCTTCCCTTTCTCTCTCTCTCTCTCCCTACCTTCCTTTCTTTCTTCCTTCCTTCCTTCCTTCCTTCCTTCCTTCCTTCCTTCCTTCCTTTCTCTCTCTCTCTCTCTCTCTCTCTCTCTCTCTCTCTCCCTACCTTCCTTTCTTTCTTCCTTCCTTCCTTCCTTCCTTCCTTCCTTCCTTCCTTCCTTTCTCTCTCTCTCTCTCTCTCTCTCTCTCTCTCCCTACCTTCCTTCCTTTCTTTCTTTCTTTCTTTCTTTCTTTCTTTCTTTCTTTCTTTCTTTCTTTCTTTCTTTCTTTCTTTCTTTCTTTCTTTCTTTCTTTCTTTCTTTCTTTCTTTCTTTCTTTCTGTTGGTTTCACACCCAGAACAGAGCCCAACTCAGGGCTTGAACTCATAACCATGAGATCATAACCTGAGCTGAGATCAAGGGCCAGACCTTTAACCAAGTGAGCCACTGTCACACCCTGTGCAATAAAAAATTTCCATTTTTTTGGAAATTTTTTTGAACTTGCAAAAGTAGATCCTGAGACCTCTGGTATCTGCTTCGGATGAAAGCTGGAAAGAGCATTATTAACTCCTATCCATATAACAGAATAATGATGGAGAATATAAATTTATAGCTTTTGTTAAGCACATCAAAACTGAGGCTACAAGTCAAATAACTAAGCCAAATTTTAAGGAAATACAGATGTATCAAAGGAGAGTCATGATGTGAGCACTTATTTACTGGAGTAGATGATGCTGGACACCATGAAAGTGGCTGAGATTTCCCTCACTTAAATAATTGTTTTAACAAATTGATAAAGAGACTAGCATAACAATGTAGCAACTGTAATAACTTTAGACACAAAGAAAATACATATCTCTCTACAGGCTGTTTTTCACTGACCTCACTGGATGCTGACAAGAAAGACTGAGGGCAACATAAGAGTCTTGAGAAAGTGTCTCTCACGAAGTAGGCTCAGGGAAGAGTTGTAGACACTGCAGAAAAGGCACAAAGCCCTGTCTGGATACATTTTACCCATCTTTCTATGAAGCAAAAGGCTTCTACAACCTAGAAAGAGCAAAAAACCCATGTTGCCCTGAGGGCACTATAAAATGAATTGAAACTAAGGGAAAGGAAATGGAAAATTTTTTTAAAAAGTTCTTTACCCCTGTAGAGAAACATAAATTTATCCTTTACATAGGTCATTGATAGTCTCCTATAGTAGTAAACAGGACAAGATCACTGACAAGACCCAATACCAAAGACACAAGAAAATAATGCATGTCTAAGATTAATACATACTCCTAAATCAGAACAACACAGGACATTCTCCCCTGTCATCATCATCAGGCCAATAAGCACTGAGTTAAGAAGTAATAGCAGATTTCTTCTGATAAAGAGACAAGAGCATGGAGAGACTCATGAACAAAGAAAAGACTTAGAGCTAAAAGTGGATTAGACATTGAGAAAAATCCCTGGCAAACCAGCCCCCACTTTCAACACAAAATAACACAGAATAATTTACGCCCATGATGCACTAATGGTAATTATAGCAACAACAAAAGCCATATCCATCTGGAGTAACTTTATTAATATTAGACAGATTCTTCAAGGAATATTACCAAGGATAAAAGAAGGACATTATATACTAGAAAAAGATCCGTTTTCCAAGATGATACAACAAGAAAAACTGTCTATGCACCTAATAAGAGAGCTTTGAAATATGGGATACAAAGTCTGATAGAATATAAAGATAAATAGACAACTCTACAATTGTGGTCAGAAACTTTAACACTTCTCTCTCAGTAGATGACAGTATAAGTGGTCAGAAAATTAGTAAAGATATAGACAACTTAAACATTATTATCAACAAAATGGACTTAGTTAACATTTATAGAACACTCCACTAGCAGAATTACATATTTATTTCTTTTTTTTTTTTAATTTGTGTGTGAAATTTAAAAAATACTAGCCCCCAATACTTCAGAATATGACTGCATTTGGAGATGGGGATGTTGTAGAGATTCTTAAGTTAAAATGAGTCCAGTAGAGTAGGTCTTAATCTAATCCGACTGGTGTCCTCATAAGAAGAGATTAGGACACACAGAAAAACACCAAGGGTGCAGGTTGAGTGAAAAGACCATATAAGGACACAGAGCAAGGCAGCCAAAGAGAGAGGCCTCAGAAGAAACCCAATCTACTGACAGACTGATGTTGGATACCATACCTCCAGAAATGTGAGAAAATACATTTTAGCTGTTTACGCTCAGCAGCCCTCCGGAGACAGGGGAGTTAAAGGAAACCCCATAAAATACTCCTTTTCCCCCTTCTATTCTTGTTAAGACCTGTGGTTCCACTTATACATTCCTTATGGAACCGATAATGTATATTCTCTTTGTAAAGGTCAAGGAATTAATGATTTCTTTGGAATCATTAAGCACAATGATAACATCTAAGGAGTGATCAGTCAAGGTGGCCATGAACTTTTTCCAAAACCATTGACTCATCAAGGCCCCTGGCTCCAGGGCAGTAGTGACTTCTAGAGGACACCTAAACACTTGTCTTCGAAACTGAATGGCTGAGAAGACACATCACTGGACTATGATCCTCAATAAAAACCCCGGACCCCAAGCAAAGATGGAAACTCATTCTTATATACTTTCCTAGTCTCCCAGATGCTCTCTCTGTATCTGATCTCTCTATCTTCAATAAATTTGCTTTCACTTCCTCCCCATTTGCACTTGATTTCTACCCTGTGTGAAGCCAAGGGCGATCTTGACTGGTCCTGCAGGACACCCCTCCCCGTGTACTGGGACCCAGGCAGCCTGCATCACTATCAGACTAATACAGTTTGAAATTAAACAATATACTTCTAAATAGTCCCTGAATCAAAGAGAATATAACAAAATAAAATAGAAAATATTTATACTAAGTGAAAATGAAAACATTGTACATTAAAATTTGTAAGATGGAGATAAAGCAGTGCTTACAAGAAAATTCACAGTAGAAACTGCTCATGTAGAAAAAGAAGAATGGTGTCAACTCCATAATCTAAACTACATTGTTAAGAAACTAGAAAGAGAAAAGCAAATTAAATCCAAAGCAGGGTAAGGAAATAATAAAGAAAAGAGAAAAAAAATTAGGGAAACTAAGAATAAGGATAAAATAGACAAAAATAAGGAAACCAAAACCTGGTTTATTGTGAAGATCAGTATACTTTATAAATTTCTAGCCAGACAGACAAAGGCAAAAACCAAACAAACAAAATAAAACAAAACAAAAAACAGAAAATATGTATTACAGATAAAGAGAATGGAGGCGAGGACATCACTATGAACTTTGAAAGGATAATCAAGGAGTGGAATAAATATGAAAACAATGTTATGTCCATAAATTCAACAACTTTGATGAAATGCATTAACTTCTTAAGGGACTCAAGTTATGATATATCTGTTCAAGAAATAAATTGATATTTGAAAACTTTCTAGCAGCCAGATGAGGAAAATTCCAGGTACACCTACAAAGTACAATAAGGCAAGGAAAAGAAAGAAAAGGCATTCAGACTTAAAAGGATGAAATATGAACATCACTATGGTCAGACAACATGATTGTCTACAGAAAAAATTCCACAAAATATAGAAAGCTGCTAGCACTAAAACAGGAAGCTTAGTAAGGTCACAGTACACAGGGGAACTATTCAAAAGAAGACACTTGTTTTTCCTCCAAGACAGATATTTAAGTATTTCCCTAATTAATACTATATGGAATGGAACTTTAGTTGTCCTTCAAAATATTTTACTCTTCTGCTAACCTCTCAAGTAAAGGTCACCATCACATAAGTTTTGATTCCCACCTAACCCATTAACAAGTCCATGGTTCTACCTCCGAACATTCTATCTTTTTCCCTCCATTTCCACTGTTACCATCCCAGTCTGATTCACCATTAACTGTTCTCTTATATTACATAAGTTTTCTCCTAACTGACCTCCCTACCAGGTACCAAGTACCTTTTCCAATTAGCAGCCAGATTGATTTATTTTTTATTTTAAATAAGATCATATTTCTCCTCTACTTAAACCTTTTCAAAAGCCTTCCAAATGCTCTAAGAATAAAATTTAAACTTATCTTGGCCTGTGTCATAGTGCAGCAGTTCTCAAAATTGTTCTTTAGATCCTTGGGAGGCACCAAGAGACATTTCCAGAGTTCTGCAATGTCAACATTATTTTACTATAATATCAAGATGTTAGTTGCTTTTTTTATTTTAATTCACATTTACACTGATACAGCAAAAGTAACGGGAAATAAAATTCAGAGCCTGCTCATTTCCCAATTTATAAACATTTTTGTAACAAAGTAAGGGATAGTATTAATAATTACTACTTCATACAAGAAAATGAGTCAACATTTGAGGGATGTGCAAAATTCAGTAAACTTATTCTCCAAAAGTCCAATATTTAATAGTACAACATAATACATGGGTAAAGATTCATTTAAAGTGTAAGATAGGGCACTTGGGTGGCACAGTTGGTTAAACATCTGATTCTTGATTTCAGCTCAGGTCATGATCTCACGGTTGGTGAGTTCGAGCTATCAGTGAGGAGCTTGCTTGGGACACTCTCTTTCTTTCTCTCTGCATTTTTATTTTTTAATTTTTATTTTAAATTTATTTATTTATTTATTTTGAGAGAAAGAGAGAGAGAACGCCAGCTCGCAAACTTTCAAGCAAGTTTCTCACTGACAGCATGGAGCTGGATGCAGGGCTTGAACTCATGAACCATGAGATCATGACCTGAGCTGAGATCAAGATTCGTATGCTTTAGATGACTGAGCCATCCAGACACCCCAAAACATTTTACTTTTTTAAAAGAAAAGTCACAACATTTATTACTGCTACTTAGGAATAAATAGATGTTTGTTCCACAAATTTTATAAAAAGGGTTTTAAATCATTTGTCTTCTTGTATAGGGGTAAGACAGTAAGGCTGGAAACAATCACACACACACACACACACACACACCAGTTTACCCTCTTCTCTTGTACAATCTTTTCCTGTATTACTTTGTTTAATATTATTGTAATGAGAATAACACAAAATATTATCTAAAAGTTTACATTTTTACAATCTAGATCATTAGAGATCTTTTCCTGGTCATATGGGATCTAAGTCTTTAACACTTGTTAAAATTGAAAAGCCATTCTCTGACCATTCCAGAATTCTTTGAACCCTGCCCCCTTCTTTGACTACTCATAAGAGGGCATCATCTGGCGTCTGCATATCTTTCCAGCCCTTTGCTCTCTGCCCCACACATTATTTATTAGATTTTGGCTTCTCTTTTCTATCTCTTCTTATGGACTGAACTCTTTCTGTTAATCACATGGAACAAGCTGTTTATTACCTGAGAACTTCTGACCTTCCTACTTCTTTTGTTTGGAACATTTTCCCTCAGCCCTATGGACTGTTTTTTTCTTCCCATTTTTAATTTCTAATGTAATATATTATTGCTTAAAAGACACTATTCTTGACAATTTTGTCTGTAAGGTGCCAACCTTCTCCCCTAGGTCCATCAGTCTTTCAGACTCTACTCTTTTCTTTCATACCTCTTTGAAGTGTTCTGGTTTGTTTGATCATGAATTGATTGCCTTTCCTACACTATAATGAGTATTCTCGTGAAGGAGGGATTCTGCAAGTCTTTCTTGTTGCATACATCTTATTAAATAGTCATGGAATAAATTAATTGGTAAATTAATGAGTCAAGATTGAATTTGAAAACAGCATATTTAATTTATGAAAGCAAATCTTCTATTAATAGATTTACCTTGTGCAAGTCATTTAAGCCTCCAGATCCCCAAATATAAAATATAAATAAAATAAATTCTCCAAGTTTTTATGAACATTTACTCAGATAGTTGCATATTTTGAAGAATTTTACCAGGAAAGAAGTATTGTTGGATAATTATTAGGTGGGTTATGATGCCAAATAAATAATATACTATTATTATGAATACATACAACTTGGGGAATATATAAAGACTAATATTTAAAAATTATTAATAAATTGGAAAGACGTGACTTTTCCATGACAGTAAAAATAATCAGTGGCTCTAGAAATAATTCATGATTAGAAAAAGATTTATTTTATGGGGCGCCTGGGTGGCTTAGTCGGTTAAGCGTCCGACTTTCGCTTGGGTCATGATCTCGCGGTTCGTGGGTTCGAGCCCCGCGTCGGGCTCTGTGCTGACTGCCAGCTCAGAGCCTGGAGCCTGTTTCAGTCTGTGACTCCCTCTCTCTCTGACCCTCCCTGTTCACGCTGTCTCTCTCTCCTAGAAATAAATAAAACATTAAAAAAAAATTAAAAAAAAAAAAAAGAACAAGATTTATTTTAAATGGTGCCTTTGGTTTCCCAGTAGTTATTGGTATACATCTTTTATCATTTTGCCTTTTAAAAGGTATTCTATATTTTAATCTTCTTTTTGAAACTAAAACATACATTTTTTACCTACTCCACAACTCAAAATTAATAAGAAGATAATAATTACAGGATATCCATAGAAAAGGAGCCTTGAGAAATATTAAGAGGTCCATTATCCATTGTAAGCATGAAAATTAGAATATTTGCAATTCCTTTAAGTTTTCAATTGAATAAAAAGGACACATCTCAAAAAATAAGTGTCGTTGGTTGATTTAGATTTCTGTAATGAAAACAGCAACAACATGAATTAGATTAGAATGCTTAATTTAGACTCTCACCAAGAAAGCCCCAGCATGATATATCTTTCCTATTTAGGAAACCAGTTTATAATTCTTATGTCAATGCTCTAAAAGGAAGAAGAATCATATAATTACAAAAGTTGGAAGAGAGCTTAACAGTCATTGAGTCTGATAAATTCCTACCTGGGATTCCATGGCCTCCAAGAGATCTTCATCTCATCTTTGAAATACTTTAATCTAACAAATTCCTCCCCCCAAATATTTTAATATAACAAATGTCTCTCCACCCACAGACATTTACCCACAGTAAACTAACTAAAATATTGATTATTTTCTCTTGGTTAGAATTGTATAAACTGAGAATGATACTTTAGATAATTTGTGTCTTGTTTTATTTAAGATAGAAAGGAAATAAATTACATCTTAACAAATGTATTGTTTCTTAACAGATGGTGAATAATGGATTTTTCAAAATATTGAGTTCATATATGTTGGGTATCTCAATAAATACTTCTAGTAAATCAATTGGAAACATATCTAACCCAATTATATTTTTTTTTGCAAATGATATTCCAAAACCCAAGGTGTAAATAACTAGTCCAAAATTTATTCAGCTTCTTATGACCACATATATAAATATAAATGGTATAGTCTGAATCCTGTGCATATTTATGTCCATTGAATTAAAGTATCATTCATATTGCTGTGCTTGACTTCAGAAATATGCAGATCAAATCACATTTCTTCTTAGCCACAATAGCCATCTATCTTTAGATGGAAAAGCCAAAGGGCTACATAGTATTTTGCATTATAGGGAAGAAGATTATAGTTTCCAACACAAAACTCAGGTGTATGGCTGACAAAAATAAAAGCAAGTCTATCCTATCCAAAGAGGTCAGTATTCAAAATTGAGATATATGATTCAAAATGTTAAAGTTTATTCTTTACAAAAAAAGGCCATATTTTGTCATTATTAGCTCGTGGATTTAACTAATATTTTTTTATTTTGAAATCCCCATTATCTTTAGATCTATGATCAATCTGAAATATGTTTAATTTGTCACTCTTACCTTGCCCTAAATACTCCACCTTTATCAGAAAAATTGGTACCTGAATAAAAGTTGTGGTAGTGATTTTCAAAAATAGTTATAAATTGGGAGAGTTTAGGATTGGGAGTCAGATGTGTCTGAATTTGAATCTAAATCCTACCATTAACTGCTAGTGAGCTCTTGTGAACCTCAGTCTCCTCATCTGTAAAATGAGGATAATGGGACCTAATTAATGTAGGCTCTGGGATTGCTTATTTTGACAGTAAATGGTAACCACCATATGCATATAAAAACATCCTCAGTTGCTTGCCCTTGGAAAATACTTGTTAAAAAAAGAAAAATATTTGTTGAGTTAATAAAATGAACGAATAAAAATAAATATATAATAAAATAATCACAGATAAATTGATTGAATGCCTTAAAATATTGTGGGTATTGGCAGCTATAATTGCAGTTGCAATTTATAACTAAATATCTAGATAGTATTAACTACTAAGACCACTTTTCAATATTGTTTATCCATATTCTCAATAATGAAATAAAATAACTCCAAAGAAAACATTCATTAAAAACTTTCCTCATCAAATATCTTATTAGAGTTTTAGCAGTTATTTACATCTAATAAAAAAATTCCCATATCTCCATTATTTTTGAAACACTTATTCAGTGATATAATGGTTCAAATTCTTTAGGATAAAAAGTTATGATTCATTGCAATTTCCTTTTCTGTATTATAAATTAACCTTAATTGGAAATTTCTCAGTTTCTTCATATCACAAATAGAATAATTTTTTTAAATAAATGAATTAATTTAGGACAATATGTTTAGAACTATTTATCAAGATTAAATTAGTTTCAAAACTTAATATCTGAGTTCAAAATCTGAAGCTTTCTTTTATTTATTAGATGAATTTAAACAACAAGCTTATTCTTGGATTTTCTGGTATCATTAGATATCAAATCAGGTAGTCATATCAACTTCCATGCATGCTGATTCATGGTAATGGGAACAGATACATTATCCCAACTCGTTGAAGGTAATACTGTACATTATTAATCCATAACATTGCAATCATTTTCAAAGTAAATTATACTTGTTGAGTCCCAAGAATCCCTGCTGAGTATAAAGGTTCAAGTATGAAGATTATCAGACATAATCTCATAAGCCATCATTTGCTGATTTCTTTTGGAATTCCAAGCTCTTTTTCTCTGCTTCTACATGATGTAATTTTGAGTCCTTTACAATTCTGGATTCTCCACTGCAGACGTTGTCCAGTTAGTTTCTATAGGTCGTAATATGTGTTTTCTATAAATGAACAAAATGTTCCAGATAAGATTTCAGTAGAGTAGCTTAAAATAGGACTACCTTACCACCTCTCTTGTTCTTGGTGAAGAACTTTAAAAATTCCACAGAGACCCTGAGTCGGCAATAATATACAGACTAGAATATATCATGAGAACTCTAGAAATGAGCTGAGCAGCAATGGCACCCAGGCCATGATAAAATCAAGAAGAATCTGTAACAGAAGAGGTAAGAAAATTCACAGCATTTGGCACATTTGTCCAGTCCTCTCCCCCTTACATCGCATAGGGCAGAACAACCACAAAAACATCTTCTATACCAGGTTAAATCCATTAAAAACTGTTACAAGAGACAAAGAAGGTCATTCTATAATGATAAAAATCCAATTCAATATGAATATGTAACAATAAGTGTTTATGCACCAAACCTCAGAGCTCCTAAATATATGAAGTGAACTCTGACAGAACTGAAAAGAGAAATAGAAAACAATATTAGGAAGCCTGAATATCCTACTTTGAATAACAAATAGAATAACCAGACAAAAAATCAATAAGGAAAGAAGATAAGAACAACACTGAAGACCAATTAGACCCAGCAGACATGTAGGAAAGATGCCACACAACAGCACACTTTACATTCTTCTCAGTTGCAAATAGAACATATACAGGATATGCCAGCTGTCAGGCAACAAAACAATTCTAAGAATTTCAAGAAGATTAAAGTGATACAAAATATCTTTTTGAACACAATGGGAAGAAACTAGGAATCAATAGCATAAGGAAAAGTGGAAAGTCCCCAATATATGAAAATTTAAAAATACACTTTTAAACAACTAATGGGTCAAAGAAGTAGTCACAAGGAAAATTATAAAGTATTTTAAGACAAGTGAAAATGAAAATACAATATGCCAAAATTTATGGGATGCAGCAAAAGCAGTTCTAAGAGAAAAGATTATAGCTATAAATACTTGCATTAAAAGAGAACAAAGACAGTAAATCAACCATCTAATTTTATACCTTAAAAATTTGAAAACTAAATCCAAAAGCAACAACAACAACAAAAATAATCAGAGGAGAGAGAAATATAACAAATAGAAAACAATTTTTTAAAAAGCAATGAGAGGCACCTGGGTGGCTCAGTTGGTTAGGCGGCTGACTTCGTTCAGGTCATGATCTCGCAGTTCATGAGTTTGAGCCCCACATCGGTCTCTGTGCTGACAGCTCAGAACCTGGCACCTGCCTCAGATTCTGTGTCACCCTCTCTCTACCCCTACCCCACTTGTGCTCTCTCTCTCTCTCTCTCTCTCTCTTTCAAAATAAACATTTAAAAAAATTAGAAAAAAAACAATGAACCTGGATTGATTTTTTGAAAAGATTGACAAAATTGACTAATCCTTAGCAAGAGTAAGAAAAAAAAGAAGATTCAAATACCTAAAATCATAAATGAAAGAGGAGTTATGACCACCAACCCTACAGAAATATAAAAGATTATAAGAGAATAGTGTGGAAAATTGTATGATTGGTTAACAGAGGAAATAGAAAAGTTCCTAGAAACACATAGCCTCCCAAACTGAATCATGAGTTAATAGAAATGTGAACATATTCCAATAATGAATAAGAGATTGAATCAGTAATTGGAATTCTTCAAATAAAAAGAATTTAGGACTAAGTAGCTTCACTGGAGAATTCTATTAAACATTTAAAGAAAAGTTAATACAGTCTTTCTAAAATCATTACAAAACATTGAAGAGAATGAAGCACTTCCAAACTCATTCTATGAGGCCAGTGTTATCCTAATACTGAAGCCAAACAAAGATACCATAAGAAAACTACAGACTAATATCCCTGAAAAATAATGATGCAAAAATACCCAACAAAACACTAGCAAAACTAAATTTAATAGCACATTAAAAGTATTATACATCATCCTTTTAATGGAATCTGATCCCATTAAGATCTCCTTTTAGTGGGATTTAATCCTGGAATACAAGGATGTTTCAACATACAAAAATCAACATATTTAACCCCCAGTTTGTTCTCTATAGTAAACTGTTTCTTGGTTTTTTTTTTTTTATCTTTATTCCCCTTACCCTTATCTGTTTTGTTTCTTAAATTCTACAAATGAGTAAAATCATATGGTGTATTGCAATGGATTTTTTTTTTCAGAAATTAAAAATCATCCTGAAACTTATGTGCAATCTCAAGAAACTTTGAATGGCCAAAACAATTTTGTAAAAGGAAAACAAAATTGTAGAACTGGCACTTCCCAATTTCAAACTCTATTACAAAGCTGCTGTGATGGTTAATTTTATGGGTCAACCTGATTGGACCATGTCGTGGGCATACATTTCGCCATACATTATTCTATTAGTGTTTGGATGAGATTAACATGGAATTGGTAGACTAAGTAATAAGTACATTGCCCCCACTCTAATGTGTGTGGGTCTCATCCAGTTAGTTAAAGACATGAACATAACAAAAAGGCTGTAAAAAGGAAGTTCCTCTTGCATAATTGCTTGAACTGCAATATTGGTCTTCTCTGGCTTTCAGACTCAGACTGAAACACTGATTCTTCTTGGACGTCATGCTTGCTGGTTTTTGAACTGGCACTTACACCACCAGCTCTCCTGGTTCTCAAACCTTCCGACTTGGACTAGAATTATACATATCCACTCTCTTGGGTCTCCAGATTGCTGACTGAAAATCTTGGAGCTTCTTACCCTTCATAATCGCATAAGCTAATTCCTTAGAATAAACTATATGCATCCTCTCAGTTCTGTTTCTCTGGAGGACCTCAACTAGCACAGATTTTATAATCAAAACAGTATGATAATGGCATAAAGGAATGAAATATAATAGAGAGCCCAGATTTAAATATTGATATACATGGTCAAACGATCTTCAACAACGGTGCCAACATCATTTATTAGTAAAAGACAGTCACTTCAATAAATGGTGCTGAGAAAACTGAATATTCATATGTGAAAGAATAAAGTTAGATACTATTTTATGTTAGATACAAAAAATAACCTAAATTGGATTAAAAAATTAAAGATCCTAAAACTATAAGACTCCTATAAGAACAAATAGAGTAAAAGCTTTATGACATTGAATTTGGCAGTTATGTCTCAGAGATGCACTAGAATCACAGAAAAAAAAGCAAAAATACACACAAATGGGACAACATCAAATCAAAAATCTTCTGTGTGGCAAAGGACATAGTCAGCAGTGTGAAAAGGCAACCTATAGGAAGAGAGAAAATATTTTCAAATCATATATCTGATAAGGTGTTAATATCCAGAATATATCAAGAATTCCTACACCTCAACAAGAAAATAAAAATCAAATAACCTGATTAAGTAATGGGAAAAGGACTTAAAACATGCTTTTGAAGATCACATGCAAATGTCCAACAAACATTTGAAAAGGTACTCAACATCGATAATCATCAAAAAATGCAAATCAAAACCATAAAGATATATCATCTCATATAAGGTAGGCTGGAAAGAAAAGAAAAAAAGAGAAAGAAAGAAAGAAAGAAAGAAAAGAAGAAAGAAAGAAAGAAAGAAAGAAAGGAAAGGAAGGAAGGAAGGAAGGAAGGAAGGAAGGAAGGAAGGAAGGAAGGAAGGAAGGAAGGAAGGAAGGAAGGAAGAAGGATGGAAGCATGGGAGGGAGGGAGGGAGGAAAGAGAGAGAGAAAGAGAGAGAGAGGAAGGAAGAATGAAAGAGAGGGAGGAAGAAAGCATGGAAGAAAGGAAGGAAGAAGGAAGGGGAGGGGAGGGAGGAAAGAAGGAAGGGAGGGAGGAAGGAAGAGACTTGATGAGGATATAGAATAATCAAAACTCTTGTGCACTGTTGGGGCATTGGTTTTTTTCTGGCCCTCTGTGATTGTAAATGGTACAGCTACTATGGAAAACAGCATGATGTTCCTTAAAAATTCAAAAATTGAACTACAATATGATCCACAAATACTATTTCTGTATATATATCCAAAATAATTGAAAGCAGGGTCTTGAAGAGATATTGTGTAATAATGCTATTACAATTTCCCAAAGGGGAAAACAACCCAAACGTCCATTGATGAATGGATAACAAAAATGTGGCATAGACATACAAAAAAAAAGTGTGGGGTGAAATTCTGTCAAATGCTACAACGTGGCTGAAACTTGAGGACTGTATGAAGTGAAATAAATCAGTCACAAAAAGACAAATACTGAAAGATTCCACTTATGTGAAGTATCTAAAGTAGTCAAATTCATGGATATGGAAAGTAGAATAATGATTACCAAGGGAAGTGGATAGAGGAAAAAGGAAAGTTATTCTTTAATGAGTAAACAGCTTCAGATAGGTAAGATAAAAAAAAATGTTGGAGGGGCACCTGGGTGGCTCACCTTGGTTAAATTTGTTAAGCATCCAACTCTTGATTTGGGCTCAGGCCCTGGTCTCACTGTTGGTGGGATAGAGCCTGAGCCAGGCTCCATGCTGACAGCAAGAAGCCTGCTTGGGATTCTCTCTCTCCCCCTCTCTCTGCCCCTCCCCTGCTCACACACAAGCTCTCTCTGTCTCAAAATAAATAAATAAACTCAAAAAATAATAATAATAAATTTTGAAGAGCTGTTCACAACAGTGTGAATATCCTTAAAAATAGTTCAGATGGTAAATTTTCTTATGTGCTTTTTATCACAATAAATGTATTTGTATAAGAATTCTAGCTCTACAAAGCCTGAAACCTCATGATATTTCAAACTAAGTCAGATATTGGTGGTTATTTTTTTAAATCATATTTTGGAACCTGGACCTTGGTATTTTTGGGGATTTTACATTGATTCTGTATACAGTTACAGTTATTCTTAGTTCTAACTTGATTTCCTTAGTTTCAGGGCCTCACCCTGGTTCTTCTTCCCAACCACCTCAAGAGTGTTTCAAGCCGCTATATCTTCTCCTCTGACCTGAATTCTTGGCTGGTTTGAATGGTATTGACCACATTGAATCTTTTCCACTGTGTGTCAGGTTTGTCATCCCAAGGTTTGCAAATTTCAAGTACTTTCCTACACCTTAAAGAGATCCTATGTTTTCCACTTTGCTGGAGCCATCTGCCTGATTAGTAGACGTCTTTCAATGTTATAAATGCCACATACTCTTGGTTTGATGCTACTTCACTTTCATACTTGAATGTATATCGAATCTTTGTTGCTTGGACCCATGACCTGAAATCTGGAGCACCTACCATTGCAGTCACCTAACATGTCCTTCTTATGTTGGGGGAAATGCTAAAAATAAAACCGGCAGGTACTTTTATTTCTTTTCAGGATTATGTCCATCAGTAGTTAATATTCATTAGATAAGGTTATGAAACTAATGATGAGTCTGCCTATCATGATTGTCATACAGTTTATGCAGTTCCATCTTGTATAAAAGAACAGTGAAAATACCTTGTTAATCCAGGTAAGCTATTTCTACATCAGTCCTCTGGAATACTGACCTAGTCATCATCTCAACAATAGAAAATGAAGACCATCTACCATGCCTTATTCTTGGTGAACACATGCTGACTACTGCTAATCATGACCTTTCTCAGTGCTCAAAAAACCATCCATCCATTCAGTATTTCCTTGAAATATTTTACTGAACTTAAATGTCAAAATCCCTGGTCTACAGTTTTAAGACACTGCCTAACCTTTTCAGAAACTTGGGACATTTGCCTTTCTATATTCTCATGGCAGCTACCCTATTATCAATAACTCCTCAAAGATTACTGACATTGATCTTATCTTCAGAATTACTCAATGCCCTAAATTAGATACTTTCTGAGCCAGAAAAGTGAGGTCATTTGGAGAATTGTTATACTTTTCCTCTCTTCCTATCTCTTCAATGATTTTAAATTTTAATTTCTCTTCACCATTAGCTTCGCTCTTCCACATGAAGATTATTCTCTTTGACAGAAAAGATGGAAATAAAATTGAAGTTAAGAAGGTAATCTTTCCCTCTTTTGCTTTATTATCATCGTATTTGGCTGAGGGAGAAGCATTTTCACAATCTTGGTCACAATATAATTAGAAAGCTTTATTTAGGGAATTTGAAAATAATAATGCATTTTGAGAATCAGTTTTTGTATTTCTGTTCTGAAATATACTTGCTAACATTTTCCTATTTTCTCTAATTATTTTGCATTTTTGGTATGTTTTAGTTTTTTTAATTTGTGCTCATAAATAACACCATAGAAAGTACTTTGGTCTTTGTGGAAGGTGCCACATATTCTTTTCCACCAAGGGTATCCATGATTGTATGGTCAGAGCACTGTTGGAGAATTCCTTATAGAACAATTTTCCCAACTTCATTTATTCACTTATAACAGATATCAAGAATATCACTTAAAACAATACATATAATCATATATGATGTAATCAGTTTTTCCTAAAGTCACATCACTCTGATCTCATATAACAGATTCTCTGTATTGATTCATTTAGATCTATATTAGCAGTTCTCATTATTTTTTCCTTTACCTCCTGAGATATGAAGTTGTTAGCAAGGGAAAAAAATCAATATTTTCTCTTAGTACCTTACTTATATTTGAAAGTCCCCATGGTATCATGGGCTCTTTGCTGCTCCATTTCATGATCTATATCTAGCCAAGTATTTATAGTAAAGGTCCTCACATTGTCCATGTGCAGGCAGTTTTAAAATTTTCTGAAAACTACAACTGGTTAAATCTATACATTTTAAGACATAATCTCAAATATTTAAATGCAGAAGATTTAAGCTAGGGCTTAATGTCATTTTAAATAGCCCTATTTAGGAAACATTTGTTTAGATCATACTCCCGTAAAAATCTAACTTTTATTCTGTCTAGATTTTTTGCATCCATATTTTTTGTCCATGTTTTCACTGTCAAATCAGGGAGTTTTCACCTGATCTGAAGTTACCAACCTTCTCCTATTAAGCATATATATTTAAAGTTTATTTTATTTTTTTCTTTAGTTATATGTAGTAATCTCTACAGACAATGTGGGCTCAAATTCATGACCATGAAGTCAAGAGTCACATTTTTTCTGAATGAGCCTGCCAGGTGGCCCCTGGTATACTTCTTTTCACAATGCTTATAAATTATTGCTATCTTCTATTTCTGGATCTAAATTTATCAATCCCATCAATACCAATAAAGTCAAAAGTATCTTCTTAGGCAAATACTTATTTACTTTGCTTATTATTTATATTCTGATCATTTTGTTTGGATAGCTAAGAAATTACTTGTGGCCTTCTTCATCCATGCGACACTCCAGAGAAGGTGATTTACATTTTTTTATTTCATTTTTAAGTCTCCTTTTCTTTTTATTGTTTTTACTTTAAAACTATCTCATGCAGATTAACCAGTCTTCTGTCAGTTACATTATTCTGTGTCTGTTTTGTTATTGCTGTTGTTGTCGTTGTTGAAAAACAATCTAGAGGGGCACCTGGGTGGTTCAGTCTTTTGAGCCTCCTACTTCAGCTCAGGTCACAATCTCACTGCTCGAGGGTTCGAGCCCTGCATCAGGCTCTGTGCTGACAGCTCAGACCCTGGAACCTGCTTTGGATTCTGTGTCTCCCCCTTTCTCTACCCCTCCCATGCTCATGCTCTGTTTCTCTCTCTCTTTCTCAATAATAAATAAATGTTAAAATTTTTTTTTAAAAGAAAAGCAATCAAGAGAGGATAAACACAATCTACTGTGTGGAAAATAAAAGTGACCAGAAAAAAGGTAAAATACTCAAACCATTACAATTGTTAAATATTCTATAAGAGAAAAATAATAGTTTTTCTGTAAATGTGAATAGGCAAAACTCTAAAAGATAAAAAATTACTTATTAGCATAACCTTCTTTTCCTTACATTGAGTCTCCTTGTGTGATCACATATAGATTATCTTTAGATAGAAAATTATTTGTATCCAGTGGGGCCTGAGTGGCTCAGTCAGTTAAGCATCCAACTCTTGATCTCGGCTCAGTTCACATTTTCACAGTTGTGTGTTCAAGCCCCACATCGGGCTCTGTGCTGACTGACAGTGCAGAGTCTGCCTGGGATTCTCTCTGCCCCTCCTCCTTCTCAAAATAAATAAATAAACTTAAAATAAAGAAAATTATTTGTATCATGGGTCAGCCAGATATAACAAATTCAATTAATCCCATTAACTAGTGGATATTTCTTTCTCATATTCACTTTTCTTTTCCAAAATTTTCACTCCTGCCCTCAAAGTTAGTTTTCTGCTCAAAACTTTCATTTTTTTTATGACTTTATTTTATTTTGAGAGACAGAGACAGAGAGCGAGTAGAATAGGGGCAGAGAGAGAGAGAGACACAGAATCTGAAGCAGGCTCCAGGCTCTGATCTGTTAGCATAGAGCCTGATGCAGGGCTCGAACCCATGGACTGTGAGATCATGACCTGAGCCGAAGTCGAATGCTTAACCGACTGAACCACCCAGGCACCCCTAAACTTTCATCTCTAAAAAAAATCTTTTCTTAGATTCTTCCAGATATATTATTTATACCCTTATTTAAGAATGAAAAATTTTGGAATATATGGCAAATCTGAGGTTGGTGGAGGATTTCCATCATCACATAAGTAGCTCAGGAAAACAATATCTCTCATCTCCACATATGAGCATATTCACACTCTATTCAAATTTCATCCAAAAAAAATTTTCAGAATTTTATATGCGTAAATAATGGGAAATATCAAGTACATAAAAGGGAAAAATCTGTCTACACAGAACACATAGTCTAAATTAGAATTCCAACAAATGAACAGAAATAAATGAACAGATAAGAGCATGTGAAAATGGGGCACTAAAAACAACATTTCTGGGGCACCTGGGTGGCTCAGTTGGTTAAGCATCAGACTTCAACTCAGGTCATGATCTCGTAGTCTGTGACTTCAAGGCCTGCACAGAGCTCTATGCTGACAGCTCAGAGCCTGGAGCCTGCTTCAGATTTTGTGTCTGCCTCTCTCTCTCTGCTCCTCCCCCACTTGCACTCTCTCTCTCTGTCTCACTCAAAAATAAACATTAAAAATTTTTTAATAAAAAATATCCCTGCTATCAAGGAAGAAGAATCTCTATAAATATACGCCTGTTCTGCAGTGCACCAAGGTCTTACCATAATAGTGCTAGTCAAGGGAGACTTTCCTTATTTCTTTTCCCTGCCTAAATTCATCCTCAAAACTGTGGAAACCATGCCTAGCAATACATAAAAGAGAATTTTCTGTTTGTTTTTTAATGATGTGGGCTATCATTTTGTTACTTTTAAGGCATATCCCAAATAGTGTATATTTGCTAACTTCGCAGTTTTCCAAAAGTTCAGAATCAATCACTTCAATAGTATTTCAAGCTGTGAGAGGCTCTGGAAGTCATCACTGTAAGAAAATTTATATCATTACTACATGTAAGTTTTGAAACATTCAGTATTTTTAAATTAATTACTTATAGTCATCACATATAGCATAAATACATATGTGTATACCTTCATATATTTATGGTTATCTTTATATAGCTATGTTAGAAGTAGCTATGTTAGAAGAAACAATGTATAAGTGTGTAATGTATACAGATACACTATTATATATATTTTACTAATGTATGTTGGAGAATACAAACACATACATAATATACTTTTAGTTATAATACTAACTAGTTAAATACTAATACTAGTTAAATAATAATTCAGTATTTATATTTAACAATTTAACAATAATAAAATATTTATTTTCACATCTGCTAAAATAAAGTCTTAAATCTAGAGCCTTCAAACTAAAACCTCTTTTTCTTACATGACAGAGCTATTACACAAATCTGACATGCTCAAGTTAATTTGGTGCCAGTGCAGCATAGAAATTCATACATAATTTTGTATTTAAAGAAGTTGCTTTTCAAAAACTGAAAAAGAATCATCTTTTCCACAATACCTACCAGTTACTCAAGTGCTTATAATATCCAAGCCTGAACCAAGGAAACATCATACCTTATTTTTTTTAATGTTTACAACCAATCTTAAGGGATGGACAAATGTTATATCTATCTCTATTGAATAGATAAATTTTGCTTCATGAAAATTTTTTCATTAGGCCATGATCACAGTTAATACTGATGGAATCTATTTTTTAATGTTTTATTTACTTTTGAGAGAGAGACAGCATGAGCAGAGGAGAGTCAGAGAGAGAGGGAGACACAGAATTGGAAACAGGCTCCAGGTTTGAGCTGGCTGTCAGCACAGGGCAGACGTAGGGCTTGAACCCACAAACCGTGAGATCATGACGTGAGCCGAAGTCGGATGCTTAACCGACTGAGCCACCCAAGTGCCCCAATACTGATGGAATGTAGATTCAACCAGGTCAATGTGAATTCAAAGTATTTAACTTTGCATTCACCATATGATGTTGTCCACATTGACAGTCTGCATTCATGCACATGTACTTGTGTGTCTTTGTTAATGAACCAGAAATTGAACATTTGCTGTAAATTGAAATTTTATTAAGCAGTCTCCACGTCCAGACTGGAACCTGGACTGGCTCCGGGCTTGAAATCACAACCCGGAGATCAAGACCTGTGCTGAGATCAAGAGTTGGGAGCTTAATCAACTGAGCCACCAAGGTGTCCCTGTAAATTTAACTTTGTTTATCCTAATAAAGCATCAGATTTTAAGTATTCTGTTTTAATTTTAATTTTAAAATATATAAATATATACTCATTACTATTGGTAACTAGTTGTACATATAGGAATATGTAATTAACTGGGGGCAAAATATTGTATTTCAAAGTATGAGATTCCAATTATTATAAGGTTATCCCTATCAAAACTGGTACCCATCTTGATACTAGTGTCCCCATTTTGATTGTTTGTTTTTATTTTTTTAAGTTAACTTATTTATTTTGAGAGAGACAGAGGCAGTGCATGCAAGGGAGGGGCAAAGAGAGAGGGAAAGAGAGAGAACCCCAAATAGGCTCTACACTGCCAGTGCAGAACCCGGACATGGGACTCTAACTCATGAAACCATGAGATCGTGACCTCAGCTGAAGCCAAGAGTCCAGTGTTATCCAGCTGAGCCACCCAGGCGCTCCTAGTGTCCCTTGTTTTGAAAAAACAATTATGTATTTAAGCTTTTTGTTTGGTTATTAGAATTATATTTCTGAGAACTTAAGTCTCACAGACAAGATAATTAGTAATGAAGTCACGTCATACTAAAGAAATAATGTTAAAAAGTCTGAATACACAAAGATCTCAACTATTACTTTAAAACATTTTTACTTTGATACATGTTTTAAGTTTATTGATTACTCAGATATGTGGCTCCCTTGTCTATTGACAAAATATTCCTATTAAAAGCAAAATATTTTTTCCAACAGAGAAGCATGATTCTAAGTCTCATTACTAAAACTAAAATGTCTTTTTTTCTGCTAGCATATCAAGAGTTTTTACTGATATTAATTTGGGGGTATTTGTATCTTCATATACTGACTTAATAAAATACTGGTTTTCAGTATAGACATTTTCTATCCTTTATAATTTAATGATAGTTACTTGAGATTTAACAAACTCTTAGAAAAGATCCATGAAGCTTCAACAATTAATATTCAAAACATGAATCTGGGCTTAGATTCTAATTTGCTTCTGATGCAATATTAAAGCAAAATATGTATAAAATATTAATGTTATATTAGTTCTGAGTTTATTTTATTTTTATTTTAGAATAAAGCCTCTCTACTTAGATCATTTTATTTTAAAGGACATTTTTAAAGGGCAATTGTACTTCTTGATATCCTAAATAACAATTTAGTAGCAATTAAATGTAGTCATCATGAGAAAAGTATTATCTTAATGCAGTAAAGTTTTTATATTTAAATAAAATCATTATGTATTGAATAAGTGATACAATTTTATTTTCACTTTAGTGTAAAATCAGAAACATTCATCTTTAAATTTCATGTGACAAATGCTTACAATATATAGTTTATCCTATACTACTTAAAAACTACATGTTAAACAGTAATTATATATGGATAAAATTCTCACTGTAGTACTACCTTAAATGTGTAATGGCTTCAGAATTTTTAAATAAAAGTGTAAGATTTTCCAATATCATTTTAACAGAATGAGGAAATTTCACTTTTACTGAAACACACCCATTACCATAAGTTATATAATTGTGTTCTTAAATTAAGTCTTTGTTCTCAGAGCCCATGCCTATGTGTTATGGAAAACATAATTTTTAAATTAGGTCCTGTGACAGGAAATGGTTATTTGCTAGTAAGTTCTTTTTTTTTTGTTCCTAGATGGGCACCGAGACCATGATTCTTAGTATTCTTACAACTAGACATGCCATGCCACTGAGTTCTGGCCATGGGCACACGAGCAGATATGATTCACATCTTCTCCAAGCTGATCCATAAAACATTCCCATGACGTTTCATTCCATTTTTTAATTTGCCGATTGAATGGAGAAAATACTTAAAGACTTTGAAGAATGGAAGCACTCTATATATCTGAATCACTGAGTAGAATGAATTGCTCATGATCTGCATTGGATTGTTTCATGAGGGAGAAATCAACATTTGTTTTGTAGAGCCATTACAATTGCAAATATCAGTAAACTCATTCCACACAGAAAAGGCTTCAGGACAAATAATCAGGACATTTAAATGTATAAAACAAATAAAAATCAGAATTTGGAAATTTTTTTGTAGAGAATATAGGAATATACCTTTAAAGCTTCAAAGTCAGTATTTCTTAAGGTAAAGAGTTACTGAATAGAACATTGTTAGCCCACATGTTTTTGACCTCCAAGCAGCATTGATCCTTCACTCTATCTTAATACTTTTTCACTCGAATTCTGGGACACTACACCCTTTTACTGGTTCCTCATTATCTCATTAACTTCAAAATATTAGCATGTCCTACGTCTGGCTTCTCAAACCTCTCTTCTCTCCTGCTCTCATGGCTTTCTATGTGCTTATATCAATGGCCAGCCTGGGCATCTGCCTTAATCTGTATAAACACATGCAGATGCCTACTCAATATTTCCATTTCTATAAAGCATAGACAACACAAATTAAAGTAGGCCAAGACTAAACTCCTCTATTCCCACTAGCCTTCTTTATCTCAATAAATGGCAACTCCATTCTTGTAGTTTCTCAGGACAAAAACCTTGGCTTCTTTTTTTAACCACTTTTTTTCTGATGTGTCAGCAAATCCTATCAGTCGGACTAAAATATAGTCAGAATCTGAAAGCTGTTATGCACCTCCACAGCTACCCTGGACCAGTGTGAAAATTTTCTAAGTGGTCTCACTGATTCCACGATTGCCACTATTTGTCTATGTTTAACACAAAAGCCAGGATGATTATATTAGAGCATGTGTCTGATCATGTCTCTCTTCTGCTCAAAACCCTCCAATAATTTCCCCTCATGGTATAAAAGGCAAAGATCTCAAAATGGTCTTCAAAGTCAGAATCTGACATCCTCACCCTGGCTACCACTCTGATTTTCTTTTCCTAACTACTCTATGACCAGAGTCTATAGAATACTCTTTGACTTACTCTATGACAAGCAAAGCACATTCCTCCCTAAGGAACTTTACTCATTCTTTTCCCTCTGAATGAGATACTCTTTGACCAGGGACCTGCACATTTCAGTCTTTCATCATTCCTGGTATTTATTCATCTCACTTTCTTAAGATGGCTTTCTCTAGTCATTCTATCTAAAGCTGCACCCCCTTATTCTCACAGACATAATTCCCTCTTTTTGATTTATTATCACCTATCAAGATATGTCCTTCTAACACACTTTTTACCTTATTGATTGTCACTATTCCCAACACACACATATACACTATACACTATTTTCTGTAGCAACAGAGATTTTTATCAGTTTTGTTTCAAGCTATAAACCATAACCTACAACATATAGCAATACATATGTTACTGAATACATAGTATATCAGTCACCAGATCGGCAGCAATGAGAAGCTTGACAGTACCAAGTGTTAACGAGGATGTAGCACAGCAAGATTTCTTCCACATGGCACATGTGTTTGCAAAATTTGGTATAACCCCTTTGGAACCAAATTGGTCTTAACACTAGTAAAATTGAAGATGAATTCACCTATGATTGAGAAGTTCTAATCCTGGACAAACATCCTAGAGAAATTTTACAGGTGTGCAAGATATGTTTTATGTAGGTTGGTTACAGCAGCATTATAATAGCAAATCTGGAAAATATCAAAGTCATTCTTCAAAGGGAAATGAATAAATAAATTGTGTGGTACAGGTATAGTGTGAAGTAGTGAAAATAACTGAATTGCTGCTACGTGCATCAGTATAAATGAATATCACAAAAAATTGCATTTAGTGTAACAGCAAGTTAATAAAAAAGATATCCAATGTAATACACAAACTTCAAACTTTTATAAAATAATACAAAAACATGCATATATGTGCAAAACAATTATAAGCAAAAGGGAAAGTTATAAACTTCTGAATAATGTTAACCTTGGAGGGAAAGAAACATTGACAAGGAACCATTAAACATCTTCAAAGTCATTTCTTAATCATGTATGTTGACACATGCTTCTTTCTCTTAGAATGAATTTTTTAATATGCAACATTATTTAAAATCTATATTTTAAAAAGACTGAATGGAAATTTACTTTTATTCAGCTATCAGCATATTAGGAGCATATTATGGACACTTCTGTATGCTAAATACCTTGAAAGCAGAGATGAGTACCATATATCTTTTCTGCAATGGAAGTTACTATTCAGAAGTTTTAAAAAGAGGTCAGAATTTTGTTCTTCCATAGTTACAGGTAGTGAATATGTGTCATGCTGTCTCCTTCCCCTTCAATGCCTATGGCAGACTGCACTAAGCAGGCAAGGCGATCTTCACTCTGACCCTGAAAACAGGCGAGAATTTTCAACACAATGCTTCAGGCTGCCATTATTAATTGCTTAGAGTTGACACTCAATTTTAAATGTGTGCTCTCCCGGATCTTTCACATTTACAGGCTTTCAAAATGTATCATTTCCAGATTTTCGCGAAGAAGCATTGATATGCATGTTGTATAAAGTGAAAAATAGTTCAAAATAATCATTTAATTATTTTTCCATAACAACATTATTTTCCTACTACCTTTGAAATTTGGTAAAATGCTTTTAAGATGTAATTATATTTTGAGACACATAAACCTATTTGAGAAAGATCATTGTTGATACATAAACAAGCACATATAAAAATAACATTTAGAGACACCATTTTGTGTATAATTGAGAAGATTCATTTCTATGCATTTTTTTTTACAAATGAATCTTGATAAATGAATTTTTATGTGTTCCAACTGACTTGACTCACAGTACAAAACATAAAACAACGTATCAGAGCCTAAATGCAAAGTGATAACAATAATAAAAAATACCTAACATATTTTTAATAAAATAGATTACAATAGCCAGTTAGATTACACTAACAAAATTTACTACGGCATTGGATTTAGGATATTAAAGAAGAGGAATAAAGTCTGTCTGTCTCTGTGTTTTGGGACTGAAAAATACTAAGCAAGATATAATTTACTAAGAATGGTAAATTTATGGGAGGCCCCAGATGTTCACAAATAAAATGTGAATCACATGTCACTGTTAAAATAATGCATTGTTGGGGTTAGTAAAAGTATATGTGATCTAGTTAACATAATTGACTAATCAGAATACCATGGTATTTAACAACATAGACTTGGAAGTATGCAAACTTAAAAGCATGGACGGTCTTTCAAGTTATATCACGTTATCACCTTGTCCAATTAGCTGTGCCACCAATCAAAGTATTCTCTTTTCTCATTTCTTTCTCAGATAAAGGCAATGAGGAATGGACCAATAATAATCATACCTGATATAAAAATTAGCCATAGTACTAGTAAGAATTATTTCATAAAGACAGATATAGTTTTATTAATGCTCACAAAATAAGTAACCCATCAATTTCCCCAATATTAATGACCTTTAGAAATGCTGCATTTATCATATTCATGTTTAGAGGAAATGTACATAATCATAAATACTTAAGTCTTTAATTTTGAATACATGCATCATCACTTTTGGTTACTTTATATTGAGAAAAATTTATACAATAAATTTAAATATTCCCTCCTGGCCTGTCAGAACAAAAAAAGTAGATTAAAATATTACCAGTTATCAACTGATCAAGAAATGTGTGTGTGTGTGTGTGTGTGTGTGTGTTAACTAATTAATTGGGACTTGTTAATGGTCATTGTCAAGTCTCTATTGTTATACTCTGTATGAGAAGAGAACATAATTAAGATGATTATTTAGAAATTTCGAAGAAAGAACTCATTAAAAAAATAAATTATGCAAATGAGTGTCTGCACACACATCGCCAAAAAAATAAGGACTAGTACAACTTAAGAGGACTACAAAGATATTCAGTTAACAAACATGACTATTAATTAAATATTCTTCCTTATTTTTCCTATAACATACTTGAGTCTATGTAATCATAGCGAATAAGAATTTATACCAATCATACCCACTGATTGCCTTACTTTTCATTTTGTCTTTCCCGCCCCAAAAAAACTCTTCCTAATTTACTTGAGGAAGATATCAATTTTCACCTGGAAAACTCAAGTTTCTAAATAGGCGTTCTACCCTAGCACTTGGTATTTAATTGTTATCTTTGACAGCCTTTGATTCAGAATTAATTAGATCAGACTATATCAAAGTTAAGAATTAAATTAACCTAAATGTGAGCTATTCCAAATTAACATTTGAGGTCCTTTTCCCTTTTGAAAGTAATGATAATAAACCTCAGCTAGGTATTGTACTTTTTCTTAGGAGAGCAAAATTACCTTTAAAGGAGCAACCTCCTTTTAATCTGAACCTTAGTCACGGGATTTAAAATGTTTTTACATCTGTGTGTGTTTCTGTCAATATTTCATAATCATGGTGTCTAAGATAAATATTGTCTACCTCTGTCGAAGAAAGAGAATAGGAATTTATAATTTAGATGTAAAATTGAAATTAAAAAAGAGTTATAGTTTACCACAAAGCTCAGAACCAAGTGCATCTAAAAATAAAGCATAGCGGGAAAGACCTCCCGTTTGCCCAGACAACACTGCTGTCTGACTGTTGCATAGTTAGAACTGGGCAACATACTGCTTTAATTTGTGGGTATACCAAAAATTACAATAGTTAATTTTCCCCCAATTACCCAGTAAATTTGAGGTATGCCAGTCACTCTTTGTTACACACGAATGCTATTTTTCTGGACGATATGATGAGTAGATGATAAATACATTGCCCTTTTGAGTTTCTAATGATCTAGAGATGAAAGACTTCGGAGCCCAATTATCGTTTCTTTTCCTATCCAAATCTTTTATACATAACTTTTTAAATAATAAACCATATTTTTATGTGTATTATGGAATCATGAAGGGAATATAAAATGAACAAGACACCTTTCCCAAACCGCATATATGTTTTATGAGATTATTCATTGGTTTTCAGCAGAGTTGTGATACAGTCTTTGGGCATTCTTAAACTCCCAGCCTAAAAGAGGAAATGATCTAAACATTAAAATGAAAAACAAAAACAGTACACTTTTAAAGAATCTGAGATTTGTGGCCAAAATTTTACATCTTCCTCCTTTGATTCCACGAGACCAAATCTCCAATATTCTAAACAAGCACTATGATTTGATCAGAGTAACTGCAGGGATACCGTATGAGGCATCTTAAAAGAAGTCTGGTCAAAGGAAATGTTTCAATGCTATTGACGCTCTCCCCATTCTTTAAAACTTGATCTCCGTTGCTAATATAATTTTTTAAAGCACATGAAAAATTTATAGTCAGTAAAATTTTCAAAACAAAAACATGCTTAGTATTCCTGTTAATGGTTTCTCCTTTCCCTTAGTTTATAGATTATTATTTTATTGGTTAAAATAGAGCATTGATTCCATGTGCTAAGCTCTCAGATGTTTCTCTTTTGATAAAGGTTAGTTTAAATGTGGCCAACTATTTCTGGATCCTCAAATTATTTTTAAAAAAGTGAATATTATTATCTACATAATATACTAAATAGAGATTTCAAATGGTAGTGTATATAATATATTTTAATAAGGCATAGACTCTGATAAAAGAGATTCCTTAAATAAGGTGGTGATTAGACTTGATGGCAGAATATTTTAATATTTTAGCAGAAATCACTAAAGTAGTGGAATGTTCTCCATGCTATAAGAAGCAATAAATTTAATAGCTTTTCAGTATTTATTATTTTTATTATTATTGTTATTATTTTGTAGTCTCAGCTTTAACAGAAAAGAATTGGTATCCAGATATAATTTCTTCACATTTTTGTTCCAAAAATAGACCATAGATAGGTACATTTTCAGTTATTGAATTTTTAATGACTTTTCTTAGGGGCAAAATAGTATTACCACTTAATACTGGATTACAAAGAAAAGCCTATTTCTGAAAGAATTTTTACTTCATAAGGGTAGCAGTGTCTGGAAATTACATGAATGGGCTTCATTCTCTCTTTCAAGTCTGAGTGGATGAGAATAAGATGTTTCATGTATAGAAGAAATATTTCCCTCTGCTCATCTCCAATTCAGTTTCCTTGAATAGAGAGAGGCATGGCTTGTCCCAAAGAAAATGTACACCTATAAAATGTATTTCTTGGGGCACCCGGGTGGCTTAGTCGGTTAAGCGTCTGGCTTTCGCTCGGGTCATGATCTCGCGGTTCGTGGGTTCGAGGCCTGCGTCAGGCTCTGGGCTGACTGCCAGCTCAGAGCCTGGAGCCTGTTTCAGAGTCTGTCACTCCCTCTCTCTCTGACCCTCCCCTGCTCATGCTGTCTCTCTCTCTCCTAGAAATAAATAAATAAGACATTAAAAAAATAAATAAATAAAAAATAAATGTATTTCTGGTATACTACTTAAGTAAATAAGCATCTATTCATTTTCTTTTCTGCACTTTTGGGTAAACATGTTATTATGGAAATTTTCAAACATATATAAAAGTAGAATAATATAATAACCCCCCACATGCATAACTATCAGTCACCTATCACTCAGCTTCAATAATTACAAACAAATGCCCAAAGACTTTTATCTACAACCCTTAACTCCTTCCCTTCAATTATTTTGAATAAAACTTTGTATCATGTATATTTGGTGTATAAACATATCAGTGTGTTTTTCTAAAATGGAAGGACTTATTATAAGGCACTTCAATACATTATACACCTAAAATGGTTTAATTCCTAAACTACCCAGTTTTCACAATTGTCCCATAATGTTTTAGAGTTAGTGTGAAAACCATATTCAGATTAACTTTGCATGTTGCAAGGAATTGATATGTTTTAGTCTCATTTAATTTACAAGATCCCCTGCCTTTATCTTGTATATCTTGTAAACTGGCAGTTAGAAAATATTTTTTTAATTAATAAGGTTTAAGTTTTCTATGAAAATATTGCATAAATAATGTGGTATAATTCCAATAGAAAGGATATAATATTTGTTTTTCTTTCTTAGTGATGATCATTGATTGCCTAAATTCATTTATTAAAGAAAGGTCATAAAACTAGTGGCTTAGAAGTACCTCGGTGGCTCCTTCCGTTAATCATCTGACTTCATCTCAGGTCATAATCTCCAGGTCGAGCCCCATGTCAGACAATGTGCTGACAGCTCAGAGCCTGGAGCCTACTTCAGATTCTGTGGCTCCCTCTCTCTCTTCCCCTTCCCCACTAGCACGCTGTCTCTGTCTCTCTCATCCTCTCAAAATAATAAATAAACGTTAGAAAAGGTTTTTTAAAAAAAATAGTGGTTTAAAAACTCTGTCAATCTGGTGCTTCCTCACAGCCTGGGCAGGGTTTCCTTTAACCGCAGGTTTGGGCATAGGGTGCCTCACATAAGGAGAACATCAGGTGCCAGAGACCTGTTTTGCTGTGTATTTTGATTTCATCTGCATACAAATGTATGAATTTACCACTGTAGACTGAGGAGATGGGGAGTGGAGAAGTGTTTGTACTTGCTGTTCCAAACAGATGGTACTATATTTTTGCTTTCGAAGTTCAGTTATATAACATGAATAAATGACCTTGCCTTTATAGCCTCAAAGAAAATTAAAAAAAAATTAATGATTATTTTTCCACAGAGAGAGAGAGATAGAGAGAACGAGAGGAGGAAGGAGGGGAAGAGAAAGAGGGAGACACAGAATTCGAAGCTGACTCCAGGCTCTGAGCTGTCAATACGAAGCCCAACACGGGGCTCAAACTCACAAACTGGGAGATCATAACCTGAGCCGAAGTCAGACACTTAACTGACTGAGCCACCCAAGTGCCCTGAAAATTTTTTTATTTTATCAATTTTTATTTATTAGTTAGCTGAAGTATTTCATAATGAAAATCCTGTCTCAACTACTAGTTAGTTAACCTAGAATAGTTGTATTCTATTTTACTCTGTCTGCTAAGTTTTTATTTAACATGTTGTCTCTCTGATATCTTTCAAAGGTAAATTAAACATATAATTTATTGTCTAAACCTGGATACGTTTTAAGCAAAAGGGGATACTATCAATAATCATACTGGGACAACAGAATAAGCTAGAGTGGCCCCCCCGCCCCTTAGTAAACTAAAATGTATAGTCACCCTGCTCAAAGATGATCAACAGGGCTTTTGGTTTTTATTTCATTCTGCCTTTTAAATTATCACCATAAACACATATAACCAAACATATTTGAGGCATTTCAATACTTGCAATTATTATGCATATAGGTGCTTTGATAAAGTTTGTGACAGAGTTTGGGCATGACCTCACAAGTCCTTATAATCTTCCTTTCTTTGTAGTTTGATAAGGTTTTCTAGGATCATCTCATACAGTGCATTCTCCAAATGTGGAATCATCATTTTCTCCAAGGATTCTTGCTTCCTCGCTGTTGGAAAGATATTTAGACACCAAAATCAGGTTACTGGATATTTATAAATGTTGGTTTGTCTATGGTTTCTAGGACTTTTTGGTGGACAGCGCTAGAAAATATTCTTCAAAGATAAAATATATTATGAAATCTTAATTCTATATTTTATTTATATTCAGGACTAGGGGGTTTTAGCTTAACTTCATTTTTAATTTTTTTTAATGTTTATTTGTTTTTGAGAGACAGAGACAGAGCACAGGAAGGGGAGGGACAGAGAGAGAGGGAGACACATAATCTAAACCAGGCTTCAGGCTCTGAGCTCTGAGCACAGAGCCCTATGAGAGGCTCAAACCCACAAGCCGTGAGATCATGACGTGAGCAGAAGTCTGACGCTTAACATACAGAGCCACTCAGATGCCCCAACCTCCTTAATCTTATTAGTGTATCTTGTTTCTGAAAATCCACCTTCTGAACGATACCAACAGCTTGTTAAATACATAAACAAGGGATATTTAATTTTTTAATCTTTATTTTTTTTTGAGAGAGAGAGACAGACACAGACAGAATGTGAGTGGAGGGAGGAAAGGGACAGAGAGAGAGGGAGACACGGAATCTGAAGTGCGCTCCAGGCTCTGAGCTGTCTGCACAGAGCCCGACACACATGAACCCAGGAGCTGATGCTTGAAACCAGGAGCTGTGAGATCATGACCTGAGCTAAAGTCGAATGCTTAACCGACTGAGCCATGCAGGCACCCCTAAACTAGAGATATTTAGCAAATTTCTGCATTTTAAAGTGTTCTTGAAATAGTTCTTCAATATATCAGCTTGATATATTATTTGATTTATTTCATTTTGCTTTAAATTTTTACAGATACTTTTTTAAAGGGATTTTTAATTGTGGAAAATATTCACATGACTCCAAAGTCAAATCAAGAAAACAGATATATTCAGAGAGGTCTAGCTTCTATTGCAAACACACACACACACACACACACACACACACACACACATACACACACACACTCACATCATTTCTCTCATATGGATAACTATTTCTCAAATATTATAGTTGTCTCCCTCCCTTTTCAAATTTTGACATAAGTAAATGTGCCTTGCGTATTTATATCCACCGATCTGTCTTGGAAAAACAGTTTCATACTATATGTGTTCTTCTGCTTGCATTTTTTTAAACCAATATGCCTTGAAACTACTTCACAGTCATACAGTTACTTTTTTAAAACTATTTGGTATTCCATTGTACGACTGTAGTTTCATAGATTTCAGTCCACCATAGGTGGCCAGTAAGCTGTTTTCAGTCTTTTGCTCTTTTACATAGTACTACATTTACAGTCTTCTGCACATGTCTCTCATATATTTGTCACATAAGTTAAGAAGAGCTTCCCAAAAGGGAGAGTGCTGTATGAAAAAGTAAAAGGATAAATGCATCATTAATATTACTAGATATTACCTAAATACCCTTCCACTGGAATTGTATAATTTTCCATGACTATCAACAAAAATGCTGATTTTACCACAGATTCAACATTTTCTATTGTCAACCTTTTGAAGATCTGGGATTTGGTATATTAGTGAACTTCTAATTTGTATTTCTCTTATTATGAGCAAACAGAACATTTATTAATGTAATTTGGGGATATCTGCATTTCTTTTATAAATTGTTGCCGTTTATTTCCATCTATATTTAACCAAAGTTATCAATTGTTTCCCTTATTATTTATGCATTTTAAAAATTATTATGAAATGTATCCCTATGCTCATGTTATAGAGAGAAGCACTGATATTTTCTTCTAGAATCTTTATGTTCTCACATTTACATAGAAATTTATGATGAATTTGAAAAATTTTCTTTTATTTGTTATGTTACAAAGGAATACAACCTTATCTTCTTTTATTAGTGGACTATCCATTTATATTATCTGCACTGGCTTTAGAAAGAAGCTACATTTAAATATACAATTATTTTTCTGACTTTTTTGTTTCTTTTATTTTTCCTTATTTTATTTTATTTTTTTCTTTTTCCATTTTTTTTATGGTTTCAGGAGTGGAATTTACTGATTCATCACTTAACATATAACACCCAGTACTCAATCCTATTTAATGCCCATCACCCATTTAGCCCATCCCTCCACCCAATACCCCTCCAGCAACCCTCGCTTTGTTCTCTGTTTTTAAGAGTCTCTTATGGTTTGCCTCCCTCTCTGTTTTTATCTTATTTTTCCTTCCCTTCTCCTTTGTTCATCTGCCGTGTTTCTTAAATTCTACATATGAGTTAAATCATATGATATTTCTCTTTCTCTGACTGAATTATTTTGCCACATCGATTTTTCAGGCTAGAAATTACAGTTTAATTATGATGTCTTTATATATTTTATAATGTCAAATGGGTTAGCCACCCTCCATTTCTTCTCCCCACTTCATTTCCAGATCAGAATTTTCATGGTTGTCTTCGCACATTTCTAGTGCATGAAATTCATGCTTTTTCTATTATCTCTGTATCATCTACCTGTCATCATCTCTAATATAAAAAAAGCCTTTTCTTCTATCTTAGATTTTATCCTTTTTTTGGTAGTATACATGAAGACTCATTCTTTTTTAACTTTATAAGCTGCTATTTTATCAAATTGTCTTAATTTTATAATAGTTTTCCCCATGGGTTCCTTTGGGCTTTTCAGATGTATTATCCTATCCTGCTAGATCAGACACAGCATTTCCTCTACCACTCCAATTCCTGTGCTTCTAATTCTTTTCCGTTTTCTAACTACATTGCTAAATGTCTACAGCCTATATTCTGGGGGGTTGGTATTTTTATATTTTTCTGACTTTAGCAGAAAACCCTTTTCTATTTCCATATTAAGTAAGAGGCTGATTTGGTCTAAGGTACATACCTGATTATGTTAAGTATCCTTATGATTCTGTTGTACTGAGGGTTTTTAAATATAAAAGGGTAATGAATTTTGGCAAATATGTTTCCTGAAGTTACAGAAATGATTATATAATATTCATTCACCAAGCTCAAATGTATTAATTCAATGAATAGCATTAATGGATTTCTTAATATGAAACTGTATTCATCTCTGAAATAAACACCTCTTGAACATGCTACATAATTGGCCATACTTTATTAGGGATATTTACATTAATAATAATAAGTAAGATTGATCTATAGTTTTCTTTTTTGCGTCACTTATCTTTGATATATTTAGGAACTCATTGGTATATACTCCAATGCATAGGTGGGAGAGGAGCAGAAGAAGAGAGAAAGAGAATCTTAAGCAGCCTTCATGACCTGTACCAGCCCTGAGCCAGACATAGGGCTTGATCTCATGACCTTGGAATCATGACCTGAGCCAAAATCAGATGGTTAACCAATTGACCAACACTGCTGGCCCTTTTTCTAGAGTTTTAAAAATTGACCTTGTACTTTACAAGGACTGTTAAATCTGTTTCCTTCCTCCACTTTTGTCTGAACACTTCTCTCCCTTTGCTTCTCAGGTCCCTGACCTTCTCAATTTAGATTGTACTACCCTCAAACTTTTCTCAGTACAGGCTTTCAATAAAATAGAGCCACAGTAATGGAATGTATATGATGATATATATGTGATTATGTGATTATGTTGAATGAAATTGTAGGCTGGTCTTGGAGTTTCTCTCCTCCTTGGTGCCCCACATAACCCACACCCCATTTCTCTTATTGTTAAAATGTTACATCACCATAGCACAATCCATCACAAGTAATACCATATTGGCCCATGGCAATTAACTAAACTCCACACTTTATTCATGTTTTATTACTTTTTCCTTCAAGTCCTTTTTCTGATCTATGATATTATATAGGACCCCACATTATGTTTAGTCACCATGTCTTCTTAGCCTTCTCTGGACTGTGAAATTTCTCACATTTTTCTTGGTTGATGACCTTTAAAGTATTGAAGAATATTGGTCAGCTATTTTGTAGTGTGTCTTTTCATTGAGGTTCCTCAATGTTTTTCTTATGATCAGACTGGGGTGATGAGTTTTAAGAGGAGGATATGATCATATCATATTAAAGGTATCCCATCAGACAGGCTTATCCCTGGTTATGGTAACTGTGCTCAATGGGCCAAGTATTGTTTGCCGTGTTTCTCTACTGTAAAATGACTGTTCCCTCTTTCATTCTCTAATCTTCGAAATAAGTCACTCAGCACAACTCACACTGAAGAGGTAGAAACTTAAGCTCTACCTCCCTATGAAGGAAGTATTTTCATAAATTATTTGGTATTTTTCTCTATAGGAGGTTTGTCTCTTGTCCTTTATTTTAAAAATAGTATTCAATCATGTAATAATTTCAGTATTGACTCCTGGGTATTCACTTCTTACTTTCAGCAGTAACGCAATACTACATTGGATATTTTGTTGCACAAAATATCCCAGCTTTGTCCACTGGGAGCTCTTTCAGGTTATCTCTGTGTCCCTTTGACATGTCCCAATCCATTATGATTTTTAGTTCCTGCTTATTTATTTTAAGACACGACAAGATGACTGAGGCTCACTTGGGTATTCCCTGGCCCTTCCCTGACACAGCTTTTTCTCCAAGGATCCCTGGTTCCTTTTATTCTCAAATTGTATTGAAACTAAGATGTGGACACTAGGTTTGCTCATTCTTACTGAGTGTCATCGCTTCTATGTCCTCTCAGTGGACAGAGGTAGGAAATACACGTAGATATTAACTTATGTACACATATACATATATAGTTATTTCTGTATCTATATGGCTGTTTATATTAAGCTAAACATGAAGTCATATTGATATCTTTGACTTCAGTGTGTTATGACCTCATTAATTGTAGCCTTTTCCTTTGCCTATCTGCTCCTCTGTCTCCAAAAGCGAGAAGCCTACCTTCTACCATTTACCATCCACCTACTTAATTCTAGTATCCATGTATGGCAGTGTCAGAATTGTTAACTCATACCCACATGAGAAACAACTCTGCCGATAGAAAACAGAGTTTATATGTAGTGTCTTTTGTCTTTAGTCTTAGAGTCTGCAGTCAAAACACTGCTTTCCAAAGCTACTCAAGTCAGAAATCTTGTTCTTCCCCCCCCAGTAATGGACGCTGCGTTAAGATGCTAAGCTTGTGGTAATTTGTTAACAACAAGAGAAAACAGATAGATCTTTATTCCTGAAAACTTTTTGTTGGCTAGTTTTGAGATTCATGGGTCCCAGAGCATTTCATAATCAATGAAACCTACTGCAACTTCCTTGCCTGTACTCCACATTGCAAGTTGTGAAGCCCATCCCCTACTTGAGCTGCTGTTCTAACCAGTCAACTGGGCCTCCATGCAACTGTTGGTGAATGTGTGGTCCACCAGCTCTTGATGATCTCTCTTTACCTAATACTACTGGCAATTAAAGAAATACTTTCCCACATGCATATGCTGTTAAATTTCTGTGGGTTTGATTTTTCTCCTATTTCTCTGTTCTATAGGTGTTTAAGGAGGTTCCAAAAATATACTCATATCTTGGCCACCTTTCCATATTTTTGGTTGTTTTTTCCATCAGAACTTTTTATTTATTTATTTATTTGTTTATTTATTTATTTATTTTTACTTATATGCTAAGTTGAATTGAAATAATTTTTTTTTTTAAAAAGGAAATATGGAAAGACCAAACCTGTTCCTATACATTAAACTCCTTCGGATTAATAGGTTGGCTGCAGAAATTCTTGTCAGGACATTGCTCAGTGTCGTATCTGTTTTTTACTATTTGCTGTAGAGGAAGGCAAGTTAGTATGACTACCCATTCTTTCATTCTTTCATTTTGTTTTTTGCCAACTCAACTGTGCCAATGTGCTGGAAATGGATAAATCTTAACATAATTTTAGTATATCAAGAAATACATAAATAATTTTTTTAGAGTTAAAGAAGTATTTACTTATTTATTTAGGAGTGTGACCATTGATTCTCTCTCCAAAGTGTTCTTTTCATAGAATGAAAACAGAAGGAGTCTTTAAAGTCTTCTTTTCTTATGTAAATGGGTAACTTTCAAATTAGAGTCTAAGTTGAAAATTTTTTCTTGCCATGTCACAGAAAATAGCTGCTAGGTGATTTTGTATGTAATACTATTAAGTGTCCTTCAGCGTTACTGACAATATTTGTTGTCCACTGCTGGGCTTACAAGGGACTTTTGTCATCAGCATGATGATGAGAAATAATGGAGGCCCACAAAAGATTCTATATATTGCAGTTAATTACAGAGACGGAATTAGAATTAGGAACTTCAACTTAGTAACATAACTACACTCAGCACACTCTGCTGCCTCTCTTACATCATGCTGAAGTTTCTTCTCTTTTCCAGTGAGGAATAGGATTGCTGCCTTCAAGAAGCACCCAGTTGTTTCAGGAAAATAAGTAAGTATTCCAGAGAGTAGAATTTCACAAGCAAAGGCAAATGAATGTGGAAATCTGAGCATTTTGTTATTCTGCTTATGTAATATTTTGATTATTTTTTACTATGATGAATTAACTTAATGCCTAGATCAGTAATTCTTATTCTTATGTATGGATCATTTTAAGATCTTTTTTAACATTCTGGTGTATTAAATTTTAAGTGATATCTAAGAGTTTGTATTTCTAATTTCTACCAAGCCCTCAGGTGATGCTACTTTGAATAGCAAGGGCCTAGAAGACTTATTAAGGATCCAAGTAGCTGTGTATCTCCTAATTTTAAACAGATACACACACACACACACACACACACACACACACACACACACACTCTATATACATATATAGAGAGAGACAGAGAGATAGAGAGAGACAGAGAGATAGAGTGAGACATATTTTCATGAGATTTAATAGGATTTATGTCCCAAAAATGTTAAGAACCATTAGTCTACAAGATAGAGTTCAAATTCCCTAGGATAAAATGTAAATTCCTACATAACACTCCTCATTGTATTTTCCTTCAGTGTCCTTTATGCAGTCTAGTTATGCTCAAAACTTATCATAAGGTTTAAAATTGTATATGATTCTTAATAGTTCCCACTTCAAGTAGAATTAGAATCTCCTTTTGTTCTCATAAATTACTTTCATATACCTGCATTCTTTCTTCAGCTAACACTTATTATAAACTTTATTCGTATATTATATTTTGTGCCAAATCTTTGGGTTATAAAAATATGCAATAGTTTCAACCTGTGGCGTTACTGTAATTATTTGTTAGAAGATACTTTATCTAGTAAAGTGTTCTCCTTGAACATTTGCCAAGTATTGGTTGGTTAAATAAATAGGAAAGAAGAAAGAAAGAAAGAAAGAAAGAAAGAAAGAAAGAAAGATGAGAAAGGTAGATGAAGGGAAGAAAGGAGAGCAGAGAGAAAGGAGAGAGGAAGGAAGAAGGGAAAAAAAGAAAGAGAGAGAAGGAAGAAAGAAAAGAAAGAAAGAAGGAAGGTGTTGAGGTGAAAAGACCCAGCATCGCAGGTGTGAAAGGGCAGGGTTGGAAAGCCTGAGGACTATGAGCCATACTGCGGGGAGTTAGGAAGACCACACCCTATTGCTACTGCAGCTATGATGTATGAAAGATCATGAGATATGTTATTTTAAAATACTGTTTTGAGAGTGATAGAATCAGAAATTAATCTAAGGAAAAATGTTATGGGGAACTATTATAACATTGTGTTTTTTCCCTGTCACACACATTCTCTGTTAATGGTATGAGAACTATTTAGAATAAATAGTTTAGATCTTTTTCCAAATTTCTGGTTTAGAAAGATCAGAGGATAATCCAATAGGATAGACAGGTAGTAGACAAGAAAACCCATGTTCAAGATGGTTGTGGGAGACTGCCCCTCATTTATTGGTACAAAGCATTATTTGGTTTTCTCAAAACATCTGTTCTCTAGGCTTATAGGGCATCAGACAGAATTCACAAATATTGGCCTACAATGTGTAAGGGTTATTTCATGATAGTTGGTATTTGGGGGACTTGTTGATGCTAGACATACTCCTTTGTCACTGGCATCCTCACACAGCTACAAAAAATAGAGGCGCAGTGGGAGAAGCTGGCAGAAAAATTTACCACAAAACTCTACCCCTGGGATATGTCCATTTGTTTGAGAATCCCTGTGGCATGTATTGCATGAAAATCAACTAAAAATAAATAATTACTGTACCATACAAAGCCGTGTGAAGAAGTTTGATGAAATGCAGATTGAAATCATTTACCAAGAGCTTACAAAAGAATTCACCAGATACATCTCTAGACATCTGAAGTTTCACTTCATGAAAGGGCTGTAGAGAATATTCCTTGTCCACCTCACTGTATTTAATTCCCTTTTGCTCATTGTGCCAAGGTCTGGCCTCATCAGATGCATGCTATTCCTGGTGAATTGAAGAGAAGTTGTATAGATACCCGGCCATTATTAATCACTGCCTCTATTGTCAAAAACTATTTCCTGATATTTTATCTCATTCTATCTAAAAATTATTCTGATGTATTTATGGTTTGCTTTTCTTTTGTACTACAATTTGGCATATGAAAATGGTGCTCTACAAATCAGAGAGTAGTGAAAGTAATAATTTGTCCACACAAATTAGACTCTGATGTACTACTATTCTCCAATGTCTCTCATATTCGCCTTTGTGTTTCCAACCACTGTGGATTTTTTTTTTAGATGTGCAAAGAAAATTGCAGCTATTTAAAATAACCTAGAGAGGGAGAACTGTAGGCAATATCCTAACTACCTTAGCCCTTTACATTTCAGCACTCTTGTTGCCAAGGAAACCACTTGGGACTTTAGGGAAATTTGTGGATATTTAAAATGGATTGTGCCTGTACACAGATAGACACTTGCACAATTCACATTGCAGAATACAAAGCTTCCAGTCTTGCAATATGAAGCCTGGAATCTCAAGGGCTGAAGATGTGAAATAACAAAATGCAAAGACTTATTCACTTATATTCCAAAGAATGTGCTGTATATAGTATTTTAGATTACTATTAGGCTAGGCTGTTTAAAAAAAAAGTAAAATCTAGCCAGAAGAGTAAAGAGTGCAATATAAACCTTATAAACATTACATTTCCATTTGTATTTGTGATTTGCAAGTTCAACACTGCATCAGCATTTTAACAATTAATTCCCAAGATATATTTCAGTTTTTAAAATCTATGAAGGAAACCAAATGCATTCTTTACTGGCGCCCTGTTGGAAACTGGCTGAACTTTACAGAAATGTGGACATGAATCTTTCTTCACCATACTGTGAGCAAAGTGCAGAGATTCGAGAAGGATAAAGGTAGGCTAACATATCAAAACCCCCAAACTAGTTTTTCAGCTTCACTGTGTTTGTGTCTGGCCTCTTATTTTTTATTCTTTTATAAATTGCTGCTGAAGATGTGCTGTCTCTAGTGAGACAACCAGCTGCAGAGTAGAAAGCAGATCTACAAATTGACTTGCAAATATTACCTTCACATATTCTCATGGTTCCATTTTGAACCTATACTCAGTTTCTTACTCATCCCAGACATGCAGGTTGAATATTACATACCCTCCGTATGTGCTCATCATAGGGGATATTGGGCTTCACCTTGTGTATTTAAGGAATACCACGGTCCCCGTCTATGCATCTTTTTAAAAATATTTAATTATTTTTGAGATAGCACAAGTGGGAGAGAGGCAGAAAGAGAGGAACAGAGGAATCCAAGCACGTTCTGCACTGTCAGCACAGAGTCCAAGGTGGGGCTCTAACCCACGAGCTGTGAGATCATGATCTGAGGTGAAGTTGGATGCTCAAGGAACTGAGCCACCCAGCTGCCCCCCACCAATGCATCTTAATGGACTCTAGAACACCTGTGCAACAGGTCTGCAAAGCAGTAAATATCTGCCCAGACAATGTATGTGCTTTGTTTTCACAAAGATTTAACTGGGGTTTGGTGACATAGAAGCTTCCGCCTTCCTTTTCCGGAGTGTGAATAATGAAAATCTGTGAGGTCTGAAGTAAAAGATAAGATGCAACTCAAAAATAAACAGTGTGTAAACCTCCTAATAATTTAATGGTATGAGGTGTTGCAACTTCCATCACTTTTATCTTTGGATATGTGTTTCAAATGAAAAAGTAGACAACTGGGGCGCCTGGGTGGCTTAGTCGGTTAAACGTCCGACTTTCACTTAGGTCATGATCTCGCGGTTCGTAGGTTCGAGTCCCGCGTCGGGCTCTGTGCTGACTGCCAGCTCAGGGCCTGGAGCCTGTTTCAGTCTGTGACTCCCTCTGTCTATAACCCTCCCCTGCTCACGCTGTCTCTCTCTCTCCTAGAAATAAATAAAAATATAAAAAAAGAAAAGAAAGAAAGAAAAAGTAGACAACTATATATACATCGCTTTTAAATACTAGCTGGAGATTCATAATGAGCCCAAGTGGCTAACCACTATTCTGTTCCAAATCCCTTCTAAGGTAGTTAAAATGATACAAAAATTAGGGAAATGATGCACCCATCCCAGAAGTTAATAGAAGGTATTATTTAACTGAAAATAACACAGAGGAATTCAGCTAGATATAGTTCAATTGAAAAAAATAATGAGTAAAAGCAGAATGACAATGCAGAAAGACAAGAGATAATTATTTGGACGCAGCAGAAGCAGCTTAATTGATAGGGGCACAGTGCTAGAGACAAGGTTGGCCTATGGGAAATGCAGAGAGCCTTGAGATCTTTTTTCTCTTTTTCTCCAGGACAAAGAACATTAGAAAGAAATTCCCAGGGGATGCCTAGGACACCTCCAAATAAAAGAGATTACTGGACATCAACAGCTGCCCCCCACCCACATGACGGGCATTTCACTGCATTCGTGGGTTTACCACCAGGTACAACAGGCACCGACATCACTTGGTCAGTGAGAAAGGAAAGGTTAGTATACCCCCTCAATTTTGGAAAAAATGTTGGTCATTGAGAATATCTCATCATTCAAGTTTGGGTAACAACAACACCATAGCAAATAGCTTATAAAAAGATTGTAGCTAAGAGGAGGTGAGCACAGCACCTCAAAATCAGAGAATGAAACTACTTTCGAAGTCAAATAAATACTACAGAAGAAGTAAGTAGATTTTAGAAAGTGTCTGCTTTGTCTTTCAGTACAAAGAGAAAGAAATGAACACCATGAAACAAGAGATGAAAGATGAGAAGGATAAGACAATAGACAGAGATAGAAAAATGAGCAAGCTGGGAGCACAAGGAGCTGAAGGAGATAAGGGAAAAAGTGAAAGGGAATGAAAGATACAATAACTAATTTTAAAACTGCTTTGAAAGCAGTAAAGAATCCATACTGTAAAAACTGAATCAAGGATGTGAATGCTAAAATTTTGAGCTGCTTAAAGTATTTATTCTTTGGCAACAATGAATTGCTCACAGTGTCACTAAATTTTAAAAATCACAAATACAAGGTTAACCTGGGGGGGATGAGAGTTGGAAATATACCAGAAGTTGATATATTTTTAAAAATCTAATAAGTATATGTAAAAAGAATCACCTGATTAAAAAACAACAGGAAAGTTCGATTCTAAACTCCTAAACAGAATTAAGCTCCTAAACAGAATGAAGAAAACGAGAAAGAACATTAGACACATAAATTTTAAAAGCTCAAAATGAGGAAGGGGACATTAACAGATAGATAGGAAAATAAGAATGGAATGCCTAAGCCAATAATTTTGAAAAGCTTACTGAAATACATAATGTTCTAGGAAATACATTAACTAAAAAAAAAAAATTCCCCAAAGTTCAATGATTTTAAAAGGACAGTTATCACAGAACATACTTAAGAATCAATATCTCAGATTTCCTAAGGAGAGTTTTCAGATTCATTTTGTATTATAATTTCTTTCAAATTTACAAGAAACAAATAATTGTCTCCTAGCAATAGTTCCAGGGCATAGGGAAAGAAGAAAGCCATGTTAATTTCTTTCTAGAAGATAACATAGCCCGTCAGCAAATCCTGACATAGAAACTAAAGATAGAACTCATTTAAGACTTAAACACAAAAAAGAATATTGTTAATGAAATACTACCAACACAAAACCAGAATGTTATTAATCAAATAATAAAAACATATCCAGGGTCTGTTCTAGTAAGATTATGAAGAATCAGTTTTAGGAAACCCTATTAAAGTGTAGTCATATATAAGAAGCAACAAAAATTATATAATCATCATAGTTGCTGAAAAGATATTTAATAATATTAAATATTCATTCCTGGAATAAAAGTGGTTTCAGCTAACAAAAAACAAAATCTTCCTTAATATAAAAATTATATAAAATCTTAATGGTGCAGCGACGTCCCTTCTCCCCCAAAATATCCACAGACTCAGTTAAATCTTAGTTAGAATCTCTACAAATGTGTAACAGTATGCATGCGTGCGCGCATGTGCTTGTGTGTGTGTGTGAGTGTGTGTGTGTGCACCATATACTAAGGTTTATATGAACCAGCCAATGTGGGAGAATGAAGTTTGTGATTTTATATTAATGGGATCCAAACTTACATAAATCTATAGTAAAAAAGATACTGTGGTATTTGCAAAAAGATAGACAAATAAAATAAGACAATGGAATGTGGAGTCCAGAAGGTGGGGGAAGAATGGTCCAAGTCAAAAAGGAGTTAGGAGCCAAAGCTAGACTTTGCCTTTACTCTGAATGAGATTGAAAGTCAGTAGAGTACTCTGAATATAGTGACAAAATCTTACTCATATTTTAAAATGATTACTCTGATTGTTGTGCTAAGAACAATGGTATGAAAGACAGAGATGAGGCAAAGGAGAATCGTTTGAAGGGTAATATAGGAGTGCTTGGGTGGTTCAGTGGTTAAGTGACCAACTTTGGCTCAGGTCATGATCTTGTGGTCTATGGGTTCGAGCCCTGCTTCCGGTTCTGTGTTGACAGCTCAGAGCCTGAGCCTGCTTCAGATTCTGTGTCTCCCTCTCTCTCTCTGCCTCTCTCCCACTCATGCTCTGCCTCTTTCTCTCAACAATAAATAAACATTAAAAATTTTTTGATGGATGGCATAATAATTTAAGCAGGGGATTGTGTTGGCCTGTACCATTGGATTTGGTCAGAGGTAGATTCTGAATTCATTTGGAAGGATTTGCTGATGGATTTGGTAATGTGAGAGAGAAATCAAGGGTCACTCCAAAGTTTGGATCTTATGACAGAGGACTAAGCAAATGGTAAATTACTGAACTGGGAAATATTGTGGGAAAAATATTGAGTAAGGAATCAGGAATTCCGTTTTAGATAAAATAAGTTTGAAATGTCTATTAGATCTGTCCAAGTGAAGATGTCAAATGAGAAGCTATTGGATATGTGAATCTGGAGTTGAAGAGAGATGTATAAAGTAGAAGTCATTTAGTATGTATTTATGTTGAACCTCATGGTAGAGCGTCTCACCTAGGGAGTAAGAAATGTGTAGAGTTGTCCCTGGGTCACTTCATAACTGGAGTTAGTACCCATTCTGACAAAAATCACTTCTGCTCAAGGAGAACGAAGACTTATAATTGGCCATTGGTTTTGACAATGTGGAGAGCACAGTCGCTCGGACAAAATGTGTCTTGCTGCAGTGATGGGAGCCAAAGTCTAACTTGCATGAGTTTAAGAAAAAAGTAGGTTTGAAAGTAGATCTTATTATTAGATGATATTAAATCATACATTTAATTTTCTGGGTATAAAAAAAGCAGGTGGTTCTGTAACAGAATATCCTTGTTCTCGGGTGACATTTGCTGATGCATTAAGGGCACAAAGTCATGATGTCTGCAACTTATATTTAAAATATTCAGGGAAAAAAATGCATCCCGTGGCACAGATAAAGCAATGTGACAAAAAGAAAATAAGAGGAAAAAAAAGAATTTGGGATGACAGCAAGCTTTTCTTTGAAGGAATTTGATGTAAAGCAGTGGAAAGGAAGAAGAGATGGATGGAAAGGGATGGTCAAGAGAAGATCTTTAAATATGAGTGACATAACAACATGTTAATGCCCAGAAATAATCCAGAAAGTGTAAAAACCTGTGCAGCGAGTGGGGTATGGTTGTTAAAGCAACATAACTAGGGAGGCTTGTTGTGATGGAATTGAGTGCACCAAGAGAGGTATTAGCCTACTTTTTATTTTCTTCTTGAATTTATGTACTTTCTACATTTCCTATGATAAATACATTACACACACACACGCATGCACACACACACACACACATATATATCACATTGTGGTGTCTGACTTAAATCCTATCTTATAACATAAGATTATGTAACTTTGTGTATACTTAATCACCTTGTGTAATACATTTAAAAAGCAGAAGCAGCATTGAGCTTTTTAAAAAATGGAAAAAAAGTAAAAAGATCTAATAGCAAAATATGAAAAAAATCCCAAATAATCCATCATGAAAGTATTTCATGCAAGGTGAAAGCATGTCGAGAATGCATTAGATAATGTGCTTTGTGGATAAAGGAGAGACTCAGAGAGCAGAGGTCTGCAAACCCCTTGCCTGTGAGTCACATCCAGCCGTCTGCCTGTTTGTGTAAAGTTTTACAGGAACACTGTTGCCCTCATTCGCTTGTATATCGGTTATGTCCGCTTTCACACT